>FYEU01000301.1:19694-347810 GCA_900188575.1 Geosmithia putterillii | reverse complement strand
TGTCATCTATCGCCTACCAAGACGGACACTGACTCGTCGTCCCCTCCCGCTTGGCGCATTGGCCCTTTCCCACCCCTCCCTCTGCCTCTGCCGCTGCCTCTGCCTCTTGTCCTCCGACCGGACTAGGGTGGATTCAACGACGACGACGCGAGTGTATTGCCGAGTGACACTGTACAGCGTAGTTGGTTGGTTGCATTAGTACCTCCCTCGTACGTACTACTCTTGTTGCTCCGAATCGCCGCCCCCAGAGCACCCGACGCCCGTACCTCCACCTCCACCACCACCACCATTTTGCCCAACAGCAGAAACAACAACACTCATTCCCTCACACACACACACGACAACACTCTTTTTTTTTTTTCTTCCTTCTTCCTCATTCCTCTTCTTTTGTTCCCGTCATCTCCTCGACGGTAGAACACCCCGTTCTTCTTCTTCTTTCTGGCCGTGACGTCCCGGTCATCCTTCGATTCCTCCCGACAAAAGCGACGCATTCCTTTTTTTTCTCGCTCTCGACAACCTCATCCACTCACATCCACCCCCCGACTTGCGACCCAACCAACTGGTCTCCTCCGAACCTCCCTGACGACGAACCATTCTTCCCTTCTAGGGATAGCACGACGACTCTTCTCTCCTACCATCCGCACGACCACGTCGACGCCATCTGTGGCCGCCCCCGACATCCTTCTCTGAGCGTGCCGCCAGCGCATCCTGCCCGCGTGGTTCAAGGCGATCCAGTCGCGGGGCTGGTCGCTCGCAAGCTGCCACAATGGACGCCACTCCCGCCTGCCATGTCATCTACGTCGACCGCACCGTCACGCGCGACTGCCCCGTCATCGCCGGCAGTCGAGAGAACCCCATACCTACCGACTGGCAGCCCGTCACGCGCCAGGTCGTCCAAGCCCTCGTCGAGGCCTTTGGCAATGGTTTGTCCCGTCCCTCTTCTCCATTCGAGCCTTCCTTTTGCTTGTGTGCGTGCGTGCGTGCGCGTGCGTGCATGCGTATCTGTCTGTCGGTTTGCTTTCTATGTGTGCCTGCAGCTCTCTGACATGTACCCCAGTCTATGTATGCAGCACCGGCTCGGCCTGCCTATTAAAAGTCTTCGAGCCCTGCCATCACTCCACGCTCGACATGAAGCCTGCCGTCGTCCTGCTCGACACGCCCTACGATGACTCGGACCTGGGCGGCGCCGCCCCGACTCGCCGCCCGACATCCTCCGACTCGACCCCCTCGCCCTCCAGGCGCCTCGGCCTCAGCGGCTCCCCCGAGATCCACACACCAGACAATGATCTCTACGGCCTCGGCCTCATGCAGAAGCTCATCCTCGAGGCTCGTCTGCGAAACATTGCCAAACTCGTCGTCCCCATTCCGATTATCCGTCGCACCAACACCAGCACCGACGCTGAGCCATCTGCCTCGACAACATCAGACGCGACGCATACCCAGACCGACGGCGCCGTCGAGCACCAGCCCCAGTCGAGCGGCCTGGCCACCAACCGCGGCGTCATCAGGCGATGCCTCGAGCTGGGCGCCGCCGACGTCGTCATCGGGCCCCTCAGCCGCCGCTGCATTGCCACCCTCGAGACCTGCGCCTACCGCGCCCACCGCGACGCCGTCAAGGAGCACGAGGAGCTCCTCGAGATCAAGCGCGGCCGCCAGCGCTCCTGGGTCGGCGTCAGCGACGAGAAGCCCTTTGCCTACCTTCGCGAGGCCATGGTTTCGGGCCTCATGAAGCACATCTGCCGCCTCGGCCCGGAGGACGACCAGCTCACCGGCGTCCACGTCTCCGTCTCGTCGGACCGCCAGGCCCAGATCGCTGAAGCCGTCGGTCACTGGCACTTCTCCGCACACACTTTCACAGACGACGAGCTCCTCGTCGCCAGCATGATCATGTTCAAGCACACCCTCAGCATGCCTGGCCTCGAGAGGTGGCGCATCCCCACCAGTAAGACACCCGTCGTGACCTTTATTGGCATCCCTCCGGCTGTTTTGCCACAGTCTGGCCTCCCTACGGTCGCAGCTTAGGCTTTTTTGTGATGAATGATGAGATACTGATGCTGTGCAGACCAACTGATCAACTACCTCGCCGCCTGCCGCGCAACATACAACACATTCGTACCGTACCACAACTTCCGCCACGTCGTCGACGTGCTGCAAGCGACATTCAACTTCCTTGTGCGCATCGGCGCCGTGGCACCCTACCCCGGCCCGTTGGGCGGGTCCGCCGCCCCCGCTGAGTCCAAGTCGCCCATGGGCTCGCTCATCGAGCCGTTCGAGGCGCTGACCCTGCTGGTCACCGCTATCGGCCACGACGTCGGCCACCCAGGCGTCAACAACGGCTTCCTCGTCACGCTCAACGCGCCCCTCGCCCAACTGTACAACGACCGCTCCGTGCTCGAGTCCTTCCACTGTGCGGCCTACTCACAGATCCTGCGCCGGTACTGGCCGGCCGTCTTCGACGACACCAAGATGCGCAAGCTCATGATCAGCTCCATCCTCGCCACCGACATGGGCCTCCACTTCGACTACATGAAGAAGCTGGGCGACACGCAGGAGAAGCTGCAGGCTAGCAACAGCACGGACGGGTGGAATGGCCGGCAGGTTGAAGAGCAGAAGGCCCTGGCTTGCAGTCTGCTCATCAAGTGTGCTGATATCAGCAATGTGGTACGTATTCAACTCAAACTCTCTTCTCGCACACGCAAAACGTTATTTGAAGTGGTCCTTGATTGCGGTGGTCCTTGATCCGCTCGCAGAATCTACGCCCGCCGTCTCTTTTCATGTACATGAACAGTGTTTGGCTGGGCGAGCGAGCGAAGCCAAGAGGACACCGACTAGACCACTGGAGCCAAGCGACACAGTTGTTGAAATACCAGTGAATGTTACTAACACGCAATAGGCCCGCCGATACGACGCAGCACTGCAGTGGATGCACATCCTGTCAGAGGAATTCTCGAGACAAGCCTCGATGGAGGACGAGCTGCAGATCCCCTCGGCGCTCATGGCCCCGCCGAAGAAGGACATTGCGTCGCTGTCGAAAGCACAGCTGGGCTTCATGAACCTTTTTGCGATCCCCCTGTTCCAGGGCGTCGCCGACATCATGCCGGGGATGAAGTACACGGTGGACGAGCTCGAGGTCAACAAGAGCCTATTTGAGCGCATGATTGAGGAGGAGAAGACCAAGGAGGAGCTCCAGGGACAACAGAAGCTCGCCAGGGAAGGGACCCTCTCGCCTAGGAGTATGAGCGTTGCTGTGGGGGCCGGGACAGACGACGACGAGACGCCCCAGGCAGAGTCAAGACAGCAGCCGTCACTGGATGAGGCTGCCGAGGACGCTGCCGCTGCCGCCACCGCCGAGAAACCGTCATCACACCTGTCGACAGCAGAGGGCGGCAACAACATCTCGTCATTTGACGCCGTCCTGCAGCTGGCCAACAGCGACCCGTTCAACAGCAACAGCTCCGGCGGCCTCATGGGTGCCGAGGAAACGCAGCGGTGCAGCGAGACAACGGAGGGCAGCCTGTCGGCCGGGCTGACAGGCGACTGGGCTTCGCAGGCTACGAGCGCGCACACAGGCAAGATGCCCGTCTCGCCGAGCACACAGGGCACCAGCATCGTGAGCAGGGAGTCGACGGCATCGGACGCGGGACTGCCGCCGCCCACATCGTCTGCGCCACCGACTTCGCACCCGTCCATCCACTGCGAGTCGACGCCCGAGGGCACGCCGCGCGCGCTGGCGGCCGACTCGGCCGGGGCCGGGGTCCCGATGCTGGGCTCATCGCCGTCATCAACGATGCGGTATCACCACTTTGACGAGGGATCCAACAATAGCATCGGCACCAACGACTTGGAGTCGACCACGACAGGCAGCATCGGCAAGTCGGACGGCGGGCACGGTGTGCGCAAGAAGCCGAGTCGCTTCCGTATGAGGGATTTCCCCTTCTTCAAGAGGAACAAGACTCCCAGTACGCCGTCGCCGAGGCCGGCAGACTCTCCTGGTGCGAGTGCGAGTTAGGGTGTCGAAGCGACGCGCAGCGAAACCTGCACGGCAAAGCAAGGCAAAGCCGAGCACAAACAGTAAAACAGAAATACACCAAAAAAATGTATATTACGATGTGATGACTGAGCGGTAGGACACAGGGCTGGAACAGGGCTGGAAAGGACACGGCAAGGGGCCAGAGGGGGCAGGATAGATGGCTGGATGGGCTGGAACGGACAGGGACGGACAGGACAAGGGAATGGTGTTGAGGGGCATGGTCAGGAAAGTCTATCAAAGACTAGGAGTGTTTTTATTTCCCCCTTCTCCCTTTCGGTTTCACTTTTTATCACTTACGACGGCCCGGATTCGGTGTTTGATTTTTTTTTTCTTCTCTTTCTATTCTTCCTTCCTTTTCTTATCCTTTTACTTTTACTTCCTTCTGGTCTGATGGGATTGGGGGAACGGTGTATATGGTGTTGATAGTGGCTATATATATGGGCTTTGGACTCACTTCTGACTTGACTGGACTTGACTGGGTTTGACGTGACTTGACCTTCTGTCGGGATACCGAGCTCAGATCTCGGATCTACCTATATTTGCCTTGTGCACACCCGACTTGAAGAATGCTTTCCCTCCCTTGGACCTGGACTTGGACTTGACCTGGACTTGGACTTGACCTGGACTTGGACTTGACCTGGACTTGCTGTGGGTTGAGTATCCTTAGTGGATTGAGTGAAGCGAGGGCCCCTGACAGGGACCTGGGAGGCAATACTCAAGATACACAGTAGACGTATGTATGAAGAGTTTGGTTTCGCCTTGGATGACGTCCCATATCTGGTGTGGTCTGGTTGACTTGGGATACCCGGGGCTCCCGGCACCCCCGAGGGAAACCCAAGAGGTATATTGGACTTTGCTTCGGCCTTGATCTACGTCAGAGCCTAGTCCACTTACATATGAGTGCCCAGTGAGCAAAGCGAGGATGGATTTTCACGAGGTGTGGTGGATTGGACACTGATCCCGTCTTGGGCCAGGAGCATCGGGGTCAACTGATAGTCAGCCTGGGATACCCGGAAGTATACGCAGGAGCGAAGCGACAAGGACCGACCCGCGGAGAATCCTGGATGAATACTACCCAAGAAACGTATGGAACTGTGACTTCGCCTTGATCTACATCGTCGTCTAGTTGACTCACATGCGGACACTCAGCGAACGAAGAGAGGAGGGCCACCAGTAGGGCCCCCAGAGGGTATATCCAACAAGTCTAAAGGGAGGGCGTGTGTTTTTGTGTGTATCTACTGCTCTACGGGAGCCCTACTGGTGGCCCTCCTCTCTTCTCGCCTCGCTTATGAGTACGCGTCTAGTATTATGTCGGAGTGACATGTGAAAAGGAGGGGACAGATATGGGCGGACTGGCGAGGCGTTTTTTTTTTCGCGAGGGGCACGGGGCAAGAAGACGTCAGTGTCTTCGCCTCGGTGACATCCCCCTCCTCCGACTGTTCCCTCTCGACGACGGCGGCGCTTCAGGCATGTTTCCTCGCACAGAGGGGCTCCCCCAAACGTCACCTGTGGAGTTGTAAACGCTTGTGAAGAGGGTTAACAGCTCGGTTATCGACGGGGTCGAGGGTGCGAAGTGAGTGAGTCACGTTGGGCAGCACATTGAGGGATTTGCCTTGTCCGTGTCCATGTCCATGCGATATCTGCCAAGGCTATACTTGGTAGATGGTGGACAATAAGACCGAGGGCGAGGGGAGAGGGGGCCGGTGGCGATATTCTGGCCCGGGCTGCTGTGTGTCAAGTGCCGTGGTGTGCGACCCTGGTTACATGTAGTGAGCTGAATACTTAGACGCGCAAGAGGCACATGATCCGGGCGTCATATCTGAGATGTACGAGTACAGCAGTAATGTTGAGTGTGTGTACGGAGTGTGTATCCAGAATGGTATGCCACTGATGGTGTTGGGTGTTGGGCACGTCTAAAAAAAGAATGCGCACATGGCTCGGTTGGTGGTGATACAAGATGCGGAAGCCTTGTTGTTGGTGTCACTACTCCGTACTTTGTCCATGTGGTGGTGGTGTCTGCTGCAGCCTGCCCTGCATCGGACGGGACGGTGGAAAAGTCAGAATGCCATGGTTTAGAGGGTACAATGTCGTCATGTCTCTCGAAGCTGGGGTGCCACGGCCATGTTCGGGCAGAGGAGAGACCCGACCCGATGAGGCGGTCAAGACAAGGCCGTGAGGTCGTGTGGCTTGGCATGGATGGGTGGCATATGGCATGGTCCATGGGTGTGAGATGTGGCTATTCCATACGAGTACTCCGTACTCTTACCTGATGTGGCTCTTGGTGTGGCTCCGGCGGTGTGGCATGTGGCTCCATGATGTGGCTACCGCGCTATTCCTACATGTCGTTGATGTGGCTACTCCGTACAATGTGGCTCTACTCCGTACATGATGTGGCTCCTCGTATGTGGCTCGGTGTTAATACTCGGTAACTTCGTCCCCCTGCCGTGCCGTGTGTTGTGTGCTGTCATTATGGCGGTAGTGGTGCTCCTGCGTGCACAGCCACGACCGGCGACGCCGAATGCACCAAAGCCACTTTTTCCTCCATGCTCCATGCCGAGCGCCGCAAGTACTGGGCCAGGCCAGGGCCAGGGCCAAGAGCCATCCAAATCGGCATGTCATGCTCGTACTCGTATCGTTGCCTGCACTCCGTTCTCCTCTTATTCTCGGTAAAGATGGATCTATTCATAGACGCGGATGCAGGACTCAGCTTTTCTGGGATCAGAAGGGAGATGTAGATGCACATGCTCCAGTCTCTACTAGATGTACGGAGTAATAGATGTAGCTGTGAATGCAAATGCAAATGCAAATGCAGTGAGCACGGCCACATTTCATTCAAGGCAACGATGAAGCATCGAGCCCTAGCCACTAGTAGTACTTGCTCTGTCGCTACTGCCCAATAGAGAAGAGGTCAATTTTCACCAGCCACAGGCCACAGGCCACAGGCCAGAGTTTTTGTGTGCGCGTCTCGTATAGTAATCATTTATCCTGGCTGGAGTACAGAGTTGGTAGTATCAAAGGCCTCAACCCCACAGACTAGTATGCGTAGAGTCACGAGAAACACGGTAGGCGGCCGGGAGAAAGAAAAATCTACAGCCTCTGCCTACAGGGGAAGAACACAAACGGTCCGGCAGTTATCACGACGTCATTCGACCGTTATACCCATTGCCAGGATGCGTGGTCTGCGCGCGTGATGGTGGTCAAGTGACACCTTTGGCACGGACCAAGGCGACCGGCAAGCGGACGGGCATTCGACGGCAAAGAAAAGAGGGAAAAAAGGCACGCACGCTGAGAGAGCCGCGCGTGTGTGTCTGTTTTTCCCATCATTTGTACCCGTACGCTGTATGGCGACATACGTCTTGCTTGGCGCCGGGGGGAGGGGTGGCTGGCTCAGGCGCATACAGGGGGCCGTCGGTACTGGCATTGAGAGAGGGCATTACAACGTATGAGTACGCTGTACGGAGTATTACGGAGTACGGAGTACGAGGGTAACGTTGGACGCTGTACGGGGACGCTCACTGTAAGTACGCTGTACGCTACGAGTATACTTACGAAGTAGGATACGAAGATGCCCCAGGCACAGGGCCTGTACTTACTTTCTCGTACTCGAACATGTACCGATACAAATGTGGCGCCATCGACGGTTTTACGAGCTTGCGAGTGCCCTGAAGTCTGACAGTGGGCTACGGGATATACGCCCCGTCCCGTGGCGGTCCGTCTGCTTATGATGATGGCGCCTATGGCTATTGACAGCGAGTGAATGTATACTGGATTCAATATCAGATTAAGAAGCACCGAGTATTGCGATGGCATGGTCGTCGGTGGCAATTGTTTCAATAGTATCAAGCAAATGTAGTCGTCTTGGTACTGCGGTGCTGTCAATAGCACATTGTCCATCTGCAATAACAGTAACAGCAACGGCGTAACGCGTACGCACTGCCTGGCATGTGACCACATGATCTATGTACTCGCTGCATGATGGCTATATTCTCAACATTATACCAGTACTGACTGACTCTCTCACACTTGCTTTGTGGCTGCAGAGATGCACACTGCAGGAGACCAGGAGACAGGAGATCCTTCATCCTGTCGTTTTTGCAATCCCAACATTCGTCCTGATACTCGTCAGATACTCGTCAATATTGACTCCGTAATACGCATACCGTGACTGCCATTCCCTCGTCTCATCTGGCCATTCTCACAAGCGTATATCGCTGCTCTGGCGTGTAATTGGCCGACCACCAAATAATATAGACGAATCACAGGTCAGCCCTCTGACCCTTTTGGACCTTTTTGAGTGCCATTGGCAGGGCACGGGCCATATACAACACACGTAAAGCTGCCAGTACTCAATAAGTACTATTTCCACTATTTCCACTATCCAGTACTACTGGCAAGTACATGCTAGTACATGGCAACTTGAACCACCATGGAGAGAACAAGTACACAAAAGCCGCTTGCTGGGCCGCCCAAGCTAGAACCTTTTCGGTACTGGGGGGGCCTCCTAGACCTGAGTCCATCGAGCCAATCACCGTCCCAAACGGCCATCTCTCGACCTCGTCTCATCCAAGGACCAGCCATCGACAGGCTCTCGTTGCTTTTGGCCACTTTCCTTCTAGACTTTTAATCTTTCACTTTTTATTGACTTTGGAACTCCGTACAAGGTATGGATACTTTCCCACGTCTTCCCCTGAAGAGAAAAATGAAGGCACCCGCTCTCCTGGGACGTATTTCATCCTGGGACTCGGACTGCCTGTCCAACCACCTTGCAAGGCTTACACTTGGATATATCAGGACCCCGGATAGCATCATGTAACACGCCCCCACACACACATTGCAAGCCCAGGTCAGGTCATGTCAGGGGAATAAATCAAAGGAACAGATGAAAAGGGAAGGAGTGGAAGAGAAAAAGAAAGAAAGGGGCCGGCCGGGCGGACGGGCTTCTCCCGTCCTCTGGAAGGACTGCCGGCAACTCCTCAAGTGTGTACGAGTACGCGCCTGTTTCAAAAATCGTGGGTGGAAACATGATGGAACTCTCAAAACATTCCCACGCATACCTGCTCTGCCTATATGATATCTGATGTCTACTCCGTACTGACCTCAGGTAAGCTTTAGGTGCCGTGTCGTCGTCATCTACACTTTCAAGTTTCATGTCCGAGCCGAGTCCCCCTCCCCCCGTGCATATCCATGTGTGGTATATGCAGCGCAGATGCAGCACGGGTTGGAATGGAAGGGTGCGTATGCAGGTCATTCGCTTGTCAAATGTGCCGTGGCGTAGACAAGGGCAGCCAGGTAATAACACTCTCGGTCCTCGGGGTGATGGATGGCATTGAAGGCCGTCGTGGTATGCGGCCATATCCATGCTCGTACGACGGCGCATCACGGACGGATTCAGCTCCTGGGCAGTGGCAAGAAGTAGCCAGACAGGGACAGGCGTAATCTAACAGCATCACGAATTGCAGCTCACAAAGAGGTCCTCGTGGCTTCTGCACTTAATGGGCTTGCTGCACCTCCAAGGAGTTGTCAGGTCCCAGGCTCCAGGTCCACGACCCCAGTTGCCCAGGCCCAGTCCCCTGAAGGCTTATGGCAGACAGGCAGAATGGTAATACTAGTACTGCATGTGTACTAACTTGGCGTCGAGGCCAAGGCCACCCCTGGGACAATCTCGATCAATGGCGCCAATGGTGGTGGGGAGGGCGCTTGTCGAGAAGGGAAAAGAAACGAGACCACGGGGGTTTGACATGTCAGATAGTGCCGAGGACGGCAAGACGGGCTGCCTTGGTCCTTGAATTACTTGGGAAGACCCGGGAGGAAGAGGAAGAGGAGGGGACTGGAGTGGAGGGGAGGGGAGGAGAGGGGGCCAAGGACTGGAGCAACGCCAGTCAACAGTCAACCAGTCAAGCGCCCACCCAGCCATCCACGGCAGATGAGAGACCCATCCGCATGACCTTTTGCAGACTTACAATGGTACTCGTACGCGAAGTGGTAGTATCGATGAGTGTCAGTCCATACTCGTACTGAGAGGGGGGGCGGAGGAGAGAGGGGACCGGAGTCAATGTCTCGGCGTTGGATAAGAGTTGGGTAACTTGCATAGTATCTGATTCTTTTCCCGAGTACGAGGGAGTACAAAGCACTGGTAATAATGGAAAGATACAGGTAAGTACGAATAATGACGGTCATTCTTGTTTGGATAGAGTATAAGATTTGGGAGAAGAGGCCAGCCATTGACTGCAGTCAGCATACGGACTCGATGAGGCCGGGCATGGACCTCAAGTGGAGGACCCTCCAGCTGGAAGTACCGGTACCATGACCACGGGCGGCGGCTACGAGGGCAATGGCCACGCGCTGTAGACATGTACTTCCCTCGTACGAAGTAGATGGATAATACAGGGGGATACTCACTATAATATCGGCATTACAGAGGTCCGGGTAACTATATTTACAGCCCGGTCCGCCCTAGACAATTGAACCCTGCCGATGGATCTCTACGGGCCCGGGGAGCGAGGAGCGTCTGGTTTGTTCAGCTAAGACACTTCTTGGCTCGGCTCCTAATAAGTCCACCCCTCCAACAAAGAGTCACCACCCTCACCCACCTGCACGCTTCTGCAGATGCAGTGCACAGCCTTCATGCATCATCGGCCGCCCCAGGGCCACCCGAGCAACCACCGGCTGGGTCAGGACATGCATATTGGCGCAGGGATCCATTTTACGCAGCAACAGTAATACCAGCAATACCCGTGCGAGTACTGGAGCATTACGCAGTCGCGCAGTTGCGCAGTGCCCAAAGTGCCTGGCATACAGCGGCCCTACAGGCTGCGGCCTGGTACAGCGGCCCTACAGGTACAGCGCCCCGCGGGGACTCCGGCGCAGGGCAGGCATTGAATGGCAGGCATCCATTAAGTGAACATTGAACACTGGATGGATGCTATAATAAATAGCACTGGCGGCGGGTACTACGGTGGTCTTTTGCCCCTCCGCTAACGGCAGGTACAACACTCCACTCCACCACCAAGCACAGCAAGCAAGTACGACTACAGGCTATTCCTTCCTAGTACTTTCCCAGTACTAATACCACCCGCCCGCTCTCCTCCCGCTTTTCCTCTTCCCCTCCTCCTCATCCTCCTCACGAGGCCATCGTCGTCCTTCTCTTCTATATCAACGGGTTTGCACGGCAGCTCAGCAGGCGATCCACTTACGTCAATATCATATCTCCCGAAAACATCCCCTGCTCTGCTCCGTCATCTCGTCTTTTTTCCTTATTTCCACCATCCTTCCTTCTCTTCTTTCGTCTTGTTGTTTCCATTGTACATCCCGCCCTCTTGTGTCTATAATTCGCCTCCAACAACACTTCACTCCCATTGTGTGAATAACCCGAGATATATACCTGGTCCCATCCGTCCAGCATATATCAGTCCCCTCGCCTCCCACCCTCTCGATAAAAAAAGAGAGACCCCGATACCATCGCCCTCTTGGTTCTCTTCAACCCGCTTCACCAGATGCCCGTCCAACTACTACCGGCCTCGGCCGCGGCCTTTGCCCCGCGCGCCTCTTCGGTCAACGTTGTTCTCGGCAACAAGGTGGAACCCTGGCTCACCCAGACTCTCAAGCGCATCAACCGTGTCAAGAGGCCTCTCAACAGCGTGCCCCAGCACCAGCGCTGCCTCACCGAGACCCTGTCGTCCCCCAACGCCATCTGGACCTTGGCTTCGCTCATGCTCTCCAAGTGCCCCGAGGCTGACATGCCCACGGACCCCAACGAGGCCCTCTTCGCCCACCGCCTGGTTCATGTCGAGGCGTATATTGTCCACGTCGACATGGTCCTCCGCAACGAGGTCGCCTACAAGCTCACCACCGACACCATTGACGCCCTCGTCGAGTACCACAAGGAGGTCCACTGCGTTGACGCCAAGGCCGCCACCCCCCACGACTGGCCCGAGAAGGAGCAGCAGGCCAAGAAGCTGCACGACGACTACGTCCAGGCCATCAACAAGTTTGTCTTCCGCGCCCACGTCTCGGCCCTCGAAGGGCTCGAAGAGGAGGGTGCTGGAGAGCTGCTCTGTGGCAAGGCCGAGGAGGTCAAGAATCAGCTTCTCAACCTCATGAAGCCCCTGCGCCCCCCGCCCCCTCGCGTCGTCAACCTCGTCCGCCAGCAGCCGCCTCTGCTCCCCAGCAACTCGCCCGCTGCCTCTATCGGCATGTGGGCCTCGCAGATTGGTGGTGCCGCCTCCTCGTCGGGAGGCGCTGTCGGTGGCATGCCCCCCTCGGTCGACGCCTGGAGGATCCTTCCATCGAGCCCCAGCGTCACATCCACATCGGCAGACTCCAACACAACTCCCGTCTGGGCTACCATGGGCATGAGTGACGTCCAACTTCCCTCGCCAACTCCGTCCTTTAGCCAGCCCCACCCCGCCGCCACTACGGCCCCCTTCTACTTCAGCTCCCCCGAGGCCGCTGCTCCCATAATACCCTCCCTGCCCCTGCCTAGCATGTTTGCGCCCGCCCAATGCGGCGTCAGCATGGGCATGGGCGCCATGGGAACCGGTATGGGCGGCATGTGTGGCATCGTCGGGGGCGGGCCTATGGGTGGCCCTATGGGTGGCCCCATGGGCGGCTTCGGTCCCTGGGATCGCTACCAGGAGTATGCGGCCATCATGTGACAACTACAATCGCCACCTCATGCACCGACCGCTTACCACGGCTAGGACAAGTCTGGTTGGCCCTCCCTCTCTCTCCCCGTCTGTATCAACTGCACCACTCGAGCCTCGAAGGCAACTTCACAGTTCCTCCTTTTGAATCGGCATAGAACCAGCATCACCATCTCACGGGCAACTACGGCGTTTTCTTCTCTTTTCTTTTTCGACTGCATCGGGACCGGAGTTTCAACGTCCTTTGAACAGATATCCACTCTTCGTTCTTCTTCTTTCGCGGAAAAAAAACAACGAAACAGCAGCGGCAACAGCAAGCGTCTTTGTTTTCTCTTATTCCACTCGGACTGTCGCCGCTAGCTCGGCCACTGGATCTCTCTTTTTTTTTTTTTGGCTCTTTTTGCAAGCATTACTCCGGGTCGGGTATCCGAATGCACATATGTTTTTTTCGCACACAACAACGGCAGGCAACATATACGACACTCGGGCAACTTTGGAACACACAGACACACACAACAACATCTTCACTCTCTTCTTTTTTTGCGACTTGCGTTTGCATTTTTTTTCCTTGGGTCAAAGATAAGAGGATTGCAGCAATGCACAACGCTCGGTTAAAGCCGAGACAGAAAGCCTCCGGGTTCTCGATTCCACCGATCGTTTTTTCTTTTCCTGTTTTACACACATTCTTTCGTTCCACCCCTCTTACAACCTAATACGGCACTATGCGGCTCCTTTCTACGATAATCAGGCCGTGGTGGTCACTCCTCTTCTTTCCTTTGTCCCAACACCCATTGATGGGGTGACCACCGCCCCTTTTTTTTGGCTTCGACCCCTACACTACCCCTTTTACGACTTGTTACGACCTTATGAACGAATGATATTAATAACTCTACGACTTGCACGATACGACTTTTACGAGATTTACATCTGCCCCGACTTGACGCCGGGACCGCACAACATTCTTGGAAAAAGCCTATCCGACACCGAAGGGTTCTCATTCGTGTTTCACCCAGACTGGATTTTGGGTGACATTGGTCGTCTGTCAACCTTCACAGATGCATCTGGCATGCTTCTCTGACTGGCTGTTGAATTTGGGACAGAAAGCCACAGTGCTCCCGGAGACACTGGAAAGAGGAGGAATCGATTATCATGGAAACGGGGCGTTTATGTCTGCTGTGCAGACAACGCGGAGTTTCATATGTCGTCGCCAAAGCTCGCTGGTTACAAAATTGCACCCAACACACCCACACACACGCCCTCTCATCCTCGAGGCTTACCGCGCCAGTACTCAGCCACACGTTTCTGCTAGACGGGAAAGTGTAGAGAAACTGGAGCGGCGCCGCCTCGAGGTGGGGAGTAAGTGGATGTCCAAACCGGCAATATGAGCAGAATTGGCAAAACAAAAAACAAGGTCTGTAGTTTTCATCGGACTACAGTGCCCATCCCGCCAGCTCTACTGCTTGACTGCAAGATGAGTGGTGGTGGGGTGGGTTGGCTCGTCGAGAGGTTCAAGGGAGGGAGTTATTACTGCCGTGCAGTGGGACGCGCCCTTGGACTGACGGGTCCAAGATGCTGGACTGCGAGCGTGGAGGGGAATGGCAGACATGGAATGCCCGGGCGGTGTTCTGACTTTGTCTTGTCTCTCTACGTCTCCGCGAGGGGAAGTTGCCGAGATGTCCCTGTCGCGTTGTCGTTGCAGTAACTACCTTATATAGTAATTGAATTCATTACTCACACACTGATACTCTATGGTTCTTTTGTGATACTCTCTACTATTATTCGATACTCACTTCACTATACTCTACTATACTCGGGCACTCACGCTTCCCCTAGAGTACTCTTCAATTCCCCTATATTCTAATGAGATCTCACTATAGTACTCTTTGCTCCTCATTCGTATGTGGTGGCCCTGCCGGGAGCTGCCCTCGCTTCGCCCGCGAGTAGGCCAGTCTAGTCCTGCCTGGCCCACCGGGTTGCCTATACCAGCTGAAGGTAGGGCGGTATAGAGAATATGGCAATCAACGAAAGGGTTCATGGAATGCATCAGGTACATGTAGTAGAGGGCAAGCATGATACACTATTACTAGTACTTGTGTATTATCCAGTCTCGCCGGAGGGCTTGTATACTTGTGCAGCAGGATGTTCAGATCTGCCGACGAGTAATCAGATGGGCGGCAGATGCTAGCAGTGGAAGCGAGAAAGTCCGTGGAGACAGACCACACATTGTTATAGCCCGTTACACACATACAGAGCCACAGTGTATACCACCGAGTGCGAGAGAAAGGACAGTCCCCAGCAGACCCGTCAGAAGCAACTAGCAGTAGTTTCAAGATGCATCGAGACGAACGAGCCAGCAGGGTAGCTAGAAATGAGATAGGCGACAGAACTGGTATGTTATAGGGCGTAGAAAGCGAAGTAAGGTTGATGTCTATATGCAAGCACGTAGTGGCCAGCCGCCGAGTTCAGTGCAGGCAGAGCCGAAGGCCGGTGTGAGCTGCCGAGGCTACCGGGACAAACTATGTAGATGTGCGGATGACAATACAGGGTTAGCAAGCGAAACCAAGACTGCCGGCAGGGTCGCCAGAGGCACGACTGCAGAAGATAGATATGACAGATGGACAAGCAAGGGTGCAGTCAGGAGACTCAAGCTGGAATAAGAGTCCAAGTAGTCATTAAGAGAGAAAAGAGAACATCTAACTAGTATTGCTGTAGTGGTTGACCATGCACCTTCGCTTCTGTATAGTCTTCCCGGAACGCTTCCGTGTTGCGTCTCTTGTATTTTGTCTTTTTGCCATTACGCTTCCCCTGTCCTCGTGGCCCGTCCGTGTAGAGAGAAAGTGTGTCTCCTCTACTGGAGGTAAAGGGCCCGGGACCGCTTCGTTGTTATGTTGTTTGTTCAAGTGAGTGTTAAATATGTTCATCATTTCGTGCTGTTATACAAAGATGGTGGTGGCCAGTTGTCGGGGGCGCGTGTGTGTATGCGCCCTGTGTCTGTCCCTTTTGCCTATCTTAGTCCTGGTTGACGGTTTGCTAGAGGGAGCGTTAGCTTTTTTGTCTTCATGTCTTGTCTGCGGTGATATCCACTCGTCGGTGATGTTTCCATCGCGTCTGTGGTGTGACCGGAGAGAAGGGGGGGCAGGGGGGACCTACCACAAGCCAGTCCATGCCCTCATTGACACCGCTCCCGTCGACGGCCGAACAAGCCATGATGCTCCAGTTGCGGTCGCGCAGCTCGCCCAGCCTGAGGGCCTCGGATATCTCGCCGGCACCCTTGGCGCCCGGCTGGTCCTGCTTGTTGGCAAAGACAAGGAGGCTGGCGTCCTTGAGCTCCTCCTCGTTGAGCATGGCGGCGAGCTCGTCCGAAGCCGTCTGCAGGCGCTCGATATCGGTCGAGTCGACGACGAAGATGACGGCCGCCGTGTTGGCGTAGTAGCACCGCCAGTAGGGGCGGATGCTAGTCTGGCCTCCGAGATCCTGGATGCGCAGCGCGTCAGTAGGTACGGATGATGGGAGTAGTCTGCAATCCCGGGCAGAGTGCAAAGCACAAAACGTACCCAGACGTTGAAATGTAGATTTTTGTACGTGACCGACTCGACGTTGAAGCCAATGGTGGGTATCGTGGTGACGACCTCGCCAATCTGTTCGTTTAGTTAGTCCGCTGCCACAACGTACTCAGGGAGCAAGGAACACCACCAACCTTGAGTCTGTAGAGGAGAGTCGTCTTGCCAGCGTTATCCTAGGTGTGTCACACGCGTAAGCCAACTGGGCCTCAAGCTGAAAGATCCTGCTCGGTCAGGAAGAAGATGTAGAAGAACCCCGTACCAGCCCCAGAATCAGGATGCGAATCTCCTTTTTGGCCCACAGCAGGTTGGACAGCCATGACATGGACGCGCCCATCTTGAACGCCCCGTTTGTATCGTCTTGGGGTCACTTTCTGTATTCCTTCTTTCTTCCTGGCTTCTGTTGAAGCGGTGTGTGCCCCTCTCGTGCGTCGTCCTTCTTTGTTCGTGGCTACGACGCGTCTCCAGTTCAAACTGGGTGTCGTGTCGTCAAGCTGAGTCGCTAGTCGGGAAGCGGGTTCTAGGTCGTAGGAACCTCGTCAATTTGTCTCTTTTTTTGCCTCCGATGACAGAAAAGAACAGGGATGAGCGAGGGTATACGCTGGTGAATGTGTGTGTGTGTGTCTTTTCGGGGCGTCGTGGTCGTGGTGTTGTTGCTGGAGAGTCTTCGATTAGAAATCGTCTCCTATTCTGAACACCTCGTCGTCGCGCCGAGGCCAAGCTTGCATTAAGTCACACCTTTTGGCTCTGGGACTGGGTCCCTTGGGCGAGGGAAAGTTGCCCCCCCCACGGGTACCCCCTGCGCTTCCCCGGTTATGATTGGCCATCGTGTGCGACAAAATAAATATGCACCTCGTGCCGTGTCTTTGCCAGAACAAGCCCAATAGAATGTTGCCAACTCGCTCTCGTATTAAAGATATCTGGAGAGGGAGAGATGCCGTCTACATAACTGCGATTCGTGGTGCTGCTGCCCCGGGGCATTATCTCCTTGCCTCATCCTTTCTACCATACAATACAGAATATTGCCTTGCTTGTATAATCTATACTAGTACCGATACTACAATCTTGCCATGTACTACACGTACTACACCTGTCAGTCTCTCATACGTTCTTCGTGATTTTACCCCCGGCGGCCTTGCCAGGCCTTGCCAGGGGGGCTGGCCTCGCTTCGCTTGCAGCCTGGCAACTGGTGATAATGCAGATTGACGAAGTAATACATCATCACTATTTGATAACCAAAGTGCCTGGCATAGAACAAAAAGATGTATTGCCTATATGACAGGTTGATAACTCGTCGTACTCGTACTTAAGTACCTGCTGCTGATTGTCCCACTTATTTTGGCATGCACTCACCACTAGTATATTTAGGCCTGAGGCATATATCCAAGCCCGAAAAAAGTCACGAGTTCTACCATGTCGAGTTGGTGATGCCAGCCACATTTCCTCAGCCACACCTCTTTCTGGTTCGCCCACGCTAGGGCTTGCCGCCCACAGGAAACTGTGCACCGCCGGGGCCAAAATTCTCAAAGGACTCTTTTCCCCCCTCCGTCCGACAAATTCACATCATCATCAACCCGCCGAACCTCCGAGTCTCGACACAACGCCAACAAGATGCCGGTACGCATATACAAATCCCAATAAACGCTGTCATCTTCAGTCACCGCATATCTGTCGAAAAGAGAAAGAAGGGGGACCGTCGAGAGGAGAGCCGTCGTGCATCTCTTGTTACAGATGATCCTCCCGGGGGTCGCCGTAACTTTCAATATTTTTCTGCTCGGCCACCCGCCCTCTCTCTACGATCTCGCCTCAGATATGCAGGGACTGAAGAGCACTGTATTTCCAGGGGAAAAACATGCATGCTAATTCTGACATTCTTCCTCCAGAGCCACAAGACTTTCCGCACCAAGCAGAAGCTTGCCAAGGCGCAGAAGCAGAACCGCCCTGTGCCCCAATGGATTAGGCTCCGCACGGACAACACCATCCGGTATGTTTTTTTCCTGGGACCCTTCATTCACCTGCCCAGACGGCAGAGTGTCCCACGATGCGTTGACCACGAGAGAGAGAAGGATACACATACTGACACGCACCTTACAGTTACAACGCCAAGCGCAGGCACTGGCGCAAGACCCGCATTGGCATCTAAGCCAGTCGCTTCGTTTTGTTTCCCTCTTCCCGCTCTCTGCTCCTCCTCGCCTCCCGGATCTGTTTCCGCTTGTCTCGCCCACCGATCAATGACAGTACAAGCACCCATGGGACCCTCGTCATAGAAATGGCCCTCTGACTTCCTTCCGGCCATTTCCCCCCAACCAACCATCTCCGACCTCTTCTACGCAACCTGCGCCCTTCCTTTCCGACTTACGAGGTCTCCGACAATGACGCAAGAGCTTGGGTTTTCTATTTCCTTTGGGAATTGAGAGGAGGGAGAACGCTAGATGGGGGTTGACAAAAGTGGAATGCCTGCAACGGTCAATGTGTCATGGCTTTGATTTTTTTTTTATCTAGGCGTGGAGGTGTGTTTGAAAGAAGAAAAAAAACACAACCGGAATGAATGAATGGGCAAACGGATGTCCCGTCTCTTTTCGATTTCTGCATGTCATGGATGGTCATAGGGGAAAAAAAGGAATACAAAAACTTTTTACAACCCTCTCGTGTACCGAGTGCGCCATGAACCTGGTCTGATGCAACGTGCGAGTAGACGAGTTTTTTCTAGGACCGTCTAGCTAGACTGCTACTCTCGTAAACGACTTGAACGCCGTGTACTTGCGCTGTGAGCAAATCCGTGTCGATACGGCCGAGTACGCGTAACGACATACCCTGGCGGCAGGGAGTCACAGGAACCGAGCATACGTTGTCCCCCGCGGTCCCCCAGCAATATCCTGTCCTCTCAGCCCAAGTATCACAGTCTGATTGTACGATGGAAAGTCTCAGATGGATAAATCGCAGCTCCATGATGTATTGTGTCTGATACTCGCAACTAGCCATGCATCGTACTCGTCTCCTTTACAGGGTGAACAAACCCCCGAGCTGGCCAGAACTACAATGCCTCCTCCGCTGCGAAAGACTGTGCATGTCGTCCGTGGACGCGAATTCGGTGCCCGTTCCCAAAATCCATGATATAACGCCGAAAGAGAGAAAGCGAAAAAGAGTAAACTTGCAGGAAACAACGTGTTGACTCGTCCCGTAAGGACCAGTGCGCAGATAAGATGGTAGCCCACGCTCATTCAGGGTTGTCGGGGTCCAGACCTGTCAAAGACCCAGCACCAGAAAGGTTGGCCTTGACATTGCGCTGTTTATCGGTCCTCGGCCCACTCGTTCTCCCTGCGGATCTGCTCCTCCTCCTCAGGCGTGAAATCGTTGGTGATGTTGAACGTCTTCCGGATCTCCTCGGGGGACTTGCCCTTGATCATGTTGGCTACGGTCTTGCAGCCAACGTCGAGGAGGGGCTTGATATCGAGGTAGTTGGCGGCCTGTCAACGGTTAGCATAATATCACAACAGCAGTAGTAGTAGACGGCAAATGCGCCGATGGGAGCACATACAAGGATAATCTCGAAAAGCATCTCCTGATCGACCTGCATGAACTTCTGGTCCCACTCCTCGATCTCGGTCGTCTTACGACGGGCGTCGGACTCATCATCCTGGGACTGGAGGGGGTCGTTGCGGTGGTGCTCGCACCACTCGATAACCTTCCTCAGAACGGACTCGTTGACCTACGAACCCATGGCCTCGTTAGTGGTTATTCACGTCTTGCTTCGCGGGGGAGGGAACCTACGTTCTGGATGGGAATAGCATTGTTGGAGCTGATGCTATCGCCTCCGAGATCCTCGAGAAGGTTCTTGATGAGCATGGAGCGCTCAGCAACCGGGCGGTCTGTTTTCCTGCACGTCAGTACACTCGTTTGGAGGCGGCAGGCGGACGATGGGAGCTGTTGTTCGACTCACCAACTTCGATGGTGGCAGCGTCACTAGACTGAAGCCATATCTTCTGTGTAGACTGGGACTCGGCCATTTTATCGGTGTTGTGTGTGTGCTAATAGGATATGAAAGTCAGTCGATGGATGGTTCTTCCAGAAGGGCGGGGGCACTATTATATAGTACTAGTAGATGACAGGTTGGTTGGATGGGAGAGACAAAGGACCCGTTGGATGCACGCAAAAGAGGTCGATCACTGATCAGTAGGTAGGTGCGGGGGTGACAACGTCACTGCCCTGGCGTGATGCAGCGACCGCCGGGGAAGGAACGTACTGATTATATAGATGGGATCAAAAGGTCGTAGGTGTAGAAGGTATGTGTGAATCGATGCGTCGAATGCGGGAGTCGTGAGTAGTTGTAGGTTGTTGGTTGAAGGGTGACAGATGTGAAAATGAAGTCAGCTACCAGGCAGCCAGCACGTAGGTGGGGGGGCGGTCCTCGGCGACTGCGAATTAAGGACAAAGGCGGTGCGCTGGCCGTGTGGCACACAACCAACCAACTCTACTGAACATGCTCTCAACCAACCAACATTTGGGTTCGAAGCCACACCACTATTGAGATGTGACATATGCTGAGTCATATGGAAGCACGTGACTTTCTCATCTTAAGTAACGTCATCAATATTATTCCAGGTTTGTTCAGGGTCTATTCAATGTTGGGGAAGAACGATGATCTGGGGGATATTATTACTATGCGAATTCATTTCAAGATCTCTTTGATACAAGTACTATTTTATCCTCAGCGTACATGATAACACCCACGGCGTGAGCACTAAAAATAATGCAACAAAGAAGAATGTATAAGAAACAAGGACAAACAAAGAAGATGTCTACCCTAAGCATCGCGGCGCGTAACTGTACTCTCGATAGGCGCCATGATGATGCGTGTGGAGTGGCGTTTCAAATGCGTTGCTTTGTTCTTAGGGCTGGTTTGGACGACACGACAAGCCACCATTGAGCATCTTGTTCGAGAGTTTACGTATATGGTTTATGGGTGGGTGGCCTTTTACTACACGTCAACCTGTTCGTTGCCTTTGAAACACTAGTAGTGCTCGATATCTCGAGCAGAGTGCACGCGCTAATAATTTTGGCTGTTGCCTTTGTCCGATTTTAACTATCCATAAACGGGATTGAGAATAACATACAAGAAGATCCTCTTTTATTAGTAGTACTATAATTGCCAGTAACTTTGAGGACTAGTCCTTATATTTGTTCATTCATAATATCAGAGCTTTGGCGAAAGTAGCATTCATTAGGTATTGTTTGTCGCGTTAACAGGCTCAGTACTCCGTACGCGGTGTAATATGAAGTGCGCAGTACGGAGTACTCGCAGTAAAACCACTTTAACTTAGAAGCACGTGACGACGTTCAAAATAATTCATCGTTCGAGCACGGGTAGGAACGAGTTTGTTGCCTCTTTCCTTGTTTGCATGAGTCGTCATATTGGCAATTTCTGATCCCAACTCACTGGACAGAGTATTCCTCTGGTACTACTACGGAGTACTCGTACGATAAACTTCGGGCCCGAACCCGGGCCGGAGCAGGCAGAGCAGGGAATAGTACGCGATAGAGCACGGCTATAAAATGCGCCGTAAGGCTGCGCTCGTACTCGTATCGCTCGCAATGGCAACAGCATGCATTCCTTGGTGAACCAGCCAGTCGGACAAGTCAGACATGGGTGGAAGGTGGGAGGGTTGATTCAGGGCCATTGTCCGCCGCACCCGGAACGCCCGGGGCAGAAGAATCCAGGACCCTAGCATCCGGGTACCTGCAACTCAATACTAGTACTAAGTACAAACTTACAGGTACTGCAATACTCCAGATTAACGTGAGCTTACTTTGTATAAATTTGGTACTCCGTATCACTCCGTACAGAGCAGCGACCAGGGCCTAGACTCAGAGGTCAGAAGAGTAAGTACTCCGTATTTTAGAGGCTTGCACCGAACGGCATGATTTCGATTCATCCATCCATCCCTTTCGCCCCTGGCCCTGGGCCCCCTGAGCAGGTTGGCAGGTCACTAGTGATAAGAGTACGAAACTACGAGTATTACGGCAGGCGGATGGATGGCCCCTGCTCTCCCCTGGAGCCAACCAACCTACCCATTGTGGTGGCATGGTCGGACTTTGTCATGCTGCACGTCGGGCATCCATGGCCGCGGGCGGATCCCGAGCCGCTGTCGCTTGCTAAGACATTTGATAGAAGGCAGACGGGAACATGGACGGCCCAGGATGGGGGAGAAATGAAAAACAATACACAAGACATTTCTCCATGTCAAATGTCAAACCAGCTCCCTTGTCTTGACTGCGAGCGGCATGTGGCCTGCGATGGCGACACGTGGGGGAGCAGACGGGCCACCACATCACGCTCCCATGGCTCTGCTCGTCATTTAGCGTCCGTCCCTGGCGCGTCCGGAGGTGATGGACATGGAGTTTATTAGGCCCTAGCCTCTAGGTTCTAGGTAGGGCCCAGGGGGGGATCATGCGGATGGAGCCCACCAGGGCGGCCGGGTCGGGTGCCAACGTCGACAAGGAGGGCGGCATGTGGCATGTGGGCGTTGACGGGCGTTAACTTTTTGACGGATATGAACAGATCGAACGGTTAATAACGAACACGTCGTATACTTTGCACGGAGCCAAAAATGGGATGACATTGCAGAGCAGTCGTACTCTACTGATAATAGTATCACCGCGTAAATGGTAGTCTGATAGAGCCATAGACTGATCCTCCTGAATACTCGTATGCATCCAGCCAGGCGGGAGCGACTACGCCAAGCTTGCAGGGAAGCTCTTCCTTGGCTGTCAACCTGTCCCCTCGGCCTGGTCAGGCTTTGCATGCTTGCTTGCTTGCAATGCTTGTCGCGCCGGTCGGGGCCCGAGAAGACGACAAATCCGGTCTTTTCCTTTGATTACATCTTTCAGTCTTGGGCCTTGGCCCTTTGCCCACACCCTTCTCACCTCTGCCGATATTGTACTGCAAGTAATTAACCACCCTGCACGTCTGTCCCCGTTAGCCTTGTCTCATCCCCGTCCAGTCCATTATTATTATTATTAACACGCAGGCCTTTTTTTCTTTTCCTTCTACTTCCCCTTCTCCCACTTATCTGTACTCTTCCTCTCCCATCTCGTGTGCGTTTGTCGTGCTTCTTGCTCTTGTTCAGCCTTTTGCGACGCTTTCTGCTGCTTCCTCTTCTTCTTCCTGCAACGTCTTTTCCATAATCGCCCTCCTACATCTACGCGTCATCCTAATATCTAATCTACCGTCGACCCGCGCCGCCGCATCTGTCATCCCGAAGCTTCCACCACCCACGACCATATCCCTGTTTCTGATCTGTCGCGACGGGGCGCAAAACCGGAAAACTCCATCGCGTGCGACCTGAGCTCGATCGATCCTCGAATATATACATCGCCCTTCCTCGCGCCAGATACCTACACGTGTCACACACACACACACACACACACACATACGGCATAGAAGACTCGAACCACCTGCCCTCGAGTTTTATGCGCCGCCACATCCTGGGGCGAAACGTGTCCCGGTCCCAGTCCATGCTCCCCGCCCAGTCCTCCCCGGCATAGGGACGTCGACCGACTACACACACGCCAGAACCTTCAACATGTGGGAGCGACGCACATATCTGCTCCTGATCCTCGTCAGGTTGTGGTTCGCCCTGTCGCCGAGCTACCTCCACCCGGATGAGAACTTTCAAGGCCCCGAGGTCATAGCTGGTGAGCTACCACCGACTCCTCCGAAGTGCGATCGAGCTACAAGAACGAGCAGGGGAACAAGTTGAGAACATAGCTAATACTGTTGGACTGGTGATCAGGCGAAATCTTCAGCTACCCCGTCCGTCGAACATGGGAGTTTACGAGCGAGAATCCCATCCGGAGCGTCTTCCCCCTCTGGCCCGTCTACGGCCTGCCCATGCTTTTGCTGCGGTGGCTATGGATCGGCAACGGAAACGATGGCGAGATCACGCCCATCGTCGTCTTCTGGACCCTCCGCGTCCTCATGTTCCTCATCAGCTTCGTACTTGAGGACTGGGCTCTCCACGAGCTCATCCCCTCCCCGAGGCACCGCCGTGTCGCCGTCCTCCTCGTCGCTTCATCATACGTCACATGGACCTACCAGACGCACACATTTTCCAATTCCGTCGAGACGCTGGTCGTGGCTTGGAGTATGGTCCTGATCCAGCGCATAGTAGACACGCGGGTAAGCATCCAATCCCTTTCTATCCGCTCTACCCGATCTTCTAGATGGTGGACCAGGTTTACTGACGCGTGGGGCGCATGATAGCAACGATCTTCACTTCTGTCATCGGCAGTCCTCGGAATAGTCGGCATCTTTGGCCTCTTTAACCGCATCACCTTTCCGGCCTTTTTGGTCATCCCCGGGTTTCGCCTGCTTGCCCACTTTTGGCAAAAGTAAGTCAAGCCACCACCTTGCCTCCCCCCGCAACCCGCAACCGCCACAAGAACCAAGAATTGACTTTTTGTGATCTAGACCCCTGTCGTTTGTCGCCATGGCCCTGGCCGCGCTGGTGACGACCGTCATCGCCATTGCGCTCGACACTGCCTTCTACGCCCGCGAGCCCATAACCTGGCTCGACCTGATCCAGCACCCCGTCATCACGCCCCTCAACAACTTCCTGTACAACTCGGACGTCGCGAACCTCGCACAGCATGGAATCCACCCGTGGTACCAGCACCTGTTGGGCAACATGCCCCTCCTGCTGGGCCCCGCCGTCCTCCTGCGCCCCCACCTGTCGCTGCGCCTGTACTCGGCCCTGTCCGGGATAGCCGTGCTATCCATCTTCCAGCACCAGGAGGCCCGCTTCCTCCTGCCGGCCGTGCCGCTGATTCTATCGTCGGTGCACCTACCCAAGAACCGGACGACGCTGCGCCTCTGGTCGGCCGCCTGGGTCATCTTCAACATCTTCTTCGGCCTCCTCATGGGCGTGTACCACCAAGGCGGCATCATCCCGGGCCAGGTCTTCATGAGCCAGCAGCCTGACGCCACCACCGCCGTCTGGTGGAAGACGTATACGCCGCCCATCTGGCTCCTCAACGGCAAGAACGAAGTACTCCGCACTCGCGACGTCATGGGTCTGAGGGGCGAGGCCCTATATGACGAGCTCTACGGGCTCGCCACGTGCGACATTCCCGCAGACCGTCGGAACAGGGAGTATCTCAAGGAGAAGAATGGGACGTACCTCATCGCGCCGGCGTCGGCGACATGGCTGGACCCGTACCTGCCCAATAAGGGGCTCGATGGCCTGAGGTTCCGCGAAGTCTGGAGGCACAGACAACACCTGAACCTCGACGACCTGGACTGGGGCGAGGACGGCGTGGCAAGCACTCTGTCGAGAGTGGTGGGGAGGAGAGGGCTCGTCGCATGGAGAGTGACGAAAAGCTGTTGATGTTATTGGTTCTTTTTGTTTCCCTTTTTAGCGAATATTACAGCGTTTGATGTGAATGACACTTGTCCTACGGTTCCTGGGTCCTCGAACCCTCGGACTCTCGATTCCTTGACGATTCAACTACCTCGTGAAATGCATCTACTTGACAATGACGGACATTGCGATACGGAGAAGAAGGGTTGTTTGAAGCGCAATATCTTCCTTGTGTTTTGTTGATTGAACTCTAGTCTATATCCGTAGTCCTTCAGAAGTAACTAAACCCTGTGGACAGACAACGACCCATCCGTCTCAACAGCACCGAGAAGACACCTGCACTCCCTCTGGTGACTAGGCGGCGTACCGCTTAGTACAGGCGGTGGGGAGGAGACATGGAAGCCTTGATGACAAGGCTGCCAACGTTCTGCCAGCCCTTCTTGAGGAGGGAGACGAGGTAGTTGATGGCCAGCATGATGTTGGCGGTGAGCTGCTCCTGCTCCATGTCGACGTTACCGACGGCGACACCCATGCAGAGAACCTTCTTGAGCTGGAACTTGATGGTGGACTTGACCTCGGTGATCTTGCCGCTGAGGTCATCGGAGTGGGAGACGGGCGTGGGGAACTTGCCGGCCTTGGACAGACCGGGACCGAGGAGACGGGGGATCTGCTTGATGAGGGCCTCGGAGGCGATGAAGGCGTCGTACTTGCGAGCAAGCTTCTTGATGAGCTTCTTGTTCCTGAGGGCGCGCACAATCGCTGGTTAGCATTCTCATTTCTTCGTCTTTTTCTCTGCTCGACTCCCAGAGAGCCGAGAGGTTAAAAGCAAAGCAAACTCACTTGTTGAGCTTCTTCAGGTCGTCAGCCGACATGGCGTCAACACCACCGTGCTTGGCACGATCGAGATCGTGCTGGTCACCGAGGATGCAGATGGCCATGTTGGGGCGGGGCACCGAGGGGAGGCGGATGGTGCCAGAGAAACGCTTGTCACGCTGGGGGTCATAGTTCTTGAGGCCGATCTGGAGCTCGACGGTCTCGAGGAAGTTGCGCTTCTTCGTCTCGGTCGAGTACTCCAGGAGCTCGCCGACGGTCGTCCGGACATTAGCTGGAGCGGGGTGTTAGTCAGTGTTGCCGTCGTCGATGGCATGCCATGATAAAAGAGACGCCGCTCTCTATCGCTCTCTTGATTGTGTGCTTCAGGTGTGTACTAACCGACTGTGATCTTCGACATGGTGGCAGTCTCCCAATAGACGATTTTACAAATCTAATGGTGGTCAGGACGTATGGTTGTCTGGTTCAAAATTTCGTGCGGGCGGTTTGGATTTTGGCCTTTTTTTTCGCCGTCGGTAGGTGTGGGCCGGCGCTCTGCTGTTTGGTGTGCGGGTGACCCACAGGGCAAAATTTTCCCACGTGACCATACACGTGACCACCTTCTTTCTCAATGAGGGCGGCTCTGCAGGGCCGCATGTATCACGAGAACATAGCTATCTGGCAAAATGTGTAGTTTCTAGTATTATATAACATGAATGAGATGAAATGACATCAGATAGATGGTTTCCGAACTATGCGTAGGTATAAAAGTGTGCTTTGCTGATGAACTGACCCGACGTGGGTGGACTCGTGTGTAACTCCAGTCTTGTCTGTGCAAGTGCGATCCAGCCAGTTGAGCATCCTCATCCATCATTGGAGTCACCCTACGGCAAAATATAGTATGGAAGATCAACGCAGCTTGAGTGTTGGAGACCTCCTAGACAACCAAAATGAGACGATTTCTTGGATAGAATCCCAGCCGGCCGGGCTTCAAGCCAAGTAAGTGTCTTTCCCCTACAAAATTGTGACTTGTGCTTTTTTTTCCTCAAAGAGTTTTGTCACTGAGACAAATAATAGACATACCGAGACAGGGATTCTGCTTCTGCTGGGGGAGGCCGGCCAGCCCAAGGCATCATCTGGAAATGCCTGTGTGAGACTCTGCAGCTTTGTGGATCGCTGCTCCAAGTCGCAGTCTCAACCACTGTCAGAGTGGGCGTTCTCGCGGGATGTGACGGACAAGCTCTTCACGTTTTATATCGAGTGGAACGAATCGGACCAACACCGTTCCATGAAACTCGTCCTCGACATCATTGTCCAGCTTACGAGGAAGAACCCTGACCGTGAGGCGGCTACCGCGACAGAGAGGGAGCTCCTCAAGACGCTTGTCTCCATTGTCGTCGGCACCTCAACTAAGCCTGTCGCCAAGTCGGCCATCAAGACCATTGATCACTTCCTCACTAAGGGCATCTTCAACCTCGACGATCTGAGGACCACCTACATTTCTTGCCGGCCCGAAGCGTATTCTGGCGGCGACGATGAGTACGTGGCCTGGCGCAAGTTCTTTCTTGAGCTTTTCCAGTGGATGCGCATACATTTTGTCTGCCCCACGGCTGGCAGGTGCATCGTCCTACTCTACCGCGCTATCAGGGGGCGCGATACTGCCCAGCACCCAGAGCTGCGGGCCGAGACGTGGCACCAGTGGCTGCTCGACTTCCTCTCAGAGAACCCCTCCCTCCTAGAGTCGGTCCGGAATTACGTCTTCCTCCCCCTCTTCAAGGCTGACCGGCGTGAGGCCATCCGGTACCTCCACATGGTGAGCAACCATGAGGTCATTGGGACGAGCGCTGATCTCGAGATGGACATGGGAACCCTCCTGCAGCTGGTGGTCCTGGAAACGGGGAAGCGTGTTGGCCTCGTCGAGGAACCAGCGCTGAGCAAGGATGAGCAAAAGAAGGCATCTGACGATAAGGCCGCCATTGTCCTCGACGAAAAGATTCTGACAAGCGTTTTGTCCCACCCTTCTCATGAGGTCCGCTCTCTGGCCTTCTCGCTACTGATATCGTCGCCGGCCACCACTAGGCCTTACTCCTTGACTACCCTCAACCTTCTGCGGAAGCACTTGGGCACGTACTTTGCAGACACAGATGCAAAGTTCCGTGTCGATGTTATGGGTAGAGCCCGTGATATGTTCAAACGAGTCAGGGGCTCGATATGCGTCCTGAAGCGTAGCATACCACGTGCCAGGGCGAAGGCTCGGAAAGGGAGGGCCGCTACGGAGGAAGCTGGCGCCAGTGGTGGTTCCGAGAAGCCTGGTGAACAGCCGGTGGTGTACCAGAACAACCTGATATCAATGCCGGAAGCTCAGCTGGTGCACTGCCTCGACTATCACGAGAAATTCCTGCGCTGGTACGTAGAGTTCCTCTGCGCAGGGCTGACGCCAACTGCTTCGTATCAGCGGCACGTCGGCTCCCTGAAGGCACTGTCCGCCCTTGTCCGTATGGAAGGACAGCCTGGGAAGATGTGGGAGACTCCAGACGACCAGGAGCTTCTGTTCGACCTATTCGATGACACTTGGGTGCGAGCCTTGTTCGACCTGACTATGGACCCCTTCGACGATGTGCGGGACATGTCAGCCGCCGCATTGAGGGCCATATTGGGCAGTGACAAGTACCGGCGGTTCACGCTGAAGGGATCCGACAGGAATGTATCGTCCTCCTCCGAGTTGCGGGGTCTCCTTGACCGTTCA
Source organism: Geosmithia putterillii (assembly GCA_900188575.1). Classification (NCBI taxonomy): domain Eukaryota; kingdom Fungi; phylum Ascomycota; class Sordariomycetes; order Hypocreales; family Bionectriaceae; genus Geosmithia; species Geosmithia putterillii. The sequence continues at coordinate 318,663 of FYEU01000301.1, read as the reverse complement.
AATGAGCTGGCCCGACGAACGGCCAGAGCTGACCATGCAGATGGAGCGGCTAGGAATGCTCAGTTGGTGTACAAGTTCTCGGCCAGTGGTGACGAACGGTCGACCTTTTTGTCTGATCTGGTAGCACAGCTTGAGGACAAGCTGGCTATGGCAGAGAAGGACCTTGGACGAGCCGTTCTGGAAGCGCCAGTACACGGAGACTTTGCTGCTCTGCGATACATATGGCAGATTGCTTCGGAGACCGAGTTTGAGCAAGCCGAACTCGAGTCTGTCAGGGGACTACAGTCGAGGCTAGTAGACTGCTGCGAGAGGGTGTGGAACGCTGTCAGAAGTATCCTCTGCGACGACTCACCCGAGGGCCATCTGCCTCAGGAGCTTGAGGAGGTGGACGGCATCAATACCAAAGACGTACTGAGCTACAGCTTCCGCGCCGTGCACGAGTCGAGGTAAGCGAATCTGCACTACAGACACCATGAAGTAGAATGCTAATGTAACGGGCCAGCAATCTGATGCGAACTATCGTCCTGACTATCCGCAACAAAGAAAAGGAAAATGTGATAAGCTCATCGCCTGTTTCTTTTGAAAAGATTGGGAACCTCTCGTTTGATCAACTATCAACTTTGAGGCATCGCGGGGCCTTTACAACAGTTTCGACGACCTTTGCAACCTGCTGCCAGCAGACGAAGTATTTGGGGACCACAGACGGGGATGGTCTACTAAACGCATGGTACAAGGTAAGTGGACAACCCACGGCATCGACATTATCTGGACACGGTGCTGACGAGATACGGAACAAAGGGAACGATGGAAGCGATCTTTGGACAGGTATACACGACTCGTCGATCTGCCGGGATCCCGTCCTTGATGACGGGTATACTGTCTGCCAACGCCGCGAGCCCATCGTTCGAGCAGGTCATGGGGAAGTTGATTGAGATTGCCGGCACCGAAGCCCGCGTGCGTGAGAAAGACGGGACCAACCTGCCGCAGGTGCACGCGTACAATTGCCTCAAGGACATTTTCAAGAACTCGCTTTTGACGACCATGGGTAATAAGTCGGAAAAGTACCTTCCGCGATGTCTGGAGCTGGCGGCCAACGGGCTCAGGTGCGAGGTATGGGCCATCCGCAACTGTGGCCTCATCCTGCTCCGCAGCCTCATAGACAACCTCTTCGGCTCGCACGAGACTAAGTCCATGATCGAGGCCGGCTGGGATGGTAAGGCCAACCGCATCGCCTACCACCGGTACCCAACCCTCCCAGGAGTCCTGGTCAACCTTCTCAAGTCGGGCCACCAGATGATGTCCGCGACGGCCACTGACTCAGCCGGCGCCGAATCTGTGTTCCCCTCGCTCGATATTGTTCGCCGTGCGGGACCCCCCGACCTCCTCCGCACCGAACTCCAGATCCACATTGCCAAGTACCTGTCAAGCCCCGTGTGGCATGTCCGCGAGATGGCTGCCCGGACGTTGTGCTCCTGTCTCCTAAACCCACAGTGGTTCGGCGCCATCAAGGAAATCCTGCAGACCGCCCTCAACGACAAGACACGCAATGTGGAGAACCACGTGCATGGTGTGCTCTTGGCCCTCGATTTTGTAATTGAGAGGCTTGGAGAGGTTGCTCCCGGCTGGCTTATCGGTAAGTCCCCGATTATGCCCTGTGATCAGAGAATGAATAGGAGAGTGTGACTGACCTTACCCTCAATGACAAGGCAATCTACCGTATCTCATCACCCTTCTCAAAGATAGCAAGATTGACAACAAGTACGGCTACTGCCCTGACATTCTAGCAGCATACCTCGAGGTGGTGAACCAAATCTCATCACTGGGCAATACACTACAACCCAGTCCTCCCCTTGAACGCATCGAAGTGGCCTTACCCGACAGGTGCGGCAGCGCACTCCTCAAGATCCAGGCCGCCACGTACCGTATCCACGCGGCACACACGAGCGATAGTCCCATCCATGACCTCCGCCCCATATTCTTGAGCGCAAGTCTGGGTGCCGACACCATGACTACGGCACTCGAGCTGCTCCCAACCCTATGGACATTATCGTCGACGCCCGAGAGTCTTATCCCCGAGCTGTGCGCCTTCTATGTCGACCTGGCCTGCACAACTACCTTGAGCGAGCCCCGTGCTACGGCGCTCGAGAGCCTCGCTGATATCCTGGACCGCAGGCTCTCACAGGGCAAATTCGACGACCTGGATCCATCACGCTTGACGGAGCTCTGGGCCGCACTCCCTTTTAGTCCCATTAACCCTTCACTATCGAACGCCATCCTCCGTATAAGTGGGTGCATGATGGCCGTGCTCCTGCGGCACGGGAAAATGCCCACCTCAGGTCTTCATGGGTGGGGTCTCATGCTCGCCCACGCAGGCCAAGATGAGAGGGTAGGTCATCCACGCACACAATCCACACGAATTTCCCATCAGAGTAGTTGACTGACTGACCATCTATCCAGGACTTTGACACACGCTTCGCCGCTGCAGCCGCGCTACGCATATTCTTCTCTGCGACAGCTTCCTCAGACATACGGGTGGAAGACTACCTTCCAATCTACATAGCCCTGTACGACGCGCTCAACGACGACGACGACGAGGTTCGTGACGAGGCCGCCGCAGCCGTCAAGTCACTCCTAGGCGACGCACTCACCCCGCTCGAGGCCTCAGACCGCCTTCTCACCTGGATTGCATCTACGTTCCCCTCGTCCGATACCTTGAGGCGCACCATCATCATCAGGCTCACTGGAAATATCAGGAACATCGCCTCCTCCTCTGATAGCACCAGCGCGAGCGCTCAGCTGGACGCCGCCCTGACAGTCGACGACTCCCTCTTTGTGGTAGAGGAGCAGAACCTCTTCATCGACGAGGCGAGGGAGGCGCAGAGGTGGACTGCAGTGCTCGCATCCGTGAATTGGACGTCATCTTCCCCCACAGAGCTGCTCTCCAAGCTTGATTCTTGGCTGCAAGAGGGCCTGGCTAGCATCCAGAAGCTTCTGGGAGAGGACGGCAGGGCTGACGGGCCCCTGGGATGGGCATCCAACCCCCAGGCTTTCGGCGTGTGCTCCCTTGTCCTCCTCGGTTCTGTGACCATGGTGTCTGCGGGGCATGCTAGCAATGAGCTGCGCGATGCTGTCGACGCTACTAACCGGGCTATGCGTGTTCGTGGCGACATGTCCGGTCTTCTCCTCCAGCATCTAGAGAGGAAACATTCGGCTTAGGGCTAAAGGAAAAAGGGGCGCTGGGATAGATAGATGATTGAATGAATGAAAACACGCATTAGATTATCAACTTTCCAAATGACATCTACCTATATGTATGCTTGTATATGAAGAAAAGGGTCCATGGTCGTTTATAAAGCCCATATCCATTGTCCACGATTGGTGCGAGGTCAGCCTTATGAGTCGCTCGACGGCTTGACCGACCCGTTGGGAGATGAGCTGACTCTGTCACCAGTGCCAGGCTTGTCCAAGCCAGCAACGAGTTTGGTGTTCTCGGCCTGAAGTTGCCCCACCTGTTCCTCTAGAAGCTGGACCTTCTTGAGGGCCACATCGCGCTCGGCCTTGGCCTTGTCGATCTCGAGCTTGAGGTTGGTGGATTGCTCGCGGTCGGCCTGCTTCTTGCGACGCTGCTCCGCCTTGCGCTCACCCTGCTCGCGCCTCTTCTCAATTTTCTCCAGCTGGTTCTTGTACTTGGTCTCTTGCTTAGCAATCTCCTTCTCGTGCTTCTCGCGCGACTTGGCCAGGGCAGCAGCCTCCTTCTCCTTCCCGGCCAGGAGCTTTTCCTCTCGCTCTTCGGCAATCTTAGCCACCCTGGCTTCCAGCTTCTGGCGGCGTTCCTCTAGACGTCGAAGCTCCTTGTGGTGATGGCTCTTGGGGTTCTGCTTGTCTTCAGACTTGACGTCGGAGGTGCTCAGCGCTTGGCTCTTGGTGCCCTGATCTGATACGAGACTTCCTTCCAAGGCGGAGGCAAAGCTGTTCACTGAAGACGTGTCGCTTACAGAGACGGATTCGCTGTCAGAACCGGCGTCCTCATCGGCCCCAGAGAATTGCCACTTTAAGCCTCCAGAAACGACTGAGCTGGCAGCCCCGACGGCACCTGTGATCATTCCCCATAGACCCCAGGATTCACCATCTTCCTCTATCTCAGCGGTACCCTTCTCATCTGTCCCGTCTATGGCTTTCTTCACGACGTCAGAAGAGGCCTTAGGCTCGGAAGAATTGGTAACAGCATCCTCTTTCAGAGCCTTTTCTGCCTGTTCGGGATCCTCACCCGCTCTGCGGCGTGCCCAAGTGAGGAACTTTCCAGCATCATTGACAATGCCTGGCGGAGTTCCTTTCTCGATCATGAATCGTGGCACGGAGCCACCCGGGTCACTTCTAGTCACCATGAGCCACTCTATCGCTACTGGTGGCTCGCCGCTGTCGGCCCCCGCGTCCGAGGCAGCGCTCTTGAGGGCAGGATCCGCCGATTGCTTCTCTTGATGAAGGTCGGGGGTGGAAAGGGAGGGCTTGGGGGCAGGGTCGTCGATCGGGACTTCCCTAATCATCTCAATGGATTCGTATTGGCCTCGAATGATCCCTTGGCGGGGTGGGCAATCAGGGTGGGTGCATGGTTTGGAGACGACCACCCACTGCCTCAGAGGGCGGGGGTAGTTGGACGTAGCTGTAGCACGTTCCGCTGTCAGGAGAAGAGTGATAAAATCCCGCGGAGCTGTAGGTCCTGGGAATTGGGCTGAGAGTTGAAAGACTGTTATATTTTTAACAAAGTTAGTATAAATTCACCCCAGTTGCCTCTTTGATTTGCCAGAAAAGCTGTGGGTATCCATACCGTTGACGTTTCCGACGTTTGGCACACTGTGATGCTCAACCCTCCTATCCGCCCCGATTCCACGGATGGCGCCACTGCCTGGCCCTTTCTGGACCTTGATGCTCTCCATGAACTCGCTGTCCATGGCCTCGCGCCACTTGTCAAAAGACAGGCCCCGATGGACGCTTTGACGGGCGAACCAGGCACCACGGCCGTCCTTGCCCGACATTTTGTAGACTTGGACATTGAGGGGGTTCTCACGCGCATTGACCTTGACCTCCTTCCACTCGCGACCAAGCTGGCGCGAGTTCTCTAAGGCCTCTTGCGTTGGCCATTGGGTCTTGGAGGCAGTCGTCGCCAGCGTGTCCGAGTTGGTTTCCGAGGGCTCGGCGTTTGCTGGGACCACCTCTGGGGGTTCAGATGCCGCAGATGACGCATTTGGGGATGGGATGGAGTCGGCAGTTATGTGGGCCTCTGCTACCACTTGGTCAAGAAAGGACCCAAGGTCATCTTGGGGCACAGAGTCCCAGGAGATGGGGCCGAGGGAGCTGAACGCTCCTTGAGGGCCCGTCATATCTGCCTAGAGAGAGGCGAGGACTGATAAATCCCAATAGTCTTGTAGATTCTGGTAGAAGTAATTGGGCGGGTTGGGATCGGTCGCACACGGGTGACGCTGTCGGGGATTGATACTCTGAACCAGACACAAGAATGGTACGAGGAACAAAGGTATTTGGTGCACGAATGGGATGAAAACAGTGCAGACGGACGGGTCGGTCAAGTAATTTGAAGTTTTTCAGTCGGAAATGGAGCTGGTGAGAGGAGAGAAGAGAGTGATTTCTTTCTTCGTATTTATTATCTTGTAGTGATATGCAGTCGTGCGGGCTGGACAGATTCAAGGCGGGCAGGAACGATTGACGTCAGTATCGGGGTCCTTCCCGTGGCGGTTATTGCCCCACGGTAACTGCATTGATAGGCGGTGCTCTTTAGTTGGGCCCAACAACGCCATAATGATAGTGCACCGCCACATAAACAGGACGCTGCGCCACACTATACGCCGACGGATGTTATGTAGTAGATTGATAGAGCTTTGTGAATGGGGCTCAAACAGGAGTATTAATAGCGGTCGGGCGGAGGCTTATTCCCTTGTGAAGAGTCTCTCTCACTTTGAATTGGAAAATGGCCTGGCCAGCGGAAGGGTGTCGAGTGTGTGACGTGCGCTGGCGCGATGTTGTGATCGTCCGTGTATGACATTGTACGAGTGCCGGCAATGAGGCCAATATCACTTAGTAGCCGTAATTGTGGCTATGATGCATGGTATTCGATAAAGCTAGAAGACAATGTAGCGATGCTTTGCTGCTGAGTTGAATTCACATGGGGGAATGGCTTCCCGGTGTTTTACTCATACTCATCCTAAGTTGAAGTTGGGCTCAAGGCCATTATAGCGTCTAGTAGCAAGCATCGCCGTGTGATTGATGGAAGTGAATTTAGCCGCCTTGGCGGTTAGTTTCTTTTCAGTAGTAGCAGAAGCAGCCATGGGTACGGCACGAGGCGCCGTATGCGGACAATATATTTGGGAGACTGGGGTTACGTTCTCTCTTGCGTGTGGAGTGGTGCGAATACGGAGGAGATGGATCAGCCACGGTGGTCTAGATGTTGGTCTGTCGAGGGGCATCGACATTCTGTGTGTCCACACAACGATATTAGCCGGTCAAATGTGCCATACTAGGATTCAGGGTCTGGTATATACTTCGTACTCATATGGAATTGTACGAGGGAATGTATGCGAGCAATAGGGAAAACCTGGAGTAAAGGGTGGCAGAGGAGAGCCAGACCGCCCCGCAAAGACCTAGAGCTTGTGACTTTGTTCAGTGGGCTTTTAGTTCGGTGGACTCGCTGTATTGTGGAGGCGGGGGCCCCCAAAAACAGGGCAGGGGTAGATGGGGCAGCTGGCAGCAACCGACCCAATGAGGAGCTCCGATGCCGGGAGTTGTCCCCAGAAACGGCAAGGGCCCTCCTGCAGCGCTCCTCCTTCCCCAAGTACTACTAGCAGTATTGGTGCATCCATCATTGGTGCCACTTGCCAACCTCTTCTCGTCTCTCTTCGTACCTCTGGGTCTTTATTGGGGCAATCTCTCAAACAACCGGCAGCCTTCACTGCCCGACTATTGCCTCCCCATCTGCGGAACCATGCATGGATGGCTGGCCCTACCCCGGCTCACATTAGGCTAAAAGCCCGCGTTTTGCTGACTGTCGAAGTTAAAGGCGTCGTCCCCTAAAGACATTGATATTAGGCTAAATGCTCGACGTCCTTCTCCAACTTGGAGCTATGCCTGTGGTTTCTTGGCGTTCACTCCATCCTCGTGTCTCTCCGCATTCTCGGCTGAGGGTAACGCCATCATCAGCGTTACCCCATACTAGTAGTACCATGGAGAAGTACCCCGTACAGGCCATAGTGATCAATATAATAAAAGCGGTGTCCATGTTGCCCCATGCCACCCCGTGGGCTGATCTATATCGATGTCTATACTGGCCGAGATCTGACCCGGGGATTTAGAGTCTCCAATCCTCACCCCTTGACTATCTATCTGCCCTCATCCCTCACGCTTCTCCGTCTTCCTTCCTTCTCCTTGACCTCATAGCCATATAACGTTAGGTCCCAGGCTGAGCCATACATCAAACCCCGTCTGGCTGCCACAATGGGGTTGAATCAAATTTTCAAGAAGCCCAACAAGGAGGTAACAGAGGAAACTCAGAAAGAGGCCCCCAAGTTTGAGAAGGTGACCTGGTACCGCGATCCTGGCCTGCGTGCTCTGTACTGGCATGGCTTCATCCTGTGTTGGTCATCTACCACATCGGGCTATGATGGGTATGTGCCTTGCCTCGCTGATTGATCCCGATTGACCTTTGACCTTTGTTGACACCGGGATGTTTCCAGCATGTTTTTCAACTCTGTCCAAAATTTCGACACTTGGACCAACTTCTTTGGCAACCCCGACGGCACTCGTCTGGGCCTCCTGGGCGCATCATACCAGATCGCCTCGGTCATCTCCATCCCCATGGTGCCCTACATCACCGACCGCTGGGGACGCAAGCCCGCCATCATCATCGGCTTCGTCATCATGATTGTCGGCGCCATCCTGCAGGGCTCGGCCCAGGAGTTTGGTGCCTTCATCGGCGGCCGTGTCCTTCTCGGCTTCGGCTACCCCTTTACCCAGCTCGCCTCGCCCATGCTTCTCGCCGAGATCTGCCACCCTCAGCACCGCGCTCGCATGACCACCGTCTATAACACCCTGTGGAATGCAGGTGCCTTCATTGTCGCCTGGGTCGCCTTTGGTACAGACTTCCTCGGGAACGACTGGTCGTGGCGTATCCCTGCCATTCTACAGGGTGCTCCCTCTTTCTTCCAGCTTCTTGCTATCTGGTGTATGCTCCACCCCTTTATTTTCCGCCATCTGGGCGGCCTTTCCGGGGGCTGCGCTCAACTTGCTCGTGAACTTGCCACCGCGTATCATTGTACATATTCTGACTCACTTCTCCAGGGGTCCCCGAATCTCCTCGTTACCTGATCCACCAGGACCGCCACGACGAGGCCCTCACCATCCTGGCCCGGTATCATGCCAACGGTGACGCTGAGCACCCGACGGTGCAATTCGAGTTCCGCGAGATCAGTGATACCATAAAACTCGAAAAGGCCGCCTCCAAGAGCTCGAGCTACCTCGACTTCTTCCGCACAGCCGGGAACCGGTACCGCCTCATGATCCTCATCTCGCTCGGCTTCTTCTCCCAGTGGTCTGGAAATGCCATCGTATCCAACTACAGCTCTAAGCTGTACGAGTCGGTGGGCATTACCGACTCGACGTCCAAGCTTGGTCTGAGCGCCGGCCAGATGTCCATGTCGTGCATCGTCGCCCTCTTCTTTGCCACAAAGGTCGACCAGTGGGGCCGCCGCCCGATATTCCTCATCTCGACAGCCGGCATGCTCGTTTGCCTCATCTTCTGGACCATCTGCTTCGCCATGTACGAGGTGTACCACCTTCCTGGGGCTGACACGGGTGTCATCTTCCTGATTTGGCTCTTCAGCTTCGTCTACGCCATCGCCTGGTCTGGCCTGCTTATTGCCTACGCGGTCGAGATCCTGCCCTACACCCTGCGCGCAAAGGGTCTCATGATTGTCAACCTGTGCGTCCAGGCTGCCCTCGCGCTCAATAACCAGGCCAACCCCGTCGCGCTCGAGTACTGGGCCGGCCAGACCTGGAAGCTCTACATAATCTATGTGGTAAGAATCTATTTATCCTCCTCTATCCTTTCTCCCATGTGACTGGGACTAGTGAGCTGACAGACATAGGCCTGGGTCTTCCTTGAACTCTGCTTCGTCTACTGGAAGTATGTCGAGACGAAGGGCCCCACCCTCGAGGAGCTCGCCAAGATTATCGATGGTCCTGATGCCAAGGTGGCGGCCATCGACCTGGGCAAGCTCGAGGAGGAGCATGACGAGAAGAAATATCATGAGATTGAGGTGCACCATGCCGTGGAGCGGAAGCCGTCCGTTTAATGCCATGAGTGATAGTAGTAGTACATGTATATTCCATCGTCTGCCAACAAGAGTCAGATATAAAATTCAACGTCTGTAATTTGCACCTAAGGATACAAGCTTGTGCTATTTATCAGTTTGATTGTGTACAGTCTGACATGTACAACTTGATTAACATTGTTGATGTACAAGCCCCTCGTTAAGCGTTACAGACAGTTCGCTAACAACCATAATGCCCAAATAATGCTACTAACCAAACGACAATCCCAAAGAAATACACCACCGAAATTATATGCCATATTACGACATGGGTATGAAAAAAACCCAACGCTTGCCTTGTCTAGCCTTGCCCTGCTTAAAACGGCGGCCCCTCGCTCCTCTGCGCCAAGACATCCGCATAGTCCACCTTGCAGCTACCGCAGTGTTTGACCCTCCACTCGTCGAGAGCGGCCCTCTTATCAGCCGGCATGGTCCCGAAAAAGGAGTGGGCGGGGGCACCAGAGGTGGCGGCGGCGGTGCCACTGCCAGACGAGGGTGATGCGGCAGAGTCCGAGGCGGCGGCGGCAGGTGAAGTGTCGTGTAGGACGTCGCCAAGATCCTCGCACATGGCCATCTCGTTGGTCAGCCAGTCCTCCCACTCGGACTGGAGGAGCTCTCTCTCTATGCTGTTGACGACACGTATGGCGACGACGAGGTCGTGCCTGTAGATTCCCAGGCGCTGGCGGGTACGTCGCAGGCGGCGCGTGGTGGCCTTGCTCCAGGGCGACAGGACAGACTGCCACACATTGCCGGCGTTGCTGCCGCCCTCGCCGCTCTCGCCGTTGACATCCCAGGGGGGCAGGACGTCCACGTCCGTGGCGTCGAGGAGGGTCTGGAAGCTGGAGAAGCAGGGACTGTCGCTGGGGAACGAGGTGGTGGTGGCAGCCGAGGACGAGGGCGATCCGTCGTAGTCGGGGCTCGTCGCCTCCACCAGGTCGGCCACGTAGATGGCCTTGCTCATGACAGTGTCGGGCCCGACGCCCAGGCGGCGCATGTAGTTTGCCGCGCGGCGCTCCTTCCACCACGTACTGGCCTCGGTCGACGTGATGAGCATGTTCGTCACGATGCTCGCGCCCAGCAGAACGAGGAGTAACCTCTGCGCTGTCACCACCTCGAACAGCTTGCGCACGCCCGCCACGGCCCACATGATGAGCGACGTGACGGCACTCTCGCCAAACGATCGCACATTCTCCCACAGGAGAGCCGTCAGCGTGCGAGGCTTCACGGCCTGTTGCCTGCGGCTGGTCGCGCCGCTCGCGGCCGGTGAGAAGACGACGACCTGCTTTTGCTGTCCTACGCTACCAAACACCTGGATCGCTCTGGTGGTCCGGCTGCGCGCGCCGAGCCGGCGCACCTGATCTGTCGCCAGCTCGGCGAGCGTCTCGGCGTCACTGGCCACGTCGCGCAGCGCCTGACGCTCCACTAGGTTGCCCGACAGCGGTGGGCGCTTGGTCCAGTCAACGCGGTTGTAGATGGCCAGCCGGCACTTGGACTTGGCCACAAACGTGATGACAATCTTGGTCACCAACTTGAGATTCTGCGAGTACGGCAGATGCCACGCCCGCCGGACGTGCGTGATGACGTACGTGACGTGCTCCTTATACCGGTCGATAATCTGGTAGTCACGCACCTCGACCGTCTTGGAGCGACCTAGGATGTCGTGGTCGTCAATCTTGAACTCAAAGTCACGCCGCAGCCGGCCTCCCTCCTTCTCGTCAGGGACCCACGGGCCCTGAGCAATTTGCTGCGCGCGGTGCTCAAAGTACATCTTGGGGAATACAAAGCTCTTGTCGCCAAACAGCACGTGGAAGCACGACTTTGCGCTGATCTCAAAGTGCCGCTCTGCTGCCAACTCCGTCATGTCGTCGGGCTCAAAATCGACCGGGTGCGACGGGAGGTGCACCTTGGACGTGGGTATCGTCATGCGTAGACCCGACGTCTGCAGGGTCGAAGGGCTGTTATCCGACGACTCCAGCGGCACCAGCTCTCGCTTTACCTTGGCTGTCGCCATCCGGGAGCCGTCGTATTCTGGCGAGTCAATGCCTACATTCGATGATATCTCCTCCCAGTCATCAACCATGGGGCTCGGCTTCTCAACGTTGCCCTCCCGCTCCACGTTGATGAGGGCTGCAATGACCGCTTCCGTCTCCATGGGCACTTCGGCCTGGAGGTCGTCAATGAGCATGTTGAGCCGCGTGTGCAGCAGTCCAATATCATCCAGAAAGACCTTGAGAATAATCTTGGAGTATCCCGTGTCGTTGGTGTCCTGCCCCAGGTGCAGCAGGATCTTGTCGCTATCCTTGCCCGGTACGGCCGTCACCTCGGAAATCATGTCGAGGCTCAGGCTGTATGCCGTCACCAGGCCCATCTGCTCGCCATAAAAGTACATGTTGTCGGGCGTAACATATACACGGCCATCGCCCGACATGGCGTCAGTGGTCGAGCTAGGCGTCGATGGTGTGCTCGCCCACGACGCACGGAAGACAAGCACCAGCTTCTCCTCCGGCGGAAGGCTGGGGAAGAGGAGCCGAAATTGAGCGTGCTGAACGCGGAGTTCCGGGGGGTAGTTGGACGGGAGTGCGTCCTGGGGCTGCCTCCCTTGCAGAGATGCGTTGAGTGGCGTCTTGGTGTCGTCCAGAGAGACGACCACGCCCACCGGATCATCCTCATCTAGTCGGGGGATGACAGGGTCTGGTGACAAAGTAGTGTTACCAGCACCGCCGCCGGCCCCCCAGGTGTTCGTGCCCCAGTAATTGGCCATGACAGAGGCCGAGGGCTTCTTGTTATCTGATCCCATTCCTGCAGCGCCCTGGGCGGCCGATGTGAGGACCGCCGTGCGGCTGAGGTTTGTGACGGCTGGCGGCTTGGCCAAGGTCAGGGGCGCCAGTGTGCCCTGGTGGCTATCCACAGTCGGCAACAGCGGGGCCCCAGGCTTCGAGTTGGCCACCGGACCGGGGGCGACGGGAAGCATGCTGTGGCTCGCTGCAATGAGGCTAGCCACGCCACCGGCTGCTCCTGAGGAGGTTCCCAGGGCAGCCTCCGCGCCCGCACCAAAGGTAGCCTTGCGATGGAGGTCGAGCTTCTGGATGATTCTCGCTGCGTGCTCTCGCCCACTTTCTCCTTCCTCCCGTGCCAGATCGCGACCCAAGGCTGTAATGCCCCGACGAGAGGTATTGTTGTTGTTGTTATTGCTGCCGTTGTTGCTAAAGTCCATGCTAGGCCTGGAGTTGAGCTGGCCCTCGGGGGCCGGTAGAGGAAGCGTCGTGGCCCTATCGATACCCGACTGTGCCGATCCTTCGTCGTTACCGAGACCAAGTTGGGAGTCTAGGATGCGGGCGGAGAATTCGGGGATGGAGGGGGGGTTGATAGAGAAGGCCGGATCGGGGTTGCCGCTGCGGTCCGAGTCCCTGCCAATAGTGGTCTCAAAGGCCTTCTTCTTGGTGACCTCGAAGACCTCGAGCCACTCGGTAAGTTCAGCCTGGGTCTCAGCCTGGAGCATGAGGTTCTGGCTCTTGGTCTTGACCTCGAAGCAGAAGCGCCTCTCCTCACCCGGGGCGGCTCTGGCGTTGCAGAGTAGGACGCCAATCTCGTCGCCCTGCAAAACGCCCTGGGGCCCGGGTATGAGCCAGCCAAAAACGCTCTCTTGGCAGTAGTACCAGCGGCGGGCCCAAATGTGCCTTGCGGGCTTGCCAGAGATGGTGCGGACAAAGAGCCAACCCTGCTTTTCGGAGACGACGGCGCCGCTCCCCGGACCGCCAGGCGCATCCCTAGGGCGCATGCTCATGGGGCCCCTGGAACCGAGGAAGGCAACGGTCGAGGTGCTGTAGTCGTCGAGCTCTCGCGAGGGCTTGCAACCGGTAAGCGCATTCTCGCCGAGGTCGCGGCGGGCGGCGTGGAGCTCATGGCGGAAGATGGACTCGGAGGACTCCATCTCACGGGCCCAGCCCTGGACGCGGTCCATCTCCTGGTCCCAGCGGGTGGCGTTGAGGGCGACGTCGCGGCTGCGCTTGAGCTCGCGCCAGTGCTCGCCGGCAACCTCGATAAGGAGCTTGTCCATGACGAAGCGCACCTGGGGCGCCAGCTGGCAGTAGTCCATAGACGCCTGGAGGTAGGCCTTGCGCGTCTCATAGACACTGAAGGCGTCCTCGCGTAGGTGCGATGGCTCCTTGGTCTTGGACTGGGACGCGTACCGGGCCAGGGTCGAGTCGTACGCCCGCTGCGTCTGCTCGAGAACCTTGCGTATCTCCTTGAAGTTGCGCATCTCGCCCTGTAGGAACGACCGTACTGGCTCTACCACGGCCGTCTCCATGCGCTTCGTAGTGCTCAGCAGCTGCATCCAGAACTCGCGCGTGCCGTCGCCCACCCGCTTCAGCGCCAGGAAGGTGTAGTCGTTGTCGATGACGCCGTCGGCCGTCGAGGGTATCGTCTTCGTCAGGTACGCGCTGACCGTGTCCTCGAGTCCCAGCACTTCGTGCAGGAGTTTCGACGTCGAGTTGACGTAGCCGTTCAGCCACCGCTCCACGGCATCAATCTGGTCGGCGAAATGGGCGGCCGTCGCTCGGAACGTCGGTGAGTCGAGAGCAGCCTCGTGCAGGCCCACGGCAATGGCACGGCGAGGCGGCCTCGATGACGCCGACGGCGCCGCGCTCGTGGCATCGACCATTGTTATGGTGGTCGTGATTCAGGGTCCTCCAGCGGCAGCCTGCATTCGTTGGTTGAGGGGGGAGGGGAGGCGGAGTAGTTCGCAGTAAGACGTCTGTGTCGGTGTCTGTGTATGTGCTCTGGTGGTTTTTTTTTTCTTTTTTTCGCGATTGCTGCAGGGGAAAGCACACACCCACACACTCACAGAGTGTGACCGGAACCTCTGTGACGTGATGATGGGTTCCTGTCGGTGCTGTTGGTGGTTGAGGGAGAACCGTTGCGGCGTGGACTCGTGGAGCAAGCAAGTGTAGCATCCATGTCTCGTCTCATTACCAGTCCGTAGTAGCTGCTAGGCCACCGCCGCAAAGTTCCTTGGCAGCCAAGCAGCCTAGGTGGGAATTGGTTCAATTGGTGCCCGCTGTAATTGCTCGTCAATAGCTCCAAGTTAGTGGACGTTGGGCCCCTGTGGAGAACAGTTGTCATCCCGTCAACGTCATCAATTCCATGCGAAGCTCGCACCGAAAGCCAGTCCACAGAATCCTTTTATTGTGTATGGCTAGATGACTTTGCATCATTTTCTGCAAGCTCGCTCATATACATCCAATACAAACCGCAAGCTCAATACACACCTGTTGTTCATACCTGTATATACTACTCCGACATGGGTAGACTGCAAGTCCCTGATACCCACAATCACAAGCTCACGATACAGCCAAACGGCGCTACAACACCTGGCGTGTCTAGAGGGAGATATAGAGAAAAAGAGTGTTATTCTACGAGTACTTTTGACTTCCTCCCTTTGTTGGCTTCTGTGCTAATCGACTTGGCCCATCCAGTGCTGCCTGCCTGCCTGCCTGCCCGCCCCTTTCATTCGATGGTCTGGCAACCAGCTCCGTATCAGAAGCAGGAGGCAATCGCCAGGTCTCCCCGAGGGCCGTTTAAAAACATCCGCGTGAACGCAGTAATGACAATCTCTTACACGGGACATCTGGGTTCTTGTCAGCATACCTGTCCTATCTCTTCACAGCAAGGAAGAGGGGCTGGGGACTTGAAGAAGGAATGTGGCCTTACCTGTAGGTCCCGATATCATCAACTCAAGTAGCCGTCATGGCTGTGCGAAGGGGACTCGGTCGCGACGCCTGGTGTTGCTGGTAGCCGTCCCGAGGGGCGGCGGCTCCGGGGCCGCCGCCTTTGCTCGCTAGCTTGCGCTGGGCAAATGACATGGGCGGCGTGGCGTCGCGGTTCCTCGGCGCAGCGTGGTGCGTGTCGTGACCGACGTGCACAGACGGGTAGTCTTGAGTTGGTCCCTCGTTGTCCACGAGGGAATCCACAGGTCAATCGTCGTAGAAGTCGTCGTCGTCGTCGCTCACCTCGAGCAGCTGCTCAAAGTTGACCTTGTAGCGGAGGATGCCGCCGATACCACCGAAGCCCTTGACGAACTGGTTGCCCTCGGTGGAGCGGTCCGAGACGAACTCGAGGTTGGTTCCGAAATCGCGGTAGTGCTCGGCGATCCACTCAAGGAAGGATTCCTGGGAGACAATGTCCATCTCCTGGCCGCTGGTCTTGTCGAGGAACTTCTCGCGCTGCGTCTCTTCCTGGGCTTTCGTCAGGTGGAGCTGGTGCTCGCTGCCCTCACCGTCACGGAGGACCCAGCGGGTGATCTCAAGGTTCTCAAAGACGATAAGGGTCTCGACGGCGCCCAGCTCGAGGGCCTTGAGGGTGTCATCAATGCCGTAGCAGACCTTGCCCGTGTCCAGACTGATCTCGTCAAAGTACTTTCCGATGAGGCGCTTCTCCTGGATAAACTTGACGTTGCTAAGCGTCTCGGCCGACAGCTCGATGGCCTGGTTGAAGCCGTTCTCGCCACCGTACGACACGTCCACCACCTTGATGACCTTTGTCTGCAGGCGGTAGTCGAAGAGGTCCGAGGCGTTGAGGTCGTTCTTGAAGTCGGCGGAACCGGCGAGAATCAGACCCGATACGTTGGCCTTGTCGTTGGTGATGAAGTTTTGCACCGCGAGCTCGGCGACCTTGCGCACGTAGTTGTGGCGCTTCTCCTCACGCAGACGGGCGAAACGCAGGGCTGACTGACCACCACGGCCGTGCTTCTTGGGGAGGTCTACCGTGAACTTGTGGACAATCTCACGCGTGTTACCGCTCAGAGTGCCGAACAGCGAGCCGTTACCGTCCATGATGATGAAGCCAAACTTCTGGTCCGACTCGAGCAGCTCGGCCAGGGCCTCGGTGTGGAACTTGTTGTCGCACAGGTATAGCGACGTGTTGATGGGCTTGAAGGGCTCAAAGTCAATGTTGACCTTGCGCTCCTTGCCTTCCTGTGTCAGGATTTCACCACAGTAGACGACGAGTCCGTTAGGCGGGACCTTGTTGTACAGCTTGAGGCGCTGCTGGGTCGACGTGATAGCGGACAGGACGGACTGACGGTTGACACGAGACTTGATGTTGGACGCGGTACCCTATTTGTATCGAGTGTTAGTCGTCTTGTCGTACGGATGGGGTAGAGAGAAGGGGGGGGAGGGCGGGCGAGGGTGGGTTCGTACGTATTCTTCAGCCAACATCTTGGCGATACGGGAGATCTGATCCTTGGGAGCTATACATGTGGTCAGCAACCTTTCAGTTATGAATAAGAGAGCTCAAACGCCTGGTAGTAACTTACGAATAATGAGAGAAATCATAGAGGTTCCATTGCCCCTGGCGGCTTCGAGGCGCTTAATGAGCTTCTTGACCTTCCAGATCTCGATCTATTTCCGGAGACGGGAACATTAGCTATCAGTCAAGACTTATGGCTTTCGAATCTGCCAGGTTCCATCTTCCTCCCTCCCTCCCATTCACGTTGCATATGCCATTTCCCGGTCTTGTTGTGTGCACATGTGCGGCTGGAGGGGTGGTGGAAATGGCGGGGGGCGGCGACGACGGCGTGTGAGGCCAGCTTATGGCGGGGAGGGGAAGAGGGGCAGCGGGCGACAACTCACGTTCTTCTCGGCCTCTCCTGCCTGAGGGTCGCTCATGTTGGCGGCTGTGCTTGCACGTCGCGAACAAAATACGTGTCGTTTTTTCCCCGGGAATGAGGGACCTCGGAATACAAGTCTCAGAGGTAACGGGGGGGAGACGGGGTGCCGAAGGATCGCAGGTTTTGAGGTGTTTAGAGGAAGAATGTGGGATCAGTTGCTGCGGGCACCCGCTAGATTTTTTTTTTCGTCTTACGCTGGTTGTGCACGATGCCAGACCTGGAGAGCCTCCCGCTGGCTGGCTGGCAGTGACCTAATATTACTACCTAGGAAAGCCACAGCACACTGACTACAACCTTCAATGTTAGCTGGTTAGGCTCGCATTGAACATGCGTTTTAGCCCCGAATCTAACTTGGCCGGGTACAAGCATTCTTATTGTCATTATTACTGAGAGCACTGGTACTCCGTCATCGCCAAGATCTGTGGGTGGGCCTACATGTATTTTTTCGAGCCATGTCGAGGGGGGGCTGCACGCGCTGTAGCAAAGCACTAAAGAGCCCTATCAGGCGCTGGATTTCAGCGCCGAACGGTACCTGGAGCTGGTGCTAGAAATGCCGCCACACCGCCCGGCAGTACCGCACCTACTGCGCCCTTACGTTGTATTATGGGCTTGTTCACTATGGGCCTGTCCACGGCTAAGAGCACGGCGGGCCGGACTAGATAGAGCTGTTGTCGTAGACGGCGTTCCGGACGCTCCAGCCTCATCGCCCATCTCCCCTTCGTCGGTCGGATAACCACCATCACACACGAGCCAGCCATGGACTCGTCTCTTCCTGAGCAGGTCGCCGAGACCATCCAGACCGCCCACATTGCTCACAACCCCGACCCGGCGCACGACCTCGCCCCCGCCACGGCTGCCGACGAGAAGGTTCCCCTGTCGACCTCGCCGCCGCCACCCCATCATGAGCATGAGCACGACGACGTCGACTCCATCGACCACGACGAAGATGTTCCCATCAGTGTGCTGAGACCCGCCCCGCGCGCCAATAAGCTCCCCCCGATGCCCGACCTGCGTTTTGAGCAGAGCTATCTCAATAGCATTGCCTCGGCCGACACATGGTGGAAGGTGCTCTTGATCACGACGAGGGATCAGGTACGCCTCGACCCCACAGTGCTATCGATCGCCCCCCGGAAGACTTGCTAACCTACTTGATTCTGCTTTCACAGGTCCTCATGCCCTTAACCCAGGGCGTTCTGTACAACCTCCTCTTGTGCGGGTGGCAGCACTGGAACCGCAACGCCCAGCTCCAGGGCAACACCCTGGGCGTGCGTTTCCGGAGGTGGTGGTATGGCGTCAACAACTGGAAGATTCCGAGTCGGTAGGCTTCTATCCAGGGACATTACAACATACCAGTAGGCTTTGGAAAGGAAACGCAGGAACAAAGAAGAAAACAACATACCCGTGCTGCCATGCCGGCAGCTTCACAATGTAACAACATCACAATATATACAACGACCACTACGAGGGCGAATAAAAAAAAGATCAAACCTCCGGACAACTAGCGCTTCATTTTGTTTTATTTGTTCGATTAACGTGGCTCCCACAAAAGACCTAGATCTAAGCTGATACTCTTGACAGAGCTCTTTCCTAGTCTGCCCTTTGGTTTGTTCAATATTGTAATGTTACACTCTTCTATAATCAGCAGCCCTGCGCATAGCACCCCAACTCCGGCCCAAAACAGACGGTTCCATTGACACGGGTATTCCCTACTCTCCATTAACAACTTTACCAGATGGCGGATGAGGTACTGCCTGCTGCTGCTCCTGCGCCTTCTCGGGGCTTCCCCTCAAGGCAAGGTTCGCTGACGTCGTCCTGCTCAGGTTCTCTGATCTCTCAGCCAGAGGCGCCGCCGGGCCTGTTGAGGGTCCGGGCTCCGGTGTCTTGGCTTTGGTCTTATTGTCCTCATCAACATCCATGGCATCCTCTGTCTTTCCATCAACTTCCTTCTTGGCTTGGCCCCCGTTAAGGACTGGCGTTTCTGCCTGGTCCCTTTGATCCAGAGCCGTCTTGAGCTTAGGCGGCGTGAGCGAGAGCTTGACCACCAGACTACTCGGGGCAGCCTGTTGCTGGTCGGCCAAGTCATCATCCAGCATGGGCACGTCCTCATCGTATTCTTCCTCATCGTCATCCTCCTCCTCCTCAGGAACGTGCTCATCCTCGTCATCCCCAAACTCGCCCTCGCTGACATCTTCCTCCTCATCGTCTGACCCGGCTGACGTGTTGCGGCGTGACCGTGACCCCGAACCGTTGTTGTCTGCCCACCCGTTCACCCTCGCGGCTGATCTCCTAGGACGACCCGTCGGTCCACCAGACCCTTCCCTGTCAAACTCAGACGTGTCACCCTGGACGCTGTCGGCGGCGCTGTCCCCGCCCGTGGCAGCATTGAGCCGTGGAGGCGCCCTGATCTGCCGGCCGCTCGAGGTGGTGACTGGCCCAACGTCGGCGGGAGTGCTGGTACCGCCCGTGTTGCGGGCCGAGCGGCGCGTCGTCGAGTCGGAAAAGGTAAAGTCCTCGTCGTCCGAGTACGTGTACTTGATGCGTTTGCCGCGCGTGCGCCCTTCGTACATGGAGAAGCCAGGCTCGGGGCGCTTGAAACGCTCCTTTTGTTGCTGTCGATACTCGCGGCGGCGGCGTTTCTATATATACACGTAGTAGTCAGCCATCATGATCATGCACGTCCGCTTGTGGGCCACATCGCGGGGATACCCAGTGAATGCTTACCTCTTCTCCTGCCTCGAAGCGTGGCATGGCGGCGAGAATCTTCTGAGCAAACTTCTTGGCCTTAGGCCCGCCATCCTTAGTCTCGAGCTTGTGTGCCAGGGCCGTAAGGTCCTCCATGCTGCCCGCGACGCTGAACCAGACGCGGTTTATCCCGGTCGGGTTGGTCTCGCGGTATACGCGGAACCCCGTGTCGTCCTGCCCCTCGATGAGGAAGTAGCGCCGCTTGTCACCGTCAGTGCCCCACGGCTGTACCGATCGCGGTTGATTCAGGTCGTCTTCGTGGCGGTTCTGCTTGTACGCCTGGTTGATGATGGTCTTGACCGACTCGGACGAGGACATTGTCCAGATGATGAGTATGCGCAGCAGTGTCAACTGTTCTTCATGTCAGCGCATGATATCAAGAAAGAGGACGGGGGAGGGTTCCAAGAAATTTCATCCGTACCCTCTCTGTGGGATCCATGGTATTGAAGTTCTTGCCGCCAGACAATGGGTTCTTCCCCTCCCACTGCAGAGGCCATTGGCTCTTGTGAGTCGTGATCGCATCTTCAAGGGCTCTGCCATAGTGGCCGGACCTATCGTAGTAGAGACATAGTTATTAGCGAAGGGCCCTCTTATATACTGCAGTGCTCGGGGGGTCGTACTTGACGTCTTGTTTCCTGTTGAGGAGGAGACCAAGTAGGGCGCAAAGGAAGTGCTCAACGCGATCGCCAGGGATCCCCTGGACAACGTCCCTCTCGAGCTCCTGAGGTCCAAAATGGGCGAGTGACTTGGGAAACGCGTCGGTAAATCGGCTCCTGAACATTACAATGAACTACAATGCAGAGATGTGGTCAGCAAAAATGCGATTGATCAATGTGGGTGGTACGCGACGTGTCGCGTCACGTAGGCGCATTCGACGCGATCAGCAGTGGTGGGCGGCGCAACGACCGAGGATGACGACACATCAGGGGAAAAAAGAAAAAAAAAAGCGTCGCATAACGTACTGCAATATCCGGGTTGTCGGCGAGAACGAATTCATGCTCCGGCGAGGGCGACCGCTTTCGCGGTGGCGGCGACGGCTCCTTGGCTGGTAGCTCTGAGGACTTGGGGAAATAGTTGAGGATACCGCCGCCCTTCTTCTTGCTAGCCGCCTTGGGCTGCTTCTTCTCCTCGAGATCGCTGGGCACTTCGAGCTCGTCATCTGACGGAGCCGGCGAAAGGGACGAAAGGGACGAAAGATCCGAAGAGTCGTTATCGGAAGCCATGATGGGAAGATCCCGTCGGCGTGGGGGGCTGTGTTGTTGAGGTGGTGGCGGTGGTTGAGTTGAGCGAGGGAGGTTTAGAGTCGTGGTGTCCCAAGTCAGTTGTGTGGAGAAGGCCAACGAGGACGGGACCAAGGAAAAAGAGAGCGCCCTTGTCATATGAGATCTGCACCACACTACAGGTATATCTCTGATCTTTTTTATTTAATATTACCGGCATAGGAGGAAAGCACTAAGTAAGCAGGTCTCAGCAAGCGCTTCGAAGCCTTTGTCTCGCGGAGCAAACACGGTCACTCTTGTCCGCGAATTCCAGCCGCTTGATCAATGCCTGGGGCCGCCACTGCCCGTCTTGAGGGGGACGAAAGCCATATGTACAACGTGTTCCAAGTGCCTTCCTTTCGTTCTATGATGCCCTTCTTTATGGATGGTCCACGTTGGTGGTCACCCCTCTCGCCCCCGCGTCGAACGGCTTACGAGATGATATGATTCCCCCAAGCGGTCCGACATCTCCTTATCGACAGCACTTTGAACTGTCCACAGTAGAAGTCTGCCCCACCGCCCAAGTCGCGTCATCCATCCCAATTGCTTGTTGGGATCTGAGCGAGGCAACTCGCGTGTCCTCTCCCCATCATGGGCGTTTGCACTCGTGAGGCAACACGAACCAATCTGTACCACCCTCGTGGGCTTCCCGTAGGTCCGTCACTGGGCATGTCCCAATGTGTCCATGACAGCTCTTTCGAGGCACAGAATCATCCATCGCTAGACGGGCAGTCGCATCCGACAAGATAGACTCGCTGTTGCGGATGATTCGTGTAGGCGGTACCCGTTGCGTTGGGCGAGATGGGGCGTTGAGGGCTCGCGAAATACGCAGACTCGGCTTAGGCTTTGGACCCTAGCACTCGCATCATCGAGGGAGTATCCTCGTAGCATCTTCCCATCAACTCCAGCATCTCGTCCATTTGGACAGTGGTGTGTTGGCTGAGTGTAGCGCCGCCCAATTTTCGCACTCATCCCGGGTTGCCACCAAACACGGTCCTCGGCAGATATTACTGCGATCGCTTGACGGCTTGCACGTCCCTCACTATGATATTGGATGCATGTTTCCCCAAGGCGGCGAGGTTAGCGTGGCATTAATGGCCATCTAGTTTCCACGAACAACGTCACCACATGAAATATCATCTTGCCGTCACAGCCAGTCCAACAGCATCAAGACAGTAGAGAAGAGGCATCGTGGTAGGAACATGATCCGATGCTGATGATGAGGATGATGGCATCCACATAGCCACAGAGCGTCTAGGCGGAGAAGACAGTACGCTTGTGCAGCAGCAGTAGGGTCATGGAGATTTGGTTATAGAACACCTCGGGTTATGATGCCGGTGGAGCCAATCAAGAGGCAGAACAGTGCATACTGTCAAGACGTCTGTGAGAGGGGTAGATGAGGGTACGATGGAGTCGTTGGTGACGATGCCAATGCGTGGACGAATACGACGTAAGCCGTACCTGTTCTGCGAAATAAAGAAGGCACAGAGCTTATGAGATTCAATTGGTGGACATGATCCAAGGTCCATAAATCTGCTCTTCCATGGGGCAGGAGCCATGAAGCCCAATATTTCTTACTACTAGTAGTACCATTCTTTCTAGGTCACGTGGTCAGGGCTCCTCCCACTAGCCAATGGTCCCGCACACAAAAAATTATCGGTACGGCGCACGGGTCGGCGCCATCTCGACATAACACCAAGCGGCATCAGCCAGGTAAATTCCCTTCCCAACCCATCAACCATCTTCAGGCGGCAGCCAAATCTAACATCTTGCTCAAGATCATCTCGAGTGAAGACTAGCCGCCATGGGTAGAGTCATTCGCAACCAGCGCAAGGGCCGTGGCTCCATCTTCAGTCAGTTCTATCCTCCCTCTTCGTCCCCGTCGACAAAACCGAGCAGCAAATACAACTTTGGCGAATTTCTCTCGACGTGACGGGGAATCGACACAAGAATTAGGGAATGGGAATTGTGTGTACTGACCAGTGCTCTTCTCTACAGCGGCCAACACGCACCACAACAAGACCCCGGCTCAGTTCCGTAACCTCGACTACGCCGAGCGCCACGGTTACCTCCGTGGTGTCGTCCGCGAGATCGTCCACGATGCCGGTCGCGGTGCCCCCCTCGCCAAGGTCGTCTTCCGCCACCCCTACAAGTACAAGCAGGTGACCGAGACCTTCATCGCCAACGAGGGCATGTACACCGGCCAGTTCGTCTACGCTGGCAAGCGCGCCGCCCTCACCGTCGGCAACATCCTCCCCCTGGGTGAGATGCCCGAGGGTACCGTTGTTACCAACGTCGAGGAGAAGATTGGCGACCGTGGCACTCTGGGCCGCACCTCCGGCAACTACGTCACCATCATCGGCCACAACCCCGATGAGGGCAAGACCCGCATCAAGCTCCCCTCTGGTGCCAAGAAGATCGTCCACTCTGCCGCTCGCGGCATGGTTGGCATCGTCGCCGGTGGTGGCCGTACCGACAAGCCTCTCCTGAGTACGTTTTGACCCCCCAATTCCCCAGTTAAGACGGAAGAGTTTTCTGCAGAATCATCCAGATTACTAACTTTCTCTCACAGAGGCTTCGCGTGCCAAGCATAAGTTCGCCGTCAAGCGCAACAGCTGGCCCAAGACCCGTGGTGTTGCCATGAACCCCGTCGACCACCCTCACGGTGGTGGTAACCACCAGCATATCGGTAAGGCCTCGACCATCTCTCGCGAGGCTGCCAGTGGACAGAAGGCCGGTCTCATCGCCGCCAGGAGGACTGGTCTGCTCCGCGGTACCCAGAAGACGAAGGAATAAGCGGGCGGCTGTGGATTCATGGTCTCATTGGGATGGTGTTACACTGGCTTGCTTGAACCTGTTTGAGGGCTTCTGCCGAGAGCAGATGTCTGGTAGCTCAAACGGCAAGTGGAAAATTCTGGCATTTGGCGCAAAAAAAAAAAAAAGAAACCAAAATTACGTCTCCTGATGATATATGTGATATTTGTCCTACTACTTTTTTCATTCTACCATGATGTGCAACTGACTGTGACCTGTATTCTTTTCTCTCGTAGTATTGTTGTCCTCTATTTCCCAGACGTCGGGTATCCTGATGTGATGCCATTTTCTGTACGGATTAAGAGTGTTCGGTGATATCATCAGAACCCAGGACTCGGGGCTATCGGATCAAGGATACATAATTCGGTGATATTATGGTACTTGTTATACTCATGCAGCCGGCGGTGGTAAGAAGCTCTCTCATCGAGAAGAGGGGAAACCGCAGATTTCTCTCAAAAGGGTCCTTCTCTAACCAATGGGTCTCCATATTACTGCACAGCGTGTGCAATGGCAGTTGAGCCCCACGTACCTTGTCGTTGTACCTTGAGAGAGAGAGAGAACCCCTCCCCCACCATGAATGGTCCTTTGCCATACTAAAGAATACCCCTCGCAAAAAGTGTCTCCTCTTTTCCTTCTCTTCTCATCATCTCCATCTCAACTCTTCTATATCCCTCTCCTTCAATTCGTCTCCTGTTACAAACAGAGATCTATCCGTCCCTTTCATCCCCATTAAACCTCTAAAACAAACCATCATGGCTGCCCCTAAGGAATTCGGCCTCCTCTGCCTGGAGAACCCCCTCCTCGGTATGTAACGAACAGCACCACAGAAGCTGAGCCTAAAGAAGAGAAGAGGAAGTGAAAGCTATAAAATTCTTCTGGGATCAGCGACAATTGTTGCACCGTCGACCTTTTTCGACTTGTTCCGATGGCTAACAATCTCGCGCAGACATCCAAGCCAAGGGTGACCAGGCCCTGCTGGATAAGTACGGCCTCAAGGCCAACGACGCCATCCTGGCCGAGGAGAAGCACCAGCCGCTCTACGAGGACCTGCTCAACAACTACGACGCCAAGCTCATCGCCGGTGGCGCCGCCCAGAACTCGGCCCGTGGAGCCCAGTACATCCTACCCGACAACAGCGTCGTCTTCCTCGGCGGCGCCGGCGACGACAAGTACGCTGCCATCATGCGCGACGCCGTCAAGCAGGCCGGCCTCCGCGTCGAGTACCGCGTCGACCCCAAGGAGCAGACGGGCATCTGTGGTGCCATCATCACCGGCCACAACCGCAGCCTGTGCACCGAGCTGGCCGCCGCCAACCACTACGACCTCGACCACCTCAAGAAGCCCGAGATCTGGAGCCTCGTCGAGAACGCCCAGATCTACTACGTTGGTGGATACCACTTCACTGGTACGTTCTTTTTTACTACTGTCTCTCTCTCTCTCTTTCTTTCTATCCAAATTGAGCGAACTGTACAAAGTGAATATTCTCCAATTACTAAGTGATTGACTCCCACAGTCTCCCCCCCTGCTATCATGGAGCTAGCCAAGCAGGCCGCCGAGCACAACAAGGTCTTTGCCCTGTCCCTCTCCGCCCCCTTCATCCCCCAGTTCTTCAAGGACCCCGTCGACGCCAGCGCCCCCTACTGGGACTACGTCATTGGTAACGAGACCGAGGCCGCCGCCTACGCCGAGTCGCACGACCTCGCCTCCAAGGAGCCCAAGGACGTCGTCGTCCACCTCGCCAACCTGCCCAAGGAGAACGGCAAGCGCAAGCGCGTCGCCATCGTCACCCAGGGCACCGAGCCCACCCTCGTTGCCATCCAGGGCGAGGAGGGCGTCAAGGAGTTCCCCGTTCACGCCATCAACGAGTCGCAGATCAACGACACCAACGGTGCCGGCGATGCCTTTGCCGGTGGCTTCCTCGCTGGTATCTACCAGGGCAAGCCCCTCGAGACGGCCATCGACATGGGCCAGTGGCTCGCCCGCCTGAGCATCCAGGAGCTTGGTCCCTCGTACGTATCCACCCACCCATCCCTTCATCACATCCCCACCATTACGTTACACATGTGTCTGCCATGCCTCATCAATTTCGGGTTTCCCATTCACACCACTGCTACTCCAATACAAAAAACCGGCAAAATCAAAGGCCAACCCACATCGCGCTAACACCTTCTCTCTCCAGGTACCCCTTCCCCAAGCAGACCTACCAGGGTTAAGTCCTCCATCGAAATGAAAAAGATGACAGTGTCCGCCTTAATAGAGAGACAGAAAGAGACGCCAGGCTGTGGCAATCAAAGGGCATGCAAAGTGATGAGACGTCAGGAAATGTGACTTGACGTATTGGGATAAAGAACGGCAAAAGAAAAGGGAAATGGTTTCAACAACGGCGTTTTGCATATCTCCGAAAGCACACCAGGTGTGGCTTTCTTTTCGCATTAGCGACCCCGCATCCTCCACGATGTAAATCTCAGAAGTAAATGAATCGATCGATGACTTTTTGTTGCATCATCCGTTTGTATTTCTCCGCGAATCCTCACTCTCCCTTCACTCTTTTTCTCCTATTTTCCCTCCCCAAAGGCGCCAGCAAATCGACTCCTGTTGGCCGTAACTAGGGGTGGTGATATCCCTCCCAACAAACACGAGACAATGCCCTGGCCTGGTCCATTGGCCATGTCACTGGCTTGTATGGACCTTGTCCTTAAACAGAGCTGTCGGTGCCGTGTGCCGCGAATCCCGCCCGCAGATATATGCCACGAGGTGAATTAACCGTCGGCAGTTTTTGGCAGGACGCAGCGTGCCTGTATCTGGAGATGCCGTGCAAGCCAATTGGCGTCGGAGAATGACTCCCCGATCATGGTTGCATGCATATTACACTACATGCTGCTGTAGCTCCAGGCTGACGCTGACGTGCAGAGCACAGAAGAGTGTCTATAGACACAAGAAAATGCAAGTTAAAACTCTTGAGAGCGCAGCACCATCTTCTCTTATCTCTTCCCATTGAGCGCCGCCTCGAAAATGGCTGCGTCATAGCTGGACGCCTGGGCTCCATCCATGTGGTACTGCCGGCTGGACCCGGGAGGGCTGACCGCCCCCTGGTGACCCTGCGACGGACCTTGAACTCTGTTGTAGCCACCAAAGACGCCGGCTTGCGCACTGGCCCCGTAGGCAGACGCAGCTGGTGTGCCCTGGTATAGACTGCTGGGGTGGGAGAAGAGCGAGGTGTTGGACGACATGGGTGGCATGATGCCCATCCCCTGGTGCCTTTGCTGCTGCTGCTGCTGCTGCTGCTGCAGATTGCGCGACGGAAGCTGGTACGAAGGCGACCAGTTGTCGTAGTGGGCTTGCTGTTGATGTTGCTGGTGCTGATGCTGGTGCTGCTGTAAAAGTGCCTCTGGGTGGGGGAGTCCAGGGGCAGCCAGTTTTTGTTGAGCAGCACCTCTGGGCATAGAAAAGGGACTGTTGCCGTGGTTCATGGACGTGCTCCTAGGGGAGGATCCGTCATAGCCGCCCATATGGGGCTGGGCCTGGGCTTGGATTTGGCCCGGGAAGTTCAGAGGTGCGGGTTGGGGCGACCTGGGCAGCTGAGCAGCCTTAGGCTGGGCAGCTGAGTTCATGAACATGCCGTTCCAGCCCGACGGGGACGACGAGCCGTAGGTCTGAGGGTTGATAGACTCATAGTAAGGGGCTGGCTCGTCTCTCTCGGGCTGGAACGTCTTGAGAAGCTCCTGGGCGAGCTCGCTGGCCGTGGTGGAGTGCATGCCGTACGAGGGCTCCTCGGGCGACTGCTCCTCCGGGTTGGGGGTCGGGCAGTCGAGGAACGGGGACAGCATGTTGACGACTGTCTCGTCGGCGTCATCCATGGGCGGTCGTAGATGCTGATGCTGCGCCGTGGGAGTGCTATGCTGTCGTATTTGCGGCTGCAGCGGCGGCTGCTGCTGCTGCTCCTCCTGGTGGTGGCTCTCCGCAGGCTGCATGACGGGCGTGCTGTTGGCCGCATATTTCCGGGCACCTTGCTGGGCACCCTGCTGATGGTAGGTCGCGGGGGGGTTCATCTGAGTGGGCGGCAGCGGCGGGCCAGCCCATTGGCCAGAGTCGCGCGACGCGACAGGGCCAATGCTGCTGGTAGCAGCGGACCTCTCGGGGGTCCGGGTGGGAAGCGGCTCGGGTTCCATGGGAGTCTGGGACGGATCCCGGTACAGAAACTCGAGTCCCGAGTCGATGGCCCCGCAGGCAAGTGGGACGCTGGGGTCCTCGGTGAGGGAGTAGGCACAGCGGAGGATATCTAGCATGCGGGCAGTCGACTCCTGGGCGGGTTCCAGGCGCTGGGACTGCGAGTCCGGGTGCGGCTTCATGTTGCCGCTGTTGTCACAGTATCCCCTGCAGGCTACAGGTACGCTGTCGTCTGAGAGGGATGTGAGCCCGCGGATCTCAATGTCCTCGGGGAGGAGGTAGGGGCATGTGGCAGCCGTGTCGGCATTGTTGGACAGGTCGGCACAGAAGGAGGTGAGGACGCTGGCCAGGGTTTGCGTCATGGGTGGGACGACGTTGCCGGGAGAGTCCGGGGATGCGTAGATCTCGGACGTGCGGGAGGCGATCCAGCTGCAGTAGACCCTTAGCAGGGGGAGGAGAGCATCCTTGATAGAGGGCGAGGACGCAGGCGTGGTGGTGGGTTCATCAGGGGCGTTGTTGGTGGGCTGATTCAGCGACGGGTCGGTGGCGGCAATGTCGGCCTTGATGGCTTCGCAGAGCTGGAGGATGAAGCGCATGTTGAAATGCAGGACGTTTTGGTAGAACCTGGCGTGAGACTCGGATTTCGCGTCTGCGCCCTTGGTCAGCACCGTGACTGACGTGGGCGAGGTCTGCCTGCTCCTCCTCCTCCTCGACTTGCTCCGATCCTGATCTTGGTCCTGATCCTGGTTCTGGTTCTGAATCTTGCTAGCAGCAATGCAGTGGGCAGAAATGTTGACGAGCCCCATCTTGAAGAGAACAGGGGCCGATGCCGGGTCCTTGATAGCCATGGTCATGCGGTGAAAAACCTCGCGTTCGAGTTCGTTCTGCTGGCGCGAGACAGGCTCGCCCCTGTAGAAGAGGGCGTGGAGGCGGCAGAACCACATGACAAAGGCGTCGTTAGGGGAGGGGGAGGAGGCCTTTGAGGAGGCAGCGGCACGGGACGACGAGTGACCGCTGTTGTTGCCTAGACCCTTAAATTTGGCCTCGAGGTTCTGTTTGGCGAGCGGATGAGGGTTCTTGACGGCCCAGGAGCGGTAGAAGTGGTAGACGACGTCGAGATGGTTGCCCTCGTCGAGGCTGACGATGCCCATCTGGTGGAAGCCGAAGCCCGAGTCAGGGATGACATCGTGGGCGAGGCCATAGAAGGCTAGAGCTGTCTCGTACGACTTCTTGTGCTTGGCCTGGACCCGGTAGCGCGACAGGTCGCCGAGGCGGATGAGGGTGGCGTGGCATGAGGCTAGGACACGGGCAGCCAGGTCGGGGGCCACAGGGCTGATCATGTCCTTGGATGACTGCTGAGGGGGTTCGACGCACTTGGCTATGCGGCGCAGCTCGGGAACGTCGTAGCGTAGGGCCAGGCGCTGGATGAAGCCCTGGTAGAACTGCTGGGCGATGCGGAGGAAGTGACCGTACCGGCTCTCGACCTTGCGCTTCTCGACGACGCGCGAGTCCTGGCGCAGCTTGCCGAGGATGCGCCGGAACTCGGAGTTGATGATGACGTGCTGCTGCCACAGGATGCCCTCCGAGTCCTCCTTGTCGGCGTACTCCATGTCGAGGAAGATTGTTGTGACGCAGGCAAGGCGGAATCTGTTTTTTTCGCCATGATAGTTAGCACCGTTCGAGATACCTCTTTTCTCCTTGTCCTCCACTTCCTGTCTGTTTGTGGTGCGACTCACTGTCCAAGGGCTTCATCGACGTTCTCGAACTGGCTAATGTCGGTGCCAGAGGCGCTATTTGCCTTGAGCTTCTCGATTTGTTTCGTCAGGTGCTTGCGGAGCTTCAGCGCTTGGCTAGAGAGATAGATGCTGCGTCAGCGAGTATTCATATCAGGCTTGCCAGTACACCACCATATACAAGGCGACTCGGGACCATCCGCATAGTAAGACTCTACTAGACGACGAGGGGGAGGGGGAGGAGGGGGGCGGGGGATTCATACTGCCATGCCTGCTTGGCCTGGTCCAGTGGGGTGGCCATGATGATAGGATGGGTGGAGGTAGGCGCACGGCGGATGGTGGTTCGAATATCGAACAGGTGAATATCAGAAGGGGTCAGCTAGGCGGGGAAATCATAACTGGTGCACTGTATCAACCGAGCCGTATGGGCCGAAACAGTCCATCACTGAATTGTTGACAGTCGTGGGATGGGGCGGGTTGATGGCGGCGGGCACGGCGCGCACTCGGAGGACACATTGGTGGTGGAAGGGAGGATGGAAGAAGAGGTCCTCGAGAGAGCAACAAAGACGGGGCGAACAAGAGCAAGACAAGGAAATAAGCTCGTGTGTTATTACAGGCTCCTCGCGCAAGCTGGGGTGCGCGCAAAGAGGGTCAGGTTTGTGTGGTGGCGGTGGTGGGTGAACAAGGTATTATGAGGCGCTTCTGGGTTGCGAGGGCTTAAGCCAAAGGTTGTGGTTTGTGGTTTGACTCGGAACCCCTCAGGGTCGCTGCGCTGCCTTGGTGCTGGGGATCCACCTGCTCGCCTTGGCCTCGCCTGTTGGATTTTCTTCGGCTTTAGCGGGCACCCGGCGAGTGAGTGTTGTCTGTGCCTGGCGTGACGTAGATTTTAATAGACTCATAATGATGATATTAATGGCGTACGGAGTACAGAGTAGCAGTAGTACCATCATTACTACACAAGTACGGAATACTACCCGTACTCTTTCATCTTGCTGCCCACTATTGCTGCCATCATCGCAAGAGTCGCCTCTTGCTCTCGATGTGCCCTATTCACACGCACATAATGTCCAGGCTCTTGGTTGGCAGGACCATCGCCAACCCCGAACCCGACACCCCCATTACGGGCTTCAATATTCGGCACGGACAGTGCAGATATCGTATGAACAGGTACATATAAGTGCCCAATATGCACTGCAGGAAAAAAAAATACTCTCCCAAAGCCCGACCGGACGCTTGCAGCCTTGCACCCACCCACCACAGCCAGACGACGCTAAACCGCAAAAGGCATGCAAGTGGCGGTCACCATAAACACCACCAGGCACAAGCTCTCCAACAACTCCAACGTCTATCCAAACAACAAGGAAACAGCCATCAACCTCTGTTGGTAAAGACCCCGACCTCGAATAGAAGACGTGATATACGAACCTTGACGACTCTCAGCTCCTTGCCAGTCCCCTGCCAGTTCCTGCGACAGCCCGGCCAAGGCCGTCCGTCCATCCTTGATCCCAACAACGTAATAGCTACCCCGCCTGTTTCCTTTGTCTGTCTCTCCGCAAATCAGTCACAAAAACAAAACAAAAAACACAAGAAGACGGAGCAAAAAGGTTAAACAGAAGAATTATGAAGCGCTCGAGAGAGCCGGAAAAAGGTCTAGATTTCGATTCCCAAGACGACGCCGTTAACGGTTCCGACTCGGACGACGAGTCCCTCGTCGAGCTGCGACGACCGGTCACGAAAATCGCCGGCCTGGACTATCCGAGTCCCTTTGACGACGGCGACGACGAGGAAACAGTGATGCGGTGCTCCCTACCGCCCCATAAAGACACCATGACCTTCACGACGTACGACGGCTACGAGTCGCACTACAATCAGTTCCACTCCAACCGCTGCCTCGAGTGCCGGCGCAACTTCCCCTCTCAGCATCTCCTCGGCGTCCACATCGAGGAGTGCCATGACCCTCTGGTAGTTGTCAGGAGGGACAAGGGCGAGCACACGGTAAGGGCATATGGGCACTGACCGAACCTTAACCTTCTTCTTCTTCTTCTCCTCCTCCTCCTCCTCTCCTGCAATGCCCTGTAGAGACACACCGGGATCGGATCAGGATCAAGGCTGACTAGGGGCCAGTACTCGTGCTTCGTCGAGGGTTGCGAGCGCAAGTGCCTGACGCATCAAAAGCGCCGGATGCACATGATTGACAAGCACATGTACCCCAAGAACTACTTCTTCGCCGTGACAAAGGAGGGCATCGATGGCAGGCGCTCGCTACTGACAGACGGCAACCACCGCAGGCGGCAGTCGTCCGTGTCCAACGGAAACGGCCAGAGCCATGCCCGCCGGGAGAGCCTCCAGGGGTCAGAGAAGCAGAAGCCGCAGAATGGCACCTCCCCCACCTCCCCTGCCACTGCCGCCGCCGCCAAGACGGGCCGCACGGCGAACATCAAGAAGAGCAGCCCTGACTCGGCATCAAAAGCAGATGCCGAGATGGATGACCTCACGGGCGCCATGTCGTCCCTCCAGTTTGTCCCAAAGAGCGTACGCTTTGGCCGGGGACGCGCGGGGTTCTCCAAGAATTGACGGCATCAAGAAAGCAGAGTTGCGTGGGCTGGGAAATGGACCGAATTAGCGAACAGTGTAAATGAGCAAGTTTAAAGAAGAAGAAAAAAAGGACAATATCTGCTGCCATGACCATGCTGTACCTCTTTTTGAATCCTTCAAGGTTCCCCCCTCCCCTTTTACTTCCAGTTGCACATGCACGTCCATCTAGTCTGTCGACGCACACCCTCTACACCCGCAGCTGACGCACTGCACATCCCGATCTTCCTTCATTTCGGCCCGAGGCACTCGGCAGATGCAAGTGCTGTTGAAGTTGGTCTCTTTCGTCTGGATACAACGGAGGCAGCAGAGCTGAGCAGGGTGATGTTAATACTTGTCTCTGTCACACGGGGAGGGGGGGAGGAGGGGGCAGCAATTGTGGAAGACATACCTTTTCGTATCCCTGCTTCTTCCATTTGGCAATGAGCATGGCGTCGGCATAGCCATTCTTGAGTAGCCAGTCGTACAGCTGCTTGCTGATGGCCTCCTTCTCGTAATACAGGTCGTAGACGTAGCGGCTCCTCTGGTGGCTGATCTGGAACACCTCCCACTGCGACTGGTGCTTGGGGCCCGACGGGGCCGTCTTGTTCTGTGCGTCCTTCATCTTGTTGGCAAAGATGAGCAGGTCCTCCTCGATGTCGCTGAAGCCTTCGGGCGGGGGCTTCCGCTTCGAGGCATGGCGGATGGCGGGCATGGCTGTATGTTCTCCCCGGGTCGTCTATCTCGCCAACTTGTATGATGTTGTGCAGCAGCCGAGAGGGTGTGGGAGGCCGTTGTGGTTGCGTAACGTTCTACTGGTAGTAAGTGGTGTTGTGCTTGTGACGACCAAAATACTTGCAGTTTGGAGGGGCGCGTTTCCTACTAGTAGTAGCGAAGTAGCTCGGGGGTCTTGCTGTGGCGTATTTGTAATTCCTGTGGCGCAACCAGGACCTGTGGCGATGAAACTGAGCTGCGGAGCTTACACGTGACCCATAACTTCCCCGGCCTTCCCTGTCCAATGAATCCGTCGCCAATTGATTTGACCCTCCCCCAGCGAGAGACGAAGTGGTGTTATTATCTCCGTTCGTCGTTGTCGTCGTCCCCGCTCTTCCCCGGATTTTGAACAAGAGAGAGATTGTCAAGAGGAACAGGAACTCTCGACGTCGCCCATCATGGCCATCACACCGACGCAGTTTGCGAAGAAGACGACGCAGTGTAAGTAGTTCTAGAGGGCAGCCACCCCAGCTTCCCCCGGTGCTCGGCTATTGCCTCCACTCTTGAGATGGGGAGATGGGGAGATGGGGAGATTGACCCACGCTGACACGATGCCATCTCGAAAATCGACAGCCGCCAACTGGACGGAAGCGAAGCGCCGAGTCATTTCTTCCTACCGCGAATGGATCCGAGCTGTACGTCCGAGATGAAACGCCCAATTGGATTGAGAGTGGTGCTGCTGCGATGCGAACCGCGCGCGCGCCCGCCGCGCACGATCAACAACATGGCCGTTAGTGGGCTGGACTGACGAGCGAAATACAGGCCCCCGAGATGCAGACCATGTACAGCATCCCCATGCCGGTGTCGGTGATTCGCACCCGGATACGCCAGGAGTTTGAGCGCCACCGCTACGTCAACAAGCTGCCCGTTACGGACGTGCTGCTGTACAAGTCGCACGCCGAGTACCAGGTATGCGAGGTTCCTGGAAGGAGAAAGAAATGGAGAAGGAAGAAGCAGTAGATTGTTTTTGTCTTGGAACTGGCTGACATATTTCCGAATTTCTCAGGAGACTATGAACTTTTGGAAGCAGACGACGCACATCATGTCGTATTTCAAAGACGAGAACTTCCGGGGAGACAAGAGGCTGCCGTCCAGCTTCATGTCGGGCTTCCTCGAGGTGAGTACCCTTGGCAGCTAGTGTCTTCTTTCTACCGACGCCAGCGTGAAATGTGGTGCAAATATGCGAATACTGACATGGAACGCAACAGGGTCGCAACTGAGGACGTCCCCCCAGACTCCGCATGTTGTACATTTAAACCCATCCCGTGACCTTGTTTGAAAGCAGCCTTTCTTTTATCTTTTCAGTATTGGGTCTTGTTTGTTCTTGATTTTCCTTTGTCTTTTTTAAAACGCCTCTAGGAAGTAGCCAGTTGCCCCAAATTCAAAATCCCGTCTTTGAAAGACATGCACATGTCGGTTACTGTGTCGTATGTGTAGTGTAGTATAGGTCGCCCTTTGTTCCTTTTACCGGAAACGTACTTCTTCAACCAGCCCGACGTTGTTTTCTGCCGCTTACGCCTCAACCGCGACGCCTCACCGAGTGATGCCCTGCGCGGCGTTGAACGCCTGGCGTTTCGACCAAAACTCCTCGGCCACGACGTCACAGCTCTCCTGGAGGTCGACCAGGCCCTTTTTGAGGGCGTCGACAGCGAGACCCTCTGGTGAATTGGTCAGTCTCAGAGTTGATAATACAAACGGTATGGAGAGGCCGCAGGTAAGACTTACCGTATGTCTGAATGCGAATGTTCATCTTGGGTTCCGAGGGGTGAGGAATGGAGTATGCGCAGAACTCAACGTCGGAGCTGCAGCAGTGTCAGTAGGGCGGTCATACAAAGAAGGAGTCCAATTCACGGCAGGACGACAACTCACTTCTTCATGATAATATACCTCAGGGCATTGCCCATGGTGTGCCCCTCGTCAATAAACTCAAACGAGGCAGCAGTGTCGGTAGACCCAGGAAGCTACATAAGCAATCGGTCAGTAAGACGGTCCTCCACAAAGTGGTGTCACTAGCATGATAGGCCGGGCGCTTACAATCTTGACACGCTGGGGTTCTTCCTCTTCCTCCTCCTCCTCTTCTTCTTCTTCCTCCTCCTCTTGCTCCTCCTCATTGTCCTCGGGCTGAGCAGACGGCGGGGCATCCTCCATCTCAGCGTCCTGAGCGGCAGGAGGGGCATCTGCCTTCTTAATCCGTGCAGGCATGGCTGTGGGTGTGTGAGACAAGTCCTCGACGACGATTTCCTCTTCTATGACCCTTTATCAGACCCCTTTAAACTGAGCGGGGTCTTGCAGCGTTGTGGTGATAAGTTGAATGTGAATATAACAAATATCGACCATCAGGCCCGAACTAGAAATTTTGATCATGACGATTTTGATGTGTGGCGCAGCCAATCAGGACGCCACATTTTATGTTTAAAGGAAAAGAGAATTGTGGCTCACACCTTTTATCTGCGCGCGCAAGAGCCACTATCGGATTAATTGATTTCTTTATCATGTGAAATCCACCCGTGCACTCACTCACTCACTCACTCACTCAACGCGTATGTTTCGATCCTCGCGGGACAATTGTACGAGTACGCCTCATTGTTTCGCAGACATGCTAGGACAATACAGGATTGACATTTGTTTTGGCCCCCCATTGCTTTACACGTATTATCTCTCACACTGCGGTACTCGTAACAAGTGGTAATTCCCTTGCTACATGCGCAGTATTACCCGTGCTTTACCTTTGCCCTGTTCTGTTTCGGCAGCATTGTGCTCCGCGCCCCGGTATTACGGAGTAGTACACATGTAAAACCGGCATGACGGCCATCCGTCAAGGCACACGCACACCGAGTCGAGTCTGCACATCCAAACATCCCCAAAACTCGCCAAACCCCATCCGGGACAGAGGCAAGGCCACTTTAATATCGCGAGCTGCTATGCCATGCCATGCTGTGCTGTTAATACGAGCTGTTGCTGCAAGATGCTGCAGACGAAACGCTGGCGGGGAGCAATGCCCTGTTTTGCCTGCCTGCTGGTCAACTTGCTTGCTTCCCAAAGAGTAACGAAGCCCAACTGAGCTGGGATGAGACATGTTGTCACGGGTCAAGCTGCACCTACGCTGCTGTACGTAGTACAAGCGTTGATACCTCGGCATTATTGTACCACTTACCTGTGTTAATAGTTGCTCGCACAGAGCACGCTGTGTTGATATGAGTATCATACTTATTCGATACTACTTACGAGCATCCGTTGATACAGCTGCCATGGTAAATGGGTACTCCGTACGGAGTACAGCAGCTTACTACTTACTACTATGGTAGTATGTATATCACTCGTACCCACCGCCTAGCCGACGATCCAAAAACTTCAAACAAACTTGTGTCGTGTCGTGTGGGCGCCGGGACGGCCGTTGAACAAAAGAGCACGAAGCACCGCACAGCGCAGCACCGCACCGGGACGCTTTCCTCTTGTGGAGGGTGAGGGAGGAGTTGGGGAGCAAAAACGGCAAAGGCGAGGCAAAAAGGCGGGTGTAGCCTTAGCAAAGAATACAACTCCGAAAGGATTATGTGTCCCTGGGGGTGGGAAGGGGGGCGTGCACCCTGAGACGAACGAACGAACCGGCCAAGGGTCACTCGGGGACCACCAATCAGGGTGCATCAGGGGTGCCCTCTAGGCGGGATGTGGCTCCTTTATCCCTGCGAACCTGAGACGATGTCTCAGGTGAGGGACCGAGCACTCAGTACGTAGTACGAGTACTACGGAGCACGCGCGCGCTGTACAAGTAATACTTGCAGTACGAGAGTGAGAGAGCATTGTAATTCGTACCTGTATTACGCTGTAAGTGTACAAATTGACACAAAGTATCCGTACGGGGCACGGAGTAATAATGCCCAACCAGGGCAGAGAAGGTCGTCGCTGTTGAAATGCAACTCGTGCGCGCTTTGAAACGCTGGTACGCCGCAATCACGGTTTGCCACTCAGAGAAGCCACTCATGGCAATGACCGACAAAGTGAAAGATAGACTAAGGACTGAGGAGCTATGGAGCCAAGGAGAGGAGGAGTCAAGGAGTACTTAGTAGAGTGCGATGAATAAACACGCTCGACTGCTTGGCTGCATTATTGGCAATCGCCGCCAGAACAAACGGCTTCAAGACGAGATGCTTGGATCTCGGATGTACATGTGTCCTGCCGTTCGATTAAGTAGCTTTCTCACCGTGCCATTGGTCGCATTGCCCAAATTACGGGCTTACACGCCGTTCAGAGATTGAAGAAGGACGGGCGGGCCACAAACTCGATGCCTGCACGCGCGCGCACTCACCTCACACACCCATTGTGACATTGACACACGCACACCCATGGACACGGACGCACACAAGCACACGGGAAGAGGAAAAAGAGAGAATGCCATTTACGGAGACTCGTACTCCGTACATGCTACTGCCATTGTGCATCTGCCGTCTCTTCATCCCGGTCGAGTCTGACAGTTGGCGGCCCATCTTTTTCTTTCCTTTTGCCTCTTCCTACGATACTAACGCATACTTCATGGAGTACGGAGTATTTCGTCTACATGTACTCCGTACGGAGTGCTCCATACAGATTTACAACCTATACATATTGACAGAGTACCCGATTGACAGGCAAGCAGGCTACCGAACATCACGTCGCTAGACTGCTTGACTGCGAGTAATGCCCGTAGTGCGTACGTAGTCCTACTCGTACTCCTCGTCGTAAAGATGGACTCGACGAGTCAAAAGAGCCGTAGAAAAAAGTGAAGCCCTACAAGCTACAGCCAATAATACAAGCAGGCCATTCGCTATTCGCCATTCCCCATGAGCACTGCCTGGTGTCCCAGCCTTGCGGATCGACCCAGAAATGACCGCCTCTCGTACGGGCGCTTAATATCGTAATCCTCGTAATCTGCCGACCATCAAATGTCCAGCGTATTACAGGTAGACTGGAGCACATTGTATGGAGTCTCTCTTGATCAAAACGGTGGCGATAATACACGACGTCAACATGTCAAACGACCCCGGGCCTGGATCCTCGCAATCCTGGCTACTCGTAAGTACTTAGGTCATCGTCAGGTGGTTTGCCGACGACTGCGGTGAGCTGTGACACGGCCGGGAACCAGGAGACGGCGTGACGTCTAAACTGACGCACTGCCTGTCGTGTCAGATATGTACATGTGTGCGTAAAAAACGTCGTGTGTATGTATGTTTACAAGAGACAAGACCTGTAATACTTGCTGTACTGAGTAAGTACAAGCAATATCCGTGCACCAATATGCCAATCCTCATCACCACCGAGTCACCGAGTCACCGACCATTACCTGTAACTTGTAAGTATTGTCGCCTCTCAACCTCTCCGTCCACTTGCCTGCCAAGTCGATCATGACGAAAAGCGTCCTCCTTATTAATTGATCCTCGTTCGGAGTAGGCAGGTGCGGGGGCTGTGACGACAGAGCGATCTTCAGGGACTCGGAGTGATGTTCGCTGATTGACATTGACTTCCTCTCCCTTGACTGATTGACATGGTGACATGGTGGCATGGCTAGAAGCATGGTCTCCGTCACCCGTCTCCTTTTTCTCCGGTGCACGCAAGGGAGAGAATGACATACGGAGTAATACGTGATAACGCTCCGTGCTGTCAAACAACAAGGTCAAGGATCTGGATAATCCCGTAGCGCACGTCGTGCCTGTGATGCTCCGTCCGTAGCACTAGCCTTCTTCTTTTTTCACGCGAATCCGTGACGGAGCGAGACATTTCAAGTCGGACTCGGTAATGGCACGTAGATCTGTCGAAACGTGGCGCGGCCGACCGGTAGGACAGGGGTCTTTATTCCTTTATTCTCTTGTCGGCTTGTTGGGTGTTCTGTGTTCACTGCACTGTCCACTGTTCCATACTCGTACCGACTGACGGAGTACGGATAGTAATCATGAAATCAGAAAAGGATACTGACCTGTCAACTTTTCTGCATCAGCCAACGGATGGCCAGCGTTGCACCGTCGGCTTTGTTGGTCGGCGACGTCGGCAGAAGAATTTGGAAGAAAAGCCTGCCGCCACCGCACGGCGCACGGTTGGTTGGCCTGCAAGGACTATTGAGCACAGCGAAGCGAAGCGAAGCCATCGGCAGTCGATTATTGTCTGGCCCTTCCTTTCTTTGATTGATGATTTCTGGCCTTCCAGTACCACTGCCACCGTCGGATGACCTTGTAACGGTGGATTGCACCCATGCTTACAGGTGGTCGTGAAACAAGTCGTGAAATGAGAGAGGACTCGTCCTTGGAGTATCCCACCAACTGGCAAACGCATAGTGTGTGTGCCTCATCGTCTCGAGGCATGGTGTCAAGATGTCCCAGGGCGTTTAAACGGTCGAGAACAGACAGCCAACAGCCATCTGCACACACACGCACACACACACACACACACAAACTGCACACATAGTTGTATTTGGTTCTCGACCGGGGGGGTGGGTTCGCTGTTGGAACCCAACTGGGGGCGGACGGCGGCGAAAAGGACGCTCGGTGCGGACAGAAGACAACGGCCTGTGACAGCCTGCCAGACTGGGCAAAGAAAAGAAAAAAAGAGTAGAAGGGTGGATACACCCTACAGAGGAGCCGTGAAGTACGAGTAAAGTGGTTAAGCAGATAACGACACGCCCCCTTCCGGGTGAAAAGCCCCTGGTCTGGCTCGTCCCATGATTGTCGCGCCATGGGAAAGATTTTGGCTCGCTGTGGGGAAGCGAGTTTTGAGAGGAAAAGAGGCTATCGCTTCAGAAGCAGGAGCAGTGACGACGCTGAAGCACTTGACTGGCAGGAGCGTTCGAGCCTGGAGCAGTAGCGGCAGCATGGCAGGAGCACAGACACAGGCCCGGAAGGCCCGTTGGGCCTCGGAGGGGGGAGCAGGAGCACGCACTGGAGCAAGTACGATCCTCATATTCACATACTCTCATGTTCTCATACACACGGGGTTGGGTATACAAGTATATGTACCGAGATGTATTATGGAAAGCCCCTTTCATAGAAACAAGTGCGCAGCAAGCAGTCTCAACAAGAAGCCGCAGCAAGCAGTACGTGGCCAGTATTATCCAGCCTCGTCACTCGCTCTTCAAACAATCCGGTAATGCCCACCTGTATCCGTGCAGAGTCAAAGAGCACAGCTGAATCCTTGTGGCAATAGCACCAGCCGTTATATGGCTGTATTAATGAACGCTTCTCCATATTATACCTTTACGGGCTACTGCCCAAGTCAGGTCCTATCAAGACTCAGTGACGGTGATCCCTGGTACATGGCACTTTCTTCGTGAGTCGTAAGTAGGTTAGAATATCTGTAGGGCGCACACAATGACAGGGCACCAAAGCAGGGCAACAGGGCAACAGGGCACAGGCTGAAGCGCACGGGTTTTGGGCGCTCACTCACGGGCACGCCTGGGGCAGCATTGTGAGTCTTGTCTCTTGACGGAGCGATCCGTACATTGTACTTACAGCCAGGTAATACAGCGTACATCGTACCAGTGGTATTAATACGATTATCCATACTCGTACAGCCCCGTGCTGCTGCAACAGCCAAAGCATCAGGTTGAGAGTTGGTGCAGGGGTCGGCAGCACTCCTGGGCTCCGTAGCCCACTCGCCATCTTGGCCCTTGGGGGTCCAACAAGTGGGCGATCCCAAGACGTCTTGATACACGTCGGCGT
Source organism: Geosmithia putterillii (assembly GCA_900188575.1). Taxonomy (NCBI): domain Eukaryota; kingdom Fungi; phylum Ascomycota; class Sordariomycetes; order Hypocreales; family Bionectriaceae; genus Geosmithia; species Geosmithia putterillii. The sequence continues at coordinate 277,881 of FYEU01000301.1, read as the reverse complement.
GCCCCTCCTGCCTTGGCCCTGTCGGATTTCCACTCGGGTACACGTATCAGCTGTGTGTACAATGTACGGGTACTGTGAGGTACAGAAGTCATACTCATGAGAAACGAAGCCTCATGCGACATCAGTCTTGGGAACTGAGCGAGTATTGACAGAGTTCGGATATTCTCATTCATGACTACCACCGGCTTAACTTCCCTTCATGATGAATTGTTAATGACTGTGATACATGTACTATCAGTCTATGAGTATTCTTCTGTGCTCCTCCTACCATCCTCTGCAGTCCTTGTATGGGTACCATGTCCTAGCGCCCTGCGTCTGCGGCTACAATCACGGGCAAAGTTACTCGAGACACTCCTACCGGTACGGGTACGACCATGAGTACGACGAGTACATCTAGCGTCCTCGGCTTAGTCCTGCAAAACGCAGCGCATTCAAAGTACCCACGAGTACGAGTACAACTTTCTCCGTGAAGTACTACGAGTACTAACGCGTACAGTCTACGAATACTACGCCCCTCCATCCGTCACCCCCATCACCCCCATCGCCCTCACCCCTGGCTCCTCTCCTCCTCCTGGTTCGAAACCGAACTGCCTTGTCAACCTCCTCCCTCGCTCTTTCCTCCTTCCCCTCCCCCCCTCCCTTCCTTCCTACTTTATTTCCCGACTCCAAATATTAACACGAGACGCTCCAGTTTCAACCTCGAGCTTTCTCCTCTCTCAACTTGTCGTTGTCCGACTTGTCCTCAGACTGAGAGTCAACAGCTGCTGCCCTAACCCAGTATTAATATACGAGTACATCTCGCAACCCGCGGTCTCTACCTATCTATCTATACCTTACCTGTACCTCAGCCGCTCGACACACGTTACTTACGCGCCGCGCTCTCGTTGCGACATAACGAACCTCGCCGACCACACTCGACTACGACGATACTTGACATACAAAAATACGACGAAGCCATCGACGCGACACTTCGATTTCCTCTTGTACAACAAGCAAAAAGACCATCTGCACTATCAAATCTAGTACGCGAAACTTCAAAAGACGGACCCATTTGGTTTTGGGCACGGCGCATTCACCACATTCCTGTCGCCTTAGCCTGGCTCAGCCCAAATTGTCCCAGCACGCGCCTGGCCCACCCTCGCTTGACACGACGTCACGCCGCGAGGAAAATAACGAGAGCAAAAAACTCCCGGCCCCCCGTTCAAATCGGACGCGCCAGTCTTCCCCAACTAAATCATGAGTGCCGCAATTGCAATGGCTCCGTCGCCAGCTCCCCACGAGAGGACCGCCCCCTCCGCGTCCGAGATGCCTGCCCCTGCCCCTCCCTCCAGGATCACCGTCACGTCTTCCAACGCCTCTTCCACAGCTACCTCCGCCGCCGACTCACCATCCTCCCAGAGGACCGGCGCCACCGCTGCCTCCACCAGCACCACAGCACAGCGCCCGCAAACAGGCAGCGTGAGTCCCAAGACGCACACGGCCTCATCTTCCTCCCCCGCCAGGTAAGCCAGCAGCAGCAGTCCATAACAGCCAGCCTCTGGCGCGCATCCCAGATCGTTTCCTGGGCACTCACTAACTCTCGACTCTTGCAGTGTCCGCAGCAAGGTCCCCCCGCCCAAGATTGTAGTCAAGAAGGAGCCTGGTTCGCCAGGGATGCCCAACTCGCGGCCGCGCCCTTCACGGCTTGACCTGTCCAAGACGACGCTGTCCAAGAACTCGAACGCGCCCTCGTCTGCGCGCCCACTGACAGCGCGCGACCCTGTCAGCATCCAGGAGATGGGCATCCACTGCCTGTCGCCCGGCTTTGTGACCGATAACCCGACAATGAAGGACCATATCCAACGCAGCATGTCTGTGCGGGAACAGCAGCGCCACATCATCGAAGCAAGACTGCACCAGCAGTCTGCCAAGGGTGACGGCCCGTCGGACACGAACCGGGAGGATGGAGACAGCTTCGCCGCCAAGACACCCGGCATGTCGCGCAGGAATAAGGCGCCTCCCGGTCTGTCTATTGTGGCACCATCGCACAAGGCCTTTGCCAACGAGCGGGTGATCCAGTCAGCCCCCCTCGGCCACAGCTTCACCGGCCGCCAGGAGCCAGCCCCGCTGAGCCGACACTACGCCGGTTCGCAGGCGGCCTCGCACTTGTCGAGCACCTCGCACATTCACCACACGCCTGCCAACCAGACAGACAACCGCCTCCCTCCTATTAGCGATGTCTTCGGCCAGGGCCTGTCGGCCCACCACCACGGTCACACGGACAACGTCCCTCACACGGCGTACCCCACGGCCGGCGGTCGCACCATGCCCGCCTCCCCGGGATACCCGCAGCCCCCTCAGCCGCCCCACACTGCGGTGCCAGGGCATCAGCAGATGGCGGGCCGTAGTAGGGAGTACAAATCGGCCGAGGAAGCGCAGCAAGACCTGGCAGGCGGCCGGCCGGAGCTGCTCCCCAAGCTGGTGCACTACGGTGGCCACCAGCCTCCTACACCGCCGTCCCCCGCGCCGGGCAACAGGACAGGCAGCAAGAGGCGCACGCGTGCAGAGTACGAGGACGGAGCCAGCCCTCCGCTGGGACACGGCCCGGCCGCGTCGAGGCGGGGTGGTCCGTTTGGCGCAGGGAGGGACAGCCCTGAGACGCAGAGGGCCAAGAGGGACGAGTTCCTAAGGCTGTGCGAGCGGGCGTGGGATCTGTTCCACTCCTAGGAGGAACAGGGCAGATACCTTTCTCCCCTCTGCCGTACATGACATTTGACGGCCATGCTTTCTTTTCTTCTCTTCTTCCCTAGGATGTTGATATCTTTCTGCATCTAGGTCTTCTTCTATCTTGATTTCATCATTTCCTTTGTTCGCATGGCATGGGGTCCACGGACGTTCTTTTCGGTCTTTCTTTGTTTTCTCTTTTCAACTCCAATGTCTCTGGTTTTTCTCTTTGCTGTCTGGTTCAGTGCTGGTGTCCGCATGGTATGGTGCTCGGGGCTCTCGGGGCGGGTTCAAGGTCAGGGCGAGCGCGGGCGCGGGCGCGGGTGGTAATTGGTCAATAGGTCTTGCTTGTCTCATGTTTGGGATGGGAATCGCTCGCCAGGATATAATCTGTCTTGTGTGTATGGGGTTGGGGGTTCTTTCTTTCTGTCCATCTAGTCTGTGCTTTGAATAAGGCGCCTTGGGTGTTTCTCTGTGCTTGGCTCTGTCGCTGGTCAGATGTGACTGTGCTTGTGTTTGTGTTTGTTCTTGACCACTTGACTGTGACTGTTTGGCTACTTGTACTTGAACGGTCCGTCGTGTTTCCAGGCCTCGACGTGGGTACGTGCTTGTGTTGTTTGACTGAGCTTGACTGACTCAATGCTGGTCTGCCTGTCTGCCTGTGCGTGACTGTCCGACTTGACTGTGTACAGGCAGACAGGTTAGATCCATTCATTCACCTTCAACATCTCGTGCACTTGCACGTGGTAACATCAAATTCCAACCTGACAATGTCTATGTGCTCTCTCAACTATTAGCTTCCCCTTTTCCAGGTCGGCGGCTTACCCTGGGCTGAGTGCTCAGACTACTAGGTAGATGAACATCACTACCTGTAGACATGCTCTGGAACACCTTGTATTTGCTTGAACTTGATAATAACCCGTACGGCTGGGTAATTTCTGTACAACGCAGATATTACTCATACCAACAGTTGGGTTACATAATTTGAACCCAGACTCACATTCGGACTTGTCCACATAGGAGTCAGAACTACCATGTCTTGACCTCACTCGGACGCACCCAGTAGTCAAGTTGAACACAGGTCGATGCTTGAGTGATCAACGGCTAATACCGTATACACTTCTCTTGTTCTGGTCCATTGTTCTGTCTAATCTGGTGTAGGGAGTACAGATTGTCCAAACTAGCAACCAGGCAACTTTCAAGACTCAACACCAACCTAACACCAACGCCAACATGCACCCACGCACAACGCCCGCGAACAATGATTGCCATAAAGAACAATGGAAAACACGCGGTCGAAATTCCTGCTGAAGGATAAAGATAGAAGAGAAAAGTTATGGGCTTCCCCGAAGTGCTTCCCTGAAAAGAAGGACCTCAGATGTAAATGTGCAAGAGTCGATAAACGCCGTGTGTACTCGAAAAGAAAATATGCATCGGAAGAAGAAAAATGACAGTAGAAGAAGAGAAGAGTGACAGAAATCATGGCTCAGAAGGAAATGTTTCAAGGATGATGATGATGATATGGTGATGACAAAATACAGTGCTTGCTTTGGTCTACTAGAATGATGAAACAAAAGACCTCCCATACATATGGACATGAAGAGTAAGAAGAAGAAGAAGAAGAAGAAGGAAGAAAAGGTAATGTAAACGCCAACACCTTGCCCAGGCCGTGACAATAGACCGTGACTGTTAATAGAGCGCAAAGAGCATCAACGAAACGGACTACGATGCGGAGCAGTAAAAGCAACGAGGAAGCTACCGAACCCGACCCACCGAGACCTGCAGACCTGCAGGTTTGCAGGCCTGCTAGCCCTGCTGGTCCCTGAACGGCTACAGCTGCCCAAGGAATGGCGCTAGGTGGGACTGTCAAGCCACGACCCTGTGTTCTGCTCCACACGCGTCGCGCGCTCGCACAACGTGCCTAGAAGTTAGAGCCCTTCCTCGCCGGCCTTGCAGAGGTGAATCTCCCGAACCCACTCCGACTTGAGGACCTGAGCGGCCGTGAGACGTCTTGCGGGATTGGGGTCCAGAACCGAGTAGATGACGTTGCGACAGCGCGCCTGGGTCAGAGTTAGCATAATTCAAGTCCAAGGGAATCTTTATCTTCATGATAGGACGCACCCTCGACAATGATTCAATCGGGCCGTAGCCCTCTTCGTCCCTCCTTCCCTCAAGGTACCTCTCGTAAAACTCGTCCTCGTCCTTCTTGGCTAGGCGCCACAGGTGGCGGCCCGTACGCATGGCCATGTAGATGACTCCGCAGGCCCAGACATCGACGGCCCTAGCGTCAAACTCCTTGTCCGTGTACTCCTCGGGAGAAATGTATGGTGCCGAGCCGCAGAGTCCAGACACCATGTGGGCGTCTGCCTCCCAGGCCATGCGGAAGCACTCGCCGTTGCCAAAATCAGTAATCTTGAGTCCGCCGCGAGTGGTGAGAAGCAGGTTCTCGGGCTTGAGGTCTCGGTGGGCGACACCCATCTCGTGCAGGTACTGCACGCCGCGCATCATCTGCTTAAAGAAGCAGTCGGCCTCCTGGACTTCGAGGCGGCCGCTCGACAGGACCAGCGTGTACAGGTCACCGCCTGCACAAAACTCCATGACCTCGCAGTAGTCGCCCTTGGAGTCTTTGACTAGGTCGAGGGTGTGGATTACATTGGGGTGGCGCAGCGATGACGAGATGCAGAACTCGGCCGTCAGGCGCTTGCTGTACTTCTTCTCCGTCTCCTCGGGCCGTCGGCGGAATTCCTTGACGGCGTACAGCTTCTCTATGCTGCCGCTCATCTTCTTGTGGGAGATGCGGACGATGCCAAAGGCGCCGCGACCGACGACCTCGTGACACTTGCCGTACTTTTCCACGAGGGTGGGCGTGTTGTTGGGCCCGCCCCTCCGATCACCGGCCTCGTCCTTCTCCTGGCGCAGGGCGTCGACCCAGTTGGAGACGAGGGACAGGTCGCTGTCAGGGACGTCTTGCTTCTTGCCACCGATAAGGGTTCGCCACATGTCGGACAGCTTCTCCTGGCGGCGACTCGACTTGAGGTGGTGCTCATGGCCGCCTGGGTAGGCCGGGTTGAGGACGAAGCGCTGGTGCGGCTCCTTGGTGCCGGGAGCGGGCTTGGTGGGCTGCTTGCCCTGATCGGAGGCCGAGGCTGACTCGTTGCGTGACATGGGGGTCGAGGCGGATGTCGAGGTGCCATTGTTGAGCGAGGAGCCCCTCACGCGGCCATTGGGTTCACCGCTGGCGCTGCTGGCGCTGCTGGGGACCTTTGTGCTGCTGGGTGCCTTGGGGACCTCTTTGTTGGAGAACATACGGGTGAATCGCTCCTTGACCGTGGCCGTCTTCTCGGTGGGGGGTCTCAGCAGGGAGTCACCGTTGAATCCATTGGTGGAGTCATCGACCGAGGGGTCGGGGGACTTTTGGGCTTTGGTGGGGGGTCTGCTGGGGGGCCCATCGGCGGATTTGAGGGATGAGGGCTTGGAGGTTGGTGCGGAGACGGGTTTTCGAGAGTCGTCGAGATTTGTTGCAGGCATGTTTTTGCTTTGGAGGGTGGAATTGTGAGGTTGCGACGAGCCGGGGGTGGGTGGTGTGTTGTTGGGTAGACGCGGTATAAGGCGTACGCAGCCAAAGTATACGCAGCCGGGTATACGCAGTCGGGTATATGCAGTCGAGGGTGTTGTTGTTCGGGAACAGTCGGGGTGTACGCAATCGAGGTGTAGGAAGACCAAGTTGTTAAAGGAATTCGCGATTTGGGGGCTTCAAGGGTTCGAGGGTTCGGTGGTAAGGCTGACGAGGTAGAGAAAAGGGACGAGAGACTCGGCGACTAAGAGAGTGCGGTGGCGAGAAAAAGGTTGGCGGTCGACGGCTTATGTGATGATGATGCGGATGGATGGGCGGTCGGTTTTTTTCTGGGTGGGTGGCGCAGGTGGGCTGGCTGGAGTGGTTGAGTGGTAGAGTGGGTGTGCGTATAAGTTGAGTGTGAGTTTGTTGTGCGACGAGTACGGGGTAATAGAGCGGATGGAGCAGAAAGACGAGGAGTGCCCGTCAAGAGGTGCGCGCTAGGGCGCCGAGACTTGTTCGTAGGACGGACAAAACGGAGCAATGAGTCGTCGCCGGACGACGACGTCGACGGGATTATATATATAGAAGGAGGAAGGGTGTGTGGTGTACTTGTGGTGGTGTGGGGGCGTGTAGATGCGAGGGTGGGCGTACGAGTTGGAGATAGAGAGGAGAGAGGATTCGGCGTGAGTCGGCGGTGCAAGAGTAGGGGAGAATTTGTGATGACGAAGGTTGAGTGAAGAAGGAAGAGAGGAAGCCGAGTTAAAAGACACACACACAAAGTGTAAAGAGAGAGAGAGGGAGAGAGGGAAGAGAGAGAGTGGATGAGGGCGAGGGCGAGGGCTGTTAATGGCAATGGTGCTAGCAAGCAATGGGTAACGGGTACTAGTCGTAGTCGTAGCGGGTAGGGTACTCGGGCTCTGTACTCTGCTCTCAGTACGGAGGAGAATAGTGGGAATGGGCGGGCTGGGAAGTGGGAATGGGAGAAAAGGGACCGAGAGAGGCAGAGGGGCAGGCAGAGGGTCACACTTTCGGAGAGTTAGGGGAAGAGGAGGACAAAGGATAAAGGACAAAGGACAAGTACCAGTGTGACTGGGGAGTTGGTGGAAGGCAAGGGGGCAAGGACGGCCAGAGGGCTGGAGGGCCCAAGGGTTACGAGTAGTAGAGAGGCTTGAGAGAGAGAGAGGGATGGATGGATCGAGAGGCAACCTGAGAGGCAACCTGAGAACGAAGCAAAGAGGGACAGTGAGGGGCGATGGAGGCAAGAGCCATGGAGCCAAAGGAGCGCAGCAGAGCAACGGAATGGGCCACCGATTGGGAAAAAAAAGTCGAAAATCGGGGTTCAGTGCAGGTGCGGCCAGTCTACAGCTGCCAGCCAGCCGCCAGCCAGCCAGTCAAGCCGTCAAGCAGCCATAGACGGGCGACCGGACAGCGGGCAGTCCGCAATCCGTCCATGGCCATCATTATTACGCTGTACTTACTCCGTACAGGGACGAGTAATCGTCCGGGTACATGCTACGGAGTACTGAGCCAAGAGCCTACAGGGCAGACAGGGCTCCATTACAGGGCAGACGAGGTGGACAGTGCCCAGAGCACTACAGGTACCAATAACACGGGCACTGGCTACATCTTCGTAATACAGGCACTGGAACTCTTCCTCCAGTAGAGGACAGGGTACATGTAGTTTGCAGGGCAGTTTACAGGGCAGTCAGTGGGCAGGGCTTGGGGAGTACTTAGATGTGTGGTGCGGTGGGTGGGGTCTTGCTCCTGCCTGCCAGAGTGGGGCCGGGCTTGCAGGCAAGTGCAGACAAGCCCATCGCAGGCAGTTGCGACCTGCAGCAGCAACACAGCATGAGCATGCGCATAGCTCCGTGGGAAGTCGCGGTCGCAGTTGCAGCAAGAGCAGGCAGGTGCAGCCTGCATGGCATGGAGCTTGAGCTGTTGCAGGCGAGGCAAGCAGGGAAAGCCATTGATGCTACTTTACAGTTGGTGCCATTACGAGAGGACAGTCTTCGACAGTCTTCTCTCTCTCTCTCTCTGTCATATTTATCCGTCTTTGTAAGTATTAATACTCCGTAGAGAGACAGAGAGACAGAGAGATAATCGCTGCCGTAATAATGACCGTGTAATACTCCGTACTGCATATCAGAGGACACTGGGCAAACGGTACAGCTGCATCGCACAGCTCTTGGCGTGCGTGCGTCGTGATATTTGTCAGTCCGCCCGGGGCCAAGGCCCTGTGGTATTCCGTAATGACAAAGACGATGACAACGAGAATGAAAATTTCCCAGACAGTGGATGATGAGGTGGTTGCCCTGATGCCCTCCACTGCCCGGCCACTTGTCGCAATTTCTCTCTCGCAACTCTTACTACTCAACGCATGTACCAACGGAGCACCAAAATACTCCGTACCAAAATACCACCATCCTGAGTATCATCACGCCAACAATGGCAGCACCTCTACCCGCCGCCTCCGTACTCCCGCTAGTCCGCCCTCCCACTATTAGCCCGTGCCCGTGCCCAAGAGTACTAACTCGCAGTACTCCGTACATTGGACCTGCTAGTGCTGGCTATTACCGACGGCTCACGGATACTCGATGCCGAGCGATGCGCCTGCCCAGTCCCGCTAATATAGTAGAGTAGAGAGCAGCAAGAGAGAAAAAGAGAAAGCCAAAAAAAAAAAAAAACCAATAATTATTACGACACACGCATGGACTCGGGAAGAACATCGTCATCACTCATGCTGAGTAATCGCTCCCAGAAGCATCTATTCCCCCTCCTCGGTCCCCGCCACACTCACGCATTCATCTTGTTTGCTTTCGGCAATCCCATCTGGCCACCAGCTGGACAAGTGAAGTGGCAGTGACCACTAGTAGTAGTATGCAACGCTGCACCAAAACGTGTCGTCACGCCGGGAGTAGGCGGAGTCACAGTGCCAGACTGCCCCAAAGGTTACCACCAAAGGGGAGGAGGGGGAAGAGAACGACCCGGGGCTTTACGGCGCCGCAGCAGCAGGAGAATGGTGGGGAGGGTAACGGCGGGGTGTGCAATACCAATGACGCAGGGTTCGACTCGTCGCATTCCCCTCCCCGCGTTGCGCGCCTAGATGCTAATGCAACCTGGTCTGGCTGGCTCTTTGACAGAGGAGGAGCACCTGTATTGTGTACAGCGTACGAGTGTACACATTGAAAGATGGGATGGGGACATGCAGTACTCGTATGGGGCATGCTCGCAGGTACATGTATGATGATCAGAACTCACTTGCTCGCCTGCCCGCCTTGCCCGCCTGCCCTATTACTTGTCTGGCGCAAAACGACGACGATCAACGGCAGAAAAGAAGAAAAGCAGGTCTTCGCTATTAGTTAGTTTCCGTTCCATTACCGACACGAGCCTGGGCCTGAGCCGGGTGGCAAGCCCATCCAGAACTCGTGACTAGCTTCCTCTGCACTCTGCCGTCCGCCGGTAAGTAATAATACATTATGGGAGACTTGAGAGGGGGGTGGTGCGTGTGATGGGGTGCGCACGAGGGGGAGGGTGAGGGTGGAGGTGAGTTGTGAGGCCTAGTGATTAAGATGAGCCTGGAGACTCAATCTCGCGGAAGGACGGCAACACGGCAAAGCAAAAGCATCAATGACACGCTTTGCACGCTTCCTACCCCCCGGCCGGCCGGCCAGCCTCATCGCGCACGCGGGCACATGTCACATCGTCATAGCCAGCCACCCCCGCCAAACCAACATTGCCACGATCCCATGGCAAAGATGCTTAACATAGTCTTATTTTCACCGTCCGGGGTTGTTGAACAGACAACTCGACAAATGATGCCTGTACGGAGTAATACACGATACGAACTTGCAATACGATGCTTGTACTCCGTACCCCGTACGTATACAACAACGAAGTGCGGAACAACACCCGTCATGTCATGTCATACCCCTCGTTTGCAATATCCGATGACCCCTCCAAATTATCCCTCTCATTTATCCCAGGATCAGTCATTGAGCTACGGACCGAGTACAGATGGCTACTAGACAGGCGCGCGCACGCACGCACGCACGCACGCACGCACACACGAGATGATGCCGCTAGGGGAGGCCGCCCACCAACATGGCTCCCTCCCCCGTGCCTCCCCGCATTCAGCGGGCCAGTTCTTACAAGTTCGCTGTAGGTGGTTGTATTTACTACGTACGAGCAGAGAGGTTGAGAGGCGGGAGGAGGCATTTTGACTGGATGGATGGATGAGTGCAGTGGGCAGACAGGCAAAGAAAAGGTACGTACTCACTCAGTCGGTGCGAGTCGACGTCTGCGGACATGACGGTTGGGTGAGTGAGTGAGAGTTGAGTGAGTGGCAAGAGAAGGCAAGACCAAGTCTGCCTCGGCCAAAGCCAAAACGCCAATGGACATATTACTCGCGGGCGCAATAGGACATGGCTGGCTGTGAGTTCGTTGCCCTATGGGTTCTAGATCCGCCTGTACGGAGCAAATTGCGAGTTGCAGTGCATGCACTCATTGTCAATAATTAGTACGTACCGTCGTTCTCAGGATGAGCAGTACCCGGGTCGGGTCGCATCGCATCGACACCAACCATACAGGTATAGGTAGAGACACCCACCAGCTGAACGATTGATAATAGTTGACGGACTGCACAGGTCCGCGGAGGCAATGAGAATGGCAATAAGATGATGGACGCCCTGCAGTGCGTGTGCACCTTGAATTTCAGTTCTCTCATCAGGTTCAGATCAGATTTCATCTGTCCGCCGCTGGCAAGATCCGGTTTGTAAGTCAATGAGGCATTTCCCACTAACACGGTAGACCCGGCCTGTACGAGTACGGAGTAATACAGTCTGGACAAAGACGGAGTACGGAGCACGGGGTAATATTATGGCAATATTCGCATGTGTTAATATTGCTACAATACAGGTACATACACCTTGCTTGCTACCTCGGTCTCCTCTCGGATCAGTGCCATTACAATTGCAATTGCGTCTTTGTCGGGTCGTCGACCTCTCACCGCTGCTCACTCACTCGCACGGCACTTATACTTCGTAATACAGAGTACTTCGTACACTGTGGCCATCACCGTCTCATCACCATGACCATCAGCGCAGCCTCAAAACGCAGAGATCCATATTGAAAACGCCACAAGAACACAATCGCCAGATCGAAAAAGAAAAAGAGAAAAAAAGCAATGACTCGTCCATGGACGGCATCAACACCTTGGCACGCTCAACCCTCCCGTGCATCCCGACCCTAATGCAGGTGCAACACCGCCCGTCCCGCCCGCGCAGAAGCCGGCCACGATATCATACGACGAACAGCAACAAGCAACAGCATGTGCGCAACGCATAGCATCAGCAGCATGGGAATGGACATGGCATGCATGCGGGTAAGGCTCTGTGCCCTGTGTACCTGTAATACTCTTTTGTGTCCTCTTCTTCGTGTTACTCGTCATCAATCATCGCTTATCTCCGTCCAGACAGACAACCAACCCATATCAACATGGTAAAAGGCACTTGACGAAAATACGCATAGAGGGCCCGCCTCATCTCGTACGAAGTACGACAATCAGACCAGAGCGGTGTGCGACAATAACATCCTGCCCTGTAATCCTCCGTACTCCGTAATATCCCCCAACCGCTTCCCTCATCTCCTTGCTTCTTTCATCATGCATCCGACCACTCAAGCCTCCCACCATGCCATGTGCTCTTATCCTTGAGGACGGATGGATCACTCGTACTCGTACTAGACTGCTGGACAGGAGCCTCCTGCCCTCGCCCTGCCCTACCATGTCGTTTCATTCTGTGTCACCCCGCGTTGCATCAGTCGCAACCACCGTCATCAACCCTTGCGCGCGCGCATCCCATCCCATCGCGTATGTGCGTGAGCCCACCCCCGTCTATCCATCCATACATCTGCCCCGTCGCGGGCGTCTGCATGTGTCTGTGCAAGCGTTCCCTTCCCGTGTATCGGGACGTACTATATGCATGCCGTCTCTCGTCATGCCTTTGCTCAAATGTAGCCCTCTTACTACTTATATATAGGTCGTCTACCTGCCCACCGCTCATCCGGCAATGTAGTACATCTCCCACCCATGCCGTCAAGTACTGTTACCTGCATCTACAGAGTACGGCAACCAACTCCTCCCACTCTCCGCCTCAGACCAAGACGTCTTGTGTGAGTGAGTGTGTGTGTGTGTGTGTGTAAATGTCGGCCTCGGGAGGCGGTTGGTTTGTTCCTTTGCATTGCTCAACAAGAAGAAAAAAAATCGGATCTAGACCAGACCCAAAGACAAGACCAGGAAGCCAGCTACGAGTTCAAGCACCTCAGCTCACCTCAGCTCAAATGACTCCCCTCCTTTTGCACCACCATCCATCATGCAAGGTGTGCCGTTGGACGGCCAAATAGCAAATCGCATCATGCAGCCGCATCTGATCGCGAATCTGTGCCCCCAGAACCTGGATCTGCACCTCCCGCGCCCTCCTTCAGTCCAATCTGGGCTACGATATCGGCCAGCCTGTTCCCCGACGTCGGCGTCCCAGCCCGCTCTGGGTCGCCAAGCTGGTCCCTGAGTCTCTCCAACCGCTCCTTGTCCTTGACAAATCGCGTCAGGTACACCGTCGGTCTTCCCTCCTGTCCCTCCTGCCTCGATCTCAATTTTTCCACCGCCTCACCGTACGCTCGGTCGTACACGTCAAACTCGACCGCCGTCGGCGAGTCGGCCACAATGTTGGGGCTGTCAACATTATTGCTGTTACCAGAAACATCGCTTCGCGTTCCTGTGCCGATGCCTAGGAATAGAGGTTGGTGCTCCTCGCCCGTATCCTGAGCAGGGTCGTTATTGAGCGCTCGTTGCCTCTCGTCGTTTGACTGGCTTCGGCTCTGGCTTAAGGCTTGCCGCCGCTTCTCGAGGATCTCCTCAATCTCCTCTGCTTTGGCCTTCTCCACAGCAGGGTTGAAGCTGGGGTCTTCCGCCGTCGCTCTTTCGGTGCTCGTACTGGCTGTAGCTCCTGTGGATGAAGACTTGTCGTTAATGGCGCCTTGCTCACGTCGCTTCTTTGCCAACAATCCCTTAAATCGTTGGAGAACTTTCATGACATAAAGCAGGTGGTTCATTTTCCGTGTGAATGCATGATTTAGCTCCAGCTCGCTGGGGGGCTCGATGTGATGCGCGCAGTTTTCCTCGGCAGAAAGGAGTGGATCCGTTCCTTCCTTGGTCACCCATGGATGTTCGCGAAGCTGCGGCATCGTTATTCGCCTCTCGGGGTCCTTTTCTAGAATCTTGCCGAAAAGGTCCTTCAGGAGGGGGTTCTCGTCGTCGGGTATTTCCACCTTGTCTGACTTGATGGCTTCGTACATGTCCAAAACGCCTTCCCGCTTGAAAGGTATACGGCCGTACCGGAGGCAGAAGAGAGATACACCCATGGACCAAATGTCGACCGCCGTGCCCGAAACCTCGCCGTGTTTGTCACAGAGCTCCGGGGGGAGGAAGGCAGGCGACCCAGCAGACTTGCTAGTCCGCATATCGTCCTTCTTTTCAAATATTTGCGACACACCAAAGTCGACAACCTTGAGCACGTTGTCTTCCGAGAGCAAGAGGTTGTCAGGCTTAATGTCTCGGTGGATAACTCCCTGTGCATGCACTTTGGCCGCGGCCGCGTCAGTTCGCGCACATCAGGGGATAAGGGGGGATGGGGGGAGGTGCTGGTACTCACGGTATTCTATACCCAATATGAGATCTCGGAACCAATATCGGCAAGTCTCTTCTTCATAGGGAGTCACGTCTTCGTCGAGCCCAACCTTCATAACCACACCCTTCTTACACATCTCTAAGACCATGTACAGCGAGTCTTCTTCGGGGTTATCGAGTACCTCAATGAGGGAGACAAGATTCGGGTGGTCCAACTTTTTCATAATGGCAACCTCTTCGCGAATGAGGTAGAGCGCGTCATTCTTCTCCGCGTCTCTCATATTCCGGGCCCCCGCAAAGCGTGATATCGGTCCATCTGGTCCCGAGGGCCGCATCGCTCGGTGAGGGCCTTGTCGGAGTATGTTTGACTGGGCACGTTTCCGTAGACGTGTCTTGGAGAATTCCTTGACGGCCTAGACATATGTTAGCTGGCCCATGTCGGGAGGGGTAATGTCAGGGATAAAGAGTCAAAGACAGTCGGAAGGACACCCACAAATTCTCTGCCAAATTGGTCCGTCGCCAGGTGGACGGCCCCAAACGAACCACGTCCCATCTCGTCTTGGATGACATATTGATTTATTCTATGGTGTGTCCTACCGTCGATTTCGTCGCTGAGGAATTCGACACGTGCATCCAGTGTTTCCTAAACATTGCGTAACAAGCCGTATCAGTTAGTCAAAGAGTTCACTGTCGCAAGTCCTTGTGCCTTTCGTACCTTGATTTCCCGATGCATACTCGGCGTCCTTTTGTGCTGCCTCATGGGGCTGAAAAACTGTCGAGGCAGAGGGTCGGATCTGAACGTGTATGAGGCCATGTCAGCTCAACCGTAATTGAATGAATGTGCCAACAACAGCACAGCAGCGGCAGCGGCAGTAGCAGTAGCACAGGGTCTGGCAAGCTGAGAAACATCAAACTTACCCCTCCGAGGGTAGAGCCAGACGCGGGCTCTCCGGTGTATCATCGTGTTGAACCGTGACCTGCGGCGAGATCACAGCTTTCTGCGGGGTTCGATCGGGAGTATTACTCGTAGTGTCGACATCTTCTCCCGTGGGACCAGCCATTGCGGGAGAGCACTGCGGTAGCTTGTCGAACAGGCTTGCGAAGAGGAGGAGGGGAAGAAGGGAGGTCGTAGGTAGCGGCGGCGGTGTGCTGCCCCTCCTCTTCAGCCTTTGCGAGTGCTGTCGGAGGTTGTAGGAGCAACAACGGCTTGGCTAAGCGGGGAGTTGGGATTGGGCGCGAGGGAAGCAGTGCGACGCAATATTGTTGGGTATCCTTAGGATCGTTGGTGGGGGAGGGGTGAAGCCAAGAAATCAACAAGGTGGGGGGGTCAGCCACTGCTGACTTGAGGCTCACGATCCTGGGTATGTCCTTTGTTCAACCCTGCTGGGTGTCAGACCAAGTTTCGTATTGTGAACGAAACACTAGAATCCCGAGGTCTGAGGGGAAACACGGACGGTCGATGTTTGAATATGGCCAATATATGATTGAGAGGGCATTAACAATCCACGTTATGATGTCAAAGGTTTGCTGATCAGAGTTCAGGGTAAGAACGGCTCAAAAGCTCCGACCCCACCTCGAAGCTACTCGTGAGTTGTATTATTATGTATTATTAGTACTAGTACTGAGGCAGGTGCGGGCGGACTGGGTCGCACCTGCCGGACCTCGACCCCTTGTTTTCCCCCAAAGGCCAAAAGCCGACAAGAGGTCCCACCAGCTTCGACACCTCTCCACGCCATCAGCGACAAGCTCCTGACATTTCGATGCCCATCCGCCAACTGCCCCGGAAACATTCAACCTTCAATTCCCGTATTTTTTCTCCAAAAACAGCGCACAAGCTACATCCAGTCTACGAGTACTCGGATAATTCTGCGCTGCCCTCGACCCGACCGCCACACCCGCCACCATCATGACAGTCTACTCCTTCTACATCTTTGACCGGCATAGTACGACCGACCACCCTCCCCCCGAGCACGCGTCTGTTGCACATGGCTATTGCAGACCGACTGACACTTGAAGCAGCCGAGTGCGTCTACGCCAAGTCCTGGACCCCCGAAGACTCTGGCCCCGGCCCCAGCCCCGGCCCCGGCGCCTCGCGGGCCTCGGACGACGCCAAGCTCATCTTTGGCACTGTTTTCTCTCTGCGCAACATGGTCCGCAAGCTCGGCGGCGACGACGACACCTTCATTAGCTACCGCACCGGCGACTACAAGCTGCACTTCTACGAGACTCCCGCCAACCTCCGCTTCGTCCTTATCACTGACACCAACACGCTGAGCATGCGTAACGTCCTCCACCAGATATACATAAACCTCTGGGTCGAATATGGTGAGTCCGCATGCAAAAGAGCCCATGCTATCGTGACCCCAATGTTGACTAACCCGAATGACAACCAGTCGTCAAAAACCCCCTCGCCCCCGTCGAGCACAAGGAGGGCGCCGGCGTCAGAAATGAGCTGTTTGAGCTCGGCCTCGACCAATTTATCCGCGGCCTCATGTGATAGAAATCATTACATACAGTGCCCCAGTAAGGGTCACGCTCCTACCAGGGTCTGCCTCCCGCGTATGGTGGCATAAGGGTCACTGCCGCGCCACTGCAATTCGAACGACGAGGCGCCGCCGTAGCTTTTCTTCGCAGAGAGGTATGGCCAGCAAGGCGCCACGGCAATAGACGATTGTGCCTCTGTCATAACCAGACGACAACACTACCATGGCGCGCACCCCGAAGCTCGTGGAGATAGCATCTCTTTCTTCGAGGGAGTTAGCTCTGACAGAGGGTGGTGTAGCCCTTGAGGAGGAAACCAAAGGCACTAGCCACAGCTTCTCATGTGAGGATTCAGAAACTCCGTGCCAGATATCAAACCAGGGGAACCGCCTTGGTACTAGATTCAACCATTATGGAGATAGGACAGGTGAACCCTTCCATATACTAGTAGTATATAGGGCCTTGGATGGCTCCAAGAAGCAAGGGAACGAAGTAAAAAGACTTATATTCCGTGCCTTACTTAACCCAGGCAGATGGAAAATATGGCCACCTACCAACCGAAGACCATGTGTACGTGAAATCGTGTACAAGTACAAGAAGTAATGCCATTGCATAGCAACACCCAGACCGTCCCGTCCCATCTATCCCTATTTCTTTCCTTGAAATGCTCTACGAGCTTTGCTTATCCAACGCCCGTTCCCAAGCACTCTCCAGACCATTCAGCCCGCTCTGCTGCTCCTGTTCCTGCCGCTGGCCCTCCTGATGTTGGGGCGTAGGTGCATACGTACTCTTCTCCGTCTCCTCGACATGAACCGGCGCGACATGAATGGCGCTGTCCATGAGGTTACTGCTGTCCTTCTGGGACGGCTCCTCCCTGACCTCGTTCTCCCAGTTGCTCGAGTAGACGACCGCGGCGAAGGCCTCAAGGTCACGCACGGACTCCATGTCGCGCAGGTACTCGTTTGGCATGCCGTTGCCAATTACGTGGGCCTGGCGGGTGAGCACGGAGAGGATTTTGGGGAGGAGAACGACCTTGGTGTGCTTGGCGTCGGCGTGGGGGTTGTTGGGGATGAAGAGGCCCGTGGCAGCGGGGGTGGTGGCCGCAGCGGGGAGGTTGAAGGCCTCGGTGGCAAGCTTGGTGTCGACGAGGGAGGAGAAGCCTGTGTCGAGGAGGAGGGTGAGGACGTGGGAGAAGGAGGGGGACTCGATGAGATCGGCCGTCTCGTCGAGGAGGCGTCGAAGAGGAGGAGAGGAGGAAGAAGAAGAGGTAGAAGAGCTGTTGCTCTCGAGGATGCCCGACTGGCGAATTACATCCGACTCCTGGTCGCGCGGGGGTAGCAGGAAAGTCAGCCAGTCGGCAGAGCGGCGCTGCTCGGGCGTGGCGCCCTCAACCAGCTTGCGCACCTCCATGGTCAGCTCAGAGAAGCGATTGAAGCTGACAAGGTCGCGAGGACTAAGGCTGCCGAAGACGGTGCGGACCGCACCGTCGACCCGGGCGGCCACGTCGACCCACCCGCGGTTGAGCAGCCACCAGCTAAATGCCAGGTACTTGCGGTTAGTATCGAAGTCGCTGCTGCCGTAGGCCTGGTCGGCGGCGTCGTCATGGTTCTCGAGGCTGATGGTGTCGCGCTGCGACGACGTGGCCAGCGCGACGACGCTCGTCAAATAACTGCGCCGCCCGAGAAGGTTGAGCTGCACGCGCGTGAGCAGCGTCAGGAGGGCGAGCGTGTATATCAGGGTGAAAGATCGTGTGACGGCTGTCCTCGGGTGTTACCCGTTAGTTTCGAGTTCTCTGTTCATCCTGCCCCCCCCCATCGTTGTTCAACGTACCACTGATGGTGAGATCATCCCACAGCTGCCTCTTAGACTTAGCTGGCTTCTGCTGCGGCTGCGGCTGCTGGGGCGGAACGCCTCCATCCTGCTGCTCCTCGCCTGCTAACGCAGGGGCCGCAGCAAACGGCGACGGCCCGACGACCTGGCTGGCGTGTACACCACTTTCACTCTGCAAGCTAACCATACTCTTGCCCTCCTCCTCGGTGAGCGATGTGTCGGCGATGCTCGGCGGGCTAGCCACCGACTCTGTCCCTGCGCCTGCTCTTACGCCCTTGGTTGCCTTCATCTGCTGGATCTCGTACGTGATCCTCTCGGTATTCATCTCCTCGAGGATGTTTGTTGTCGCGGTGGGAAGGAGTGCGAGCACAGTGAAAGTGCAGTCTTCTTGGTTCTGTTCGAAGCGGCGACGTAGACTGAAAGAACAATGATGTTAGCTGAATGCTTCTCGTCCTCATCCTCCTCCATCGCCTTCTTCTCCTTGGTATGGCTGGTTGTTGCGGATGAACAACATACTTCTCCTTGGCAATCCGGTCACTGCTCATGCGCTCGCGCGCATCAGATATTTTGGATACGACATACTGCGTCGCCAGGTACCCAGCTCCCAGGACGCCCACGCCAATGGCGACGGGGGTCCTGTTCTGTCGAAACCAGCGCCGCGTCGCCTGGAACATGGTCGCCAATGTTCCCGCTCTGTGAGGCTCTCAAGTTCTCAGGAGGAATGGAGGATATCGAAAGGGAAAGTGCAACACTTTATAATTACGCGACGCTGCCCATCAATGTCGCGAGGTGGTGATGGGGATGGCGGCGATGATAGGAGGTCGGTTGGTCGGGTTGGCGAGGTCGGGCGTGAGAGCTCATGCATGCACGTACTGTAGTACCTACTTGGTACTGTACCTCGGCCTCGGTCTGCCTGCCTTGCGCTTCGGGTCGCGCGCCGCTTGCGCTGATGTGGTGTGGTGTGGCTCACGTGGCTCATGTGAACTGTGGCTTGACCGACCCCCCGCCCGCTGGTCTATAGTCAAATGTGGCGCATGCAGATCCACCTCTCCCTCCCTTCCCGTTGCCCCTCCTGTGACGTTGATAACGAGAGTCATGGGGGGAAAGGACCCGCGCGGGCATATTATCGCTTACCATTACCATTACCATTACCTACCTACTACGCATACCTCGCATGCCACGCATACGCATCGTACGAAAAAAAAAGCTGCACGACAGAGCAAATCGCCCCTCTACACCCCTCAATCAAACCCAGAATTAACTTCGTCTGCCCTCTTCCGCCAAAGCCATTCAGTCCACGCACGTCCTTTCGCCGCCGGCCCTCTGCATACAAAACAACTCGTACGAACTTGTCGTCCTGCCGACTCGCTCCCTGCCCTCCTCCCCTCACCCCCGGGGCGCCTCCGCAATGGAGCAGCAGGAGCCCACCGAGTTTATCCTCGACGTCTTTGCCGATCCTCGCTCAGTGCGCGACGTTGTCAAAGGTGAGCCCACGACCCACGCCGTGCCCCTTGCTTTTGAGCCTCCCTCGTTCTTCTGTGGCCTCCCTGATCTTCTCCCCGCTCTGTCGCTTCCCCTCCCAGACCGTGGGCCTGGAGCCAATGCCTCCACGAGGATTACAAATGAACGGAAGAGCAAAGTGTCATGGGCGAATTCATTGCATTGCATTGCCAGGCCAAATTACTTTGTTGCGTCAAGTTCGTCAAATTCATTACAGAGCATACTAACATCGTAATAGGAATCCTTCATACAATCTTCTTCCATCGCTTCTTTCCCGCCCTAACGCCCCGCACCCGCGATGTCCTCGACTTGACCCTCCCGTATGTCGACGATGACGAATTAGAGACCATGATCGATCAGAGAGTCGCCGCCCTCGAGCGCCAGCTTGATGCCGAGCGCTCGGGAACCGGAACCGGCGTGGCTGCTGGAACCGCTGGTGCCACCGGTGGAGGCCGCGGCCAGCTCGCCGTCCAGTTCTTCGAGAAGCGCCGCCGCAAGGCCTGGTTATCCCGCGGTGACGATGAGATCTGCTGGGAGCGCTGGACCATAAAAGTCACAGTCGCTGAACCAAAGACTGAGAGTGGTGCGTATAATAATCCCTTATCCTTTCCCGTTCGCGAGTCCAAACGCCTCAATGTCCCCCAAAAGCAAAAAAAAAAAAAAAAACCAAAAACAGATAAGCCGAAAGCCAGGTACCCTAGTGATAAAGCAACAAGAGAAGGAAAAAAAATAAGCACTCAAAGACACCCTGCTAACAATAAAAACCAATAAACAGAACGTGCAAAAGTTCGCCGTGCAATGGAGCAGACACTCCTGACGACTGTCATTAAGATTGTGACCTTTGCCAACTCGCACAAGGACCACATACCCCCCATCACCACACAGGCGACGAACCCCTTCCCTTATAAGATCAACATTGATCAGAAAGAGACCAGCTGGGCCTCGCGTATGCGCATATACTGAAGGCGGGGGACTCCAGGGATGCTGATCGAGTTGGGCAAGATGTGACACACGAGATGACTCTAGAAAGAGATCTCTGGGATTTGGGGCGCAGATTTTTGTTTCGAGATGCTTTTCACCTGGCGTTTTGGGAGCATGTAACGGAACATTCCGGGTTCTTCTTTCCGAATCATAACCCTTTTTTTTGTGCCAATGCCGTCAATCGGTCGGGGGCTTTTGGATTAGAGCAATACCATGTAGATATCCGTTGCTCAGTGGACCGTGTCGTAAGTCGGGTCGTAGGTACCGTCGCACGCTACATCGTAGGAAATAGCAATGGCGGCATCAGGATCAACCCCATAGGGCTCACCCCGGAAGAAGTGCCAGTCGAGAGGTAGCAAGTCGTCGCCATCCGCGGCACCGTGCGTGTAATCTCTCGTGTCAAGCTCGTCGAGCTTGAACTCAGGGCTCCAGGGGGCCTCATTCTCGTCGGCAGCCAGGGCAGCATTCTTGAGCATGCCCTGAACAGCGTTCCTGTGGTTCTTAAGGTTGGTATTGGGAGAGACGGAGGGCGGGTGCTGCATCGGCGGAGGCATCTTGACGGGTGTCTCGAGGGCAGCCCGGTTTCGGTTGAGCGGACGGAGGGGAGAGGTGGTAGGGCGCAGGGGGGACGAAGGCGCGTTCCTGACAACCGACTTAGAGCGGCTCTTGGTCGGGCTAAAGGGCGAAGAGTTGCGAAGACGGGCGATCTCCACCTCGGCGCGGCCGTGAGGGTTGTGCTTGCGCCTCTTCCGGGGCATATCGTCCTCGGGCGTGAACTCCACCGTCGATTTCTTGGGGCGGATAATGGACGAGTCGAGGGACGAAATGTAGCCACTGTCATCCTCCGCAGCCCTCTTGCGAGAAAGGGGTCGGGCTGAGGGGACGCCGTGCGCAGAGCGACCGTTCCAAGCCACTGGGGGGGACGAGTTGATGCCACCGGGAGCCGGCGAGTAGAGGACCGTATTGAAAAGAGCGCTGTTGTCGGGCTGGTGCTCGCCGCCGGCCACGTCCTCGGTGTACGTATTCTCGGCGTCCGAGATGGTGGCGTCCGAAGATGGGATGGGCCTTAGTTGTTGCGACTGGATGGGGCCGACGTCGACGGGTGCAGGGGGCGGCAGGCAAGGCTCAGACGTGGGCACAGGCGTAGGTCTGGAGGGCTCGAGGCGTGTCGACATCACCGGCAGGTTCTCGGCACTGGGGGTAGACTTGCCCTTAGGTTTGTCCTTGAGAAACTGACCCTCAGTGCCGGGCTGGATTGTCCAGTAATGACCCTTGCCGGGATCCTCCTTGGGGCGCTCCACTTTGATGAAGCTCTTGTGTAGGCTAAGGTTGTGCCGGATACTGTTCTGCCATCCCGAGTCGTTAGGCTTGTAAAAGGCAAACGTGTCGCTGATCCATTTGTAAATCTGGGCGAGCGTGAGGCGTCTTGTGGGTGAGCGGAAGAGAGCCATGGCAATCATCTGGGCGTAGCTGTGGGGCGGCTTCGAGCCGTCGTCGGCAATGGGGGGGAACGAGTCCCATGAAGGGATGACAGTCAACTGCTCAACCTGGTCGGAAGAGGGTTCGACCATCGAGCCCGGTCCCTGAATAGGAGGACCAAACTTGATGAAGGATCCGGAGCTGCTTTGCCTGTTGTGCATGGGTTTCCTGGCGGCGAGGGCGGCGAGGGGAGAGCCCTGACCGTATGTGTTCTCATCCTCCCATTGCGGTTTAGAGTCCTGGCCCGACTTTTTCGGACGTGTATTGAACTTTGAGAGGATCGGCTTCTTTAGGGAGTCCGTGTGGCTGTGGTAGACGGCGGCGCCGGGGGGAGGCATGGAGACCTTGTTGAGTTTCTTGCCGTTCGTGGGCTTCAGGGGTGACCGCGTCAAGTTCTTCATCTTGAAGGGACTCTGGGGGAACTGAGGACGAGGCTGGGACTCGATGATGGCGTTGAGGTCGACTGAGTTGAGGGGACGTCTCGGGCGGTTTTCGAATGAGGGCATAGGTGCGTGACTGGTCATGGGCGTCGTATCCTCGAAGATGTCGTCCTGGAACACGTGAAAGGCTTCACCAGAGCCCGGAAAGAGCGTGTGTTTGGCCATTCTGGCCGGAGCGGAAGGGGGCACGAGGATATCGCCCAAATTGTGCGTGAATAGGACCGAGCAGTTCTGCTAGAGTTAGTTGGGCGTCAATCCGAGTTGATCAGTCAAATGAGAATGACGGTGTGGGTGATGTGCAGGGATGTCGGGTGTCGTAATAGAGAGCAGCAGCAGTCGGTAGGATGAATGTGGCAAAAGAAGCAGGAAATGCAAAAGGAATAGAAAGAAAGAAAGGTGAGGTGAGGAGGGATAGATGGAATCTTACAATGAATAAACGCGGTCCAGAATGAGTTGAAAGTCGTGTCGGTGGCGCGCGTCTAGAACTTGGGTGCGATCTCGATGTATGCGTGAGGCGGGCAGCGGTAAAAAAAACGGGCGTGTTGCGACGCGTAAAGCTGGCGTTATCCAACGGTTCGACGGAGACTGATTGACTACGATGCCGAAATGTAGCGAAACTCGAGGAGAAAGCGACTCTGGTATTGATGATTTAATGGGCGTTGGTATCGTCGAAGGAGGAGTATAGGTAATAGGAAGAGGCAGTGGTGGAGAGTTGGGGCGAAAAAAAGAGGGCAAGAGAAAGAAGCAAGCACGAGAGAGCGTCCAAGAGTCTTCTTGCCGGGGGGGTGTGGAAGTGAGAGGAGTGAGAGGGGAGGGGGCGCGTATCAAGGCCGCAAGGGTGGGAAGGTGAGGTCAGAAGTACTTCCGTACTTGGGGGGCTCGGGGGGGGGAGCTGGGAAAGTGCGACCAAGTGTCAACCTGCCGACCAACGAAAGTGCCCGGAGGGGGCAGGATGGACCCACTTTCCGAGAGAAGGAGCCACCAGGCCACACAGCGTGCAGCCAAAGGCCTGCAGCCTATTCGATTCGTACTCTCGTATGCCGCCAATACACATCAAGCATTATTACGATCCATCCGTAGGCCTGCTGCCGGCGTCTCGTCCAGTGGTCCTCGCATTTGGCTCCCCAGTTGACCTCTTGCCAGGGCTGTAAAGTGGGTGGAGTACGAGGCCAGATGGCTGGGTCAGGCCGGACCCAGAGGCCCAGAGAGGCCCAGAGAGGCCTAGAGAGGCCCAGAGACTAGCCGGCAAGCAGGCTAGCAGGCTACGAGTACAGCTGGTCAACTGCTGGCATTGGAAACCATCATCTCCGGACCCCGTGCTCCAGCTCCATATGAGTAGCTTTCTTAGCTACAGAGCCATTGCGTCGTGGAGCCTATTACGAACCGCTGATGCCGGAGCCGTTGGAGGCGGTCGTACTCACTAGAGCTTGGAGAGGGGCGCTATTCACGAGCCACGCCAGGCACACGGCACCAGCATAACGAGACCAAAAGGGAGGGAGAGGGAGACAAAGAGCGGCATAGAGTTAAGACGCGTCTCGGACGCGGAGGCGAAAAAAACACGGCCACATCCTTCAGCTACTTCGGCTTGCATGTGGCCGCATATTTTTCGACCCTAGGGCGCCTGGGCGCGTATACGGTCCCACACGCACACGTTGGCGCAAGGGAGATGGTACCCATCCAAGGGACGATTGGGCAGCGAGCGCCAACGTTGACACACGAACACGACAGCAGGGGTTGGGGGCATTGATGCGAGGGAGGGGGGCGTGCAGTTGGGAATGCATTCGATTTGCACTGAAGGCGTCGTCGCTGTCTCGGTTTCTGCAGAGCCTTCTCGCCTTGTCAACCTATCTTTGGTCTGCTGGTGGTACGAGGAATCGTCGTACTACTTCGTTAACGAGTCCCATCTCTATTACTTGCAGGAAGACAAGTGCTCCCGTTGCAGTAACACGGCGGCCCCCTTTTCTTTGACCCGTGTTCCCTCTTCCCATCCCTCTCTCTTGCATCTTGCATGACACTGTGGCTATTACTATTGCAGCTACTATTAATACGTGCAGAGACTAAGAATACTTGGGAGCTGTACATAACAGGTACGGAGTATTACTTGTACAGCGCACGAGTAAGAGAAAATCGAACAAGATATTAATATGGAGAAGGGGACGGAGAAAAAGAATCTTGTGTCTGGTGGAGTCGGCAGGGATGGGAAAAGAAAAAAAACGAGAGATCTCGATAACGTCTACGATGGCACGAGTCTCCGTACCTACTACCGAAGCCTGGCCCCGAGCAAAGGGGACAAGGAAGAAGAGTCTCAGATGGAGGGGGGCCAAGGGGCGACAGAGGCGGCCGTCGAGGAATGATCGACGCGACACGGCGCTGAAAACCAGCCCTCGTACTGGGGGGCAGAGAGTAAAGGTACAGGCCGGCGCGTCACTCCGAAATCATGGTCCTTTTTAGCGTGGCCCGCGAGAGCGAGCGTGGGACGCGCTCGAGCATTGTTCCAAGGCTTGGCCAAGTCTACCCCACTGAGGACTCTCTGACCAACGTCAGAGCAAGGTTGGCAAGTCGGTCTTGGTTGGCGGTATTAGCCCGTGGGAACCAACGGATCCTTTCTGCGTCAAAACCAGAACACAGTTTGCTACTGCTTGCTGCGCCACGTCTCGTGGAGAACGGACGGGCGGATGGCGCGAGGGGCGGGGAGACAAGCACGAGGAGACCGAAGAGCGGACAGAGCGTCTGGCGAGTGATCGCTGAACAGTGGCCAGTGATGAGTGATCGGACCATGGAAGAAACCGGGTCAGCCTTGCCATCTTGCCTTGTTAATCTTACTGCACGTTGACACGTTGACACACTGACACGCTTGACATCAGAGTTTACGGAAGAAAGGATGGTGGGGGGATTTCTCTTGTCCTCCTGCTTGTCCGTTGATGCCGGGAAAGACGGGCCTGACTGTGCTCGTGCTCGTATCGTATGCCGTTCAAGGTGCGTGCAGAAGCAAGTACCCCGGATTCGCGAGGTACCTGGCCCTGTAGGAGAAACGAATTCAAACGAGCGTACCTTGAAGACGACGCAACCTGTTCCTCGCACGCACGATACGATACGCATATATGCGGAAAGGTCTCCAGTGAGTTGTGAGGTTAGCATTAGCGCCCAAGGAGAGCAGTTGAGTCGCATACGTCACGCGTTTTCCAGGCACAAGGCACATGCACTTTAGTGCGATTCTCTTGTCTTGCACCTTCTTTGCTTGTCTAGCACGTAGTGCATTTATTTGTTAGTGCTTGTATTCCGTACGGAGGGAGTATTAGTCCGGGCCTGGAGGCGGCACGTGATGAAGGTTGATCTTTCTTTTCTTTGTCCCTTGCAAGACATTTCCCCTGGCTGCCGAAACAGCGACACTGCATCTGTACAAAGTAGGCTGACATCTGACTCCTTTATATCCCTGCTGCCTCTGCCCTCCCTGCAAGTGTATTGGCCCATGATAACTATTCATTCACCCGTGCATCATCTTCGCATGTCCGAATTCATATTGTTGTGTCTTTATCACAATGTTTCTTGCCAGCGTGCCTTGCCAGCGCATACTAGTACGACTACCTACTACTACTAGGTAAGTACTGTAGTACTTACGTCAAGGCCGCCTCGAGCCCGTATTACTCGTACATCCGGCTAACCGACAGTGGATGCCGAGCACGCCGAAAATCGGCACAACGACTGGACGTCTGAACGTCATTGGCAGTCCGGGGAAGCGGCTTCTCCTGCGGCCCTGCAGCAGCCATTGCCATTATCATTATCATGTTATCAACTTATCAGATATCCTTTTTTTGGCTTGGGCGGGCCGAGAGCGTGTGTTTCCGGGGCTGTCCCAGTTTTAAACACCCCCGCCGACGAGTTGCTTGCCCATGCTGCCATGGTTTCCATCTAAGTATTGCTCCGGAGGGGCAAAGAGGCGACTTGGCGACTCTGAGGCAGCCGGGGCCCAGGCCATTCGGCACTAAAGTGCAACCCTGCCCGCAGAAGAATAATGGTGCTACTCCGTAAATGTGACAAGCCAGCCGAGTTGCTGACGCCATCAGGCCACTCACGAGTCACAGCCTTTCCTCCGAGGCCGTTGTTTAATCAGCCTCTCTTTTCATCGTAGCCAAACCTCGTGACTGTAGAACCCTGACGGTCATTGTTCGACATCAACCATACTACGGACGTGCCTTCTGTGCTGTGCATCATCATGGCCGGCCTTACCCTCCAGACAGCCATCAATGGCACATCCGATGCCACAGCCGTCATCGTGCCCTCCAAGCCGACTGCCCTGACCGTCAGCTACGCGGGCCTGGACGCTCAGGTGTCCCGGTTCCGCGCCCAGCTGGCCGAACTGGGCATCGGGCGTGGCGTCGCCGTGTCCATGGCGCTGATCAACTCGTGGGAGCTCATCGTGGCCTTCCTGGCCGCCTCGTGGCAGGGCGCCGC
Organism: Geosmithia putterillii; assembly: GCA_900188575.1. Lineage (NCBI taxonomy): Eukaryota > Fungi > Ascomycota > Sordariomycetes > Hypocreales > Bionectriaceae > Geosmithia > Geosmithia putterillii. The sequence goes on along the minus strand of FYEU01000301.1, from coordinate 250,778 downwards.
CGCCGCCCCGCTCAACCCGGCCTACAAGCAGGAGGAGTTCGAGTTCTACATTGGCGACGTGCAAAGCGCCGTCGTGCTGGTGCCGCGCGGGGCCTGGGCCGCCGATGCGCCCAGCGTGAGGGCCGCGCGCGGGGCCGCTGCCGCCGTGGCAGAGTGCTACTTCGACGCCGGCAAGGGGGAGGTCGTCCTCGATGTGAAGCATCTGGGCAAGTTGGCGGGCAAGAAGGAGAAGGTTCTCCAGGCACAGCCCGATGATGTTGCGCTCATTCTACACACAAGGTGAAACAGTCCCTGCAATGCACCCCAAGACCCTTTATCTAACTGACTTTCTTATAGTGGCACGACTTCTCGTCCCAAGGTGGTATGTCGATAGCACCAGGCCTCCTGATATAATGCACAGTCACTTATGGTTTCCAGGTCCCTCTTACGCACCGCAACCTCATACAAAGCATGGGTAAGCGATATTCAGAAAACCCAGAGAACACTGGTGTCATACATTGAAACTAGCTGACCCCGCCAGACAACATCCAAAAGACATACCAGCTCACCCCGGCCGACCGCACTATGCTGGTCATGCCGCTCTTCCACGTCCACGGGCTGGTATGCGGCCTGCTCGCGCCGCTCTACAGTGGCGGCTCGATGGTCGTCCCACCCAAGTTCTCCGCCTCGGACTTCTGGCCCGACTTCACCACCCACAAGGCAAACTGGTACACAGCTGTACCGACGATCCACCAGATCCTGCTGCGGAACCCGGCCCCCAGCCCGAAACCCTCGATCCGCTTCATCCGGTCGTGCTCGAGCCCCCTGCCGCCCACCGTCTTCCACAAGCTCGAGGAGACGTACGGTGCGCCCGTCCTCGAGGCGTACGCCATGACTGAGGCGGCCCACCAGATGACTTCGAACCCTCTGCCGCCGGCTGCGCGGAAGCCCGGCAGCGTGGGTATAGGCCAGGGCGGCGTCGAGGTGCGCATCCTCGACGATGCGGGGGCCGAGCTGCCCCACGGGGCCGAGGGCGAGATCTGCGTCCGCGGCAACAACGTCACGACGGGCTACATCAACAACGAGGCCGCCAACGCCTCCTCCTTCACAGCCGAGGGCTTCTTCCGCACGGGAGATCAGGGCCGCATGGATGCCGACGACGGCTACGTCATCATCACGGGACGTATCAAGGAGCTCATCAACAAAGGTGGCGAGAAGATCAGCCCCATCGAGCTTGATAATGTCATCAGTCGTCACCCGGGGGTGGCCGAGGCTGTGAGCTTCGCTATCCCCGACGACATGTACGGGCAGGATATCGGCGTGGCTGTTGTGCCACGCCAGGGCGGCGACGGATCTGTCACCGCCGAGGAGCTCAAGGCGTGGGTGGCCGATAAGCTGGTCAAGTTCAAGGTTCCCAAGAAGGTGAGTTTTGTCTGCTGTCTCTTTTTCTCTCCTGCCCCCCCGCTCCCCCCCTCCTTTCTGCCTTTTTAATTTACGCGCTGTTTGTTCTGTTTTTGACAACCCCAGGTCTACTTTACCGACGTCATGCCCAAGACGGCGACGGGCAAGATCCAGAGGCGCATCGTCGCCGAGACCATGGCCAAGAGTGAGCCCCCCAAGGCCAAGCTGTAGAGCCATTGTCGTGGAGCCATGGTTGCCATGTTTGTGAATATAAAGACCTCGGAGAGAAAGACATAGAAGCAGCGCTATATCAGAAATCATTTTACTGTTTGCTTTGTTTTTTAATCTACTCGTCACTTTTCTATGCTACCTTTTTTGTGTGCAACTTTAAATACCTCTAGGCTATGCGCCTCACCGGATGGGCACCTCCTCCGTCTTGGCCTCAGCATCCTCGGCGGGCTGGGCATCGCCCTCAGCAGGAGCCTTGGCAGCACCAGGGTGCCTGCTGCCCTTGTCCTTGTTCTTCTTCTTCTTGATGGGTGCAGGGGGAGGCGGGTAGGCCTTCTCGGTAATCTCCTGCCACTCCTTGGACGAGGTGAACTCTGCGTAGATGGGCTCCATGATCTCGCTGAGGCCCTTAGCCACGGCGGGCTTGAGGAGTTGGGGGGTGAGCTGTGACATGTCAGCGATCAGCAATGACACGTACATGGTAGCACATTATCGACTCTTGTTTGAAACATACCACATCATTCCTGTAGTCATCCTGGATCTGCTTGATGTCCGAGTAGACGAGCGGCTCGAGGCCGTCACGCTCGCGCTCGACGACGAACTTGCGCGTGCCGGTCTTGAGCTCCGAGCGGGGCAGGAGGACGTACTCGACCAGGGCGAGGACGCCGTTGCCCTCAACCTCCTTGGGGGCGGCAACGGCCTTGCGGATCTTCTTGAGGACGGTGTCGGGGTTGTCAAGAAGGTCGATCTTGGAGTCTGGACGGATACGCATATAAGTACGGGACTGTGTATTGAAAGCAAGATTTGGACAACTCACTCTCGTCACTGGAGCTCATCTTGCTTCCTTGCAGTCCAGGGACCATGGCGTTGAGAAGATGGGCGCGCTATTCTCAAGTCAGTATCATGGAACGCAGATAATCCTGGGCATGTTTGTTTAGGGGGTGTGCCTACCAGCCTGTATCCAACCTTGGGAAGCCACTCCGTCGCCGCGACAAACAGTTTCCTCTGGTCCACGCCGCCGAGCTGCGCATCGACATTGAGGTGCTCCTCGTCGAGCACCTGCAGAGCCGGGTAGAGCAGGCCCGACAGGGGCGCATTGTCCGACTGCTTGACCACCTCGGCGCCCGCGCGCTTGGCGTCGTGCTCGCTGACCAGCGAGCAGATCTTGTACAGGTCCATGACGTACTCGGGGCTCTTCTGGTAGGACGAGCCCAGCACGAAGCGTAGCTTGTCCACCGACACGCCCATGGCTTTGAGCAGCGCCGTAATGACGAAGCGGTAGTACTGCGCGCGCGACTCCACCAGCTCGATCGGCGCCTTTAGGTTGTCCAGGAAGCCGTGGATGTCGGCCAGCAGGACCGTCACCTCACACCCGGCCGCAAGGAGCTGCGCAATCTTGATGGTAGGCACCATGTAGCCGCAGTGAGGGCGGCCGGTAGTAGCGGTACCTGTTATTCAATCCGTCAGCTCTGGCTCCTGCGCTCTTCTCCCCTCCTCCGTTCCCCGTTGCGCCCCCCGCTCTGCCCTCTTTTGTTTTGGCTATCATCCTCCCCGCTCCCCTTTATCCTTCGTATCGACCTCTGTCCTCTGCTCACATACCCCAGTAAATCTTGGGATTTCCGCCATCCCGCACAATCTTCTCGATAATCTCAGGGTTGAGCGTCTCGGCCAGGTTCTCCCTGATCAGGGCCAGGCGCTCATCTGCGCTGAGGGCCGCCATTGCTTCGAGGTTTCTTTTCGTTTGCTTTTGTTTCGGTCTATGCGTAAGCTTTTCGTAAAGTTCTTAGTCGTCAACGCCGGCTCTGTAGATTCGTTCCCTTCTTCTTCTCTGCTGCAAAAAAGTGTCGTGTGGTTCCTAGGATCTGGTAGCTTCAGAGACGAACCAGAAGTTGAGTCACCCCACCATTCCACCACCCACTCATCCCACCAAAACAGTCATTTTTACCCCGCCGGGATCGGAATCATTAACTTCCGCTGACCGTACGTCTACCAACATCACAGTCCTGACCCTGTATTTTCTATCGATTCTTCTTCTTTCGTATACTCCTTGTTTTATTGACGTATATACAGTTATGGTATTTTCCGAAACAAAGAAAACGGTGGCTACCTATGCTTTACTCATCCCCGTCGACTAAATATATACAATTTGACCACGACAAATTATGATTCTATGTCTTTATTTCTTTCGCCATCCACCGCTCAGCGGTGAATGCTCTAGGGCATTGGCTCCAGCGACTGTTCCAGAAGCTGACCTCTCTTCTCTCGCTATGCTGTAGCCACTTGCTTACAGAGCAACGTAGGCAGCAGCCACGAGGCCACCGAGCGCCGCGGCGATGCTGATGCCGAAGCGGGCGCCAGCATCGGGGGGCGGGTCCGAGGGCGAGGTGGAAGGAGAGTCGGTGCTGGAACCACCGTCGCTACCGTCGCCACCCGAGCCATCAGTGGGGGTCGCGGTAGACGTGCTGGTGATGATGGTGCCCGAGCCCGTGGGAGTGGAAGCACCTGACGTGGGCGAGGTGATGCCGGTCTGCGTGGGTGCCGTGGCCGACTCAGTGACCGACGTCTTAGAGTTAGTGATGTGGTACGTGGTGCCCTCGGGGACGGACATGAAGCCCTCCGAGGACGGGGACGAGGACGAAGCCGCAGCCGAGGTCGAGGCATCCGAGGTGGTGCTGGTGGTGGCCTCCTGCGCGGAAGTGGTGGTCTCCTTGTCCGTAGTGGGCTTGGGAGCCTCTGCCGTGCTCGTCGGGGCCGCTGAGGAGCTGGTGGAGGAATCACCGCCGCTGCCACCTTTGCAGAAGTTGTCGTATCCGAGCATGGCGGTGCCTGTAACATGTCAGCGCCAAGGTGCTTCTGGGACCTTTCCACCTAGCAACGGTACGTATGTCCTATTATGTACTCACCATAGTCGGCATCGGAGCAGGCCTCCTTGAGGCAGTTCTGGCTGTGGAGCTTCAGCGAGTAAATGTCGGCGCAGATACACGTGCTGTCGTCGGCATCACAGGTCGAGTTCTCGTCAACGGCCGTGTTGAAACAATCGACGGCGCAGTCGGGAGCAAAGTCGCCGAAGTTGGCGGCGCGGACGGCCGCAACGGCCGCCATAAAGGGCAACAGGTAGGTGCGGACGGGAGCCATGGCGACGGAGTTGTGCGTGTGCAGAGTATTTGGGTTTTCGTTGCTTCTTTGCTCCGTAGAGTGATGCTTTTCCTTGCTCTTGTTATACTTGTGATGTGGAGCGACTGATACGACAAGTGCATCTGATCAGATGGGACGAGGCGCATTTATCAATTCCTAGCTGGCTGGCTGCCTTGTTTGCTAATGCTCGTCCCACAGGTGACAATCCGAGTACATCCCTGTGCGGAGTATTTGCTGGTAGCACTCGTACCCGTAGTGATCACCGATACGAACATTACTTGTGCCAACACTGCGTAGTCCGTAAGCACCAGGGATCTTTGATTGCCACAGGCAGCGCGACGGATGGGAAGGATGAAACATAGAATGTTTATGAGGTCATGGGCCCCGGGAACTTTGGGATGCCAGATGCAGCAGGTCGTCTTGTCGCCGAAACAACGGCATTTCGCACAAAAGCCCCGACGAGGACCATCGGCAATTGGCTCGTCCCATTGCAACGTGTCTCGTTACCCCAGAGTCCCCTGGCTTCTGATTGCCTGCTTGCCAACCTGCCTGCCTGACGGCTTCGATGTATCGAGCACCCCGGCGCTGAAGCAGTGAGTCGTGAGTCGTGACGCTCTGACAGCCCCACCTTTCGACCTTCCATATTGGGCTATGTTGGTCACGTAACATACGAGACGGGGTGATCCTTTGCTGGAACCGCATCAGCACATCTACCAGTAGTCAGCCGTAGATGCTCCCAGCCAAGGGGTACCTAGTCAGGGGGTTTCGGAGATCAAGATTTCGATTGGATAGCGGTAGACTCTTTGACCCCGTCACGGATCGTCGGTGACACTGGGAGTACTCCAATAAGTGCAGCGATTGACCCGAAGAACCTGGAAGATGATACAGGTATGGGTACGAGTACCCCGTAAGTAATACGATGCACTCTTGACTCGGTACGCCAGTCAACCTACAAAGCAGAGAGAGAAAAGGAAAAGTCAGCCTGATCACCAGCCCATTTGGTATTTTGACGCCGACAGATCAAACATGTGACATATGGAATAATGGCACATACATCCGAAGTCGCATGAATTGAGAGCCTGAATGCCACATTAATATGAATTGTGGAGACGATGCATCCTTCCAGAGTCTTCGGATATGAATAGGCTAGAAAACAAGAAACAACGGCTTCGACAAAAGAGGCAATTGCTTCTGACTATGAGTGTGAATTGTTGCAGGGTCCTCGTGCAAGGTCCCTTGGAGTTACGAGTACGATGTACAGGTATGGCTCTAATTCACAAGTCGCACTTACAGACGAGATGGTCGGCGGAAGAGATTAGTTCGTGGTCTGTATCCGCACTATGATGCGTCGTTGTAGATGAAGGCATACCGCATAATGTCATCTGTAGTAATATTTCCATTCGCCAGGTAGCGAGTCCATCAGGATTCAGGACCAACATATCTCTAATGCCGCAGTTGCCATCCGCCGAAGTTTGGGCCGACATCTTCCTTTCTAGGAGCCTTCTCGAAAAGCCGTTTCAGGCATTGGCTGGGCGCTTGTTGGTCAATCATGTTGCATTCATTCCACGCGCCTCTGAACGACATTGGGAGGAGAGAAAAGGTGAAGGAGCAATAGCTAACGATATGTACTATAGTAATACTAAGTCATGACGTCCGAGAGGCTCCTTCCAAACCATGGCAACAGTGCTCCGCGCCTTCCTTGTCCTTCCCCCCCTCTCCTCTGCCCTCGGTTCGGTTAGTCATTTCTGTTTGTCTCTCTATCACTGGGACTACGAGAGGTACTACCAATTGATGTTATTCTTTGGTTTTATTTTTAACCCAGGATGCCCCATGATAACATACGCGAATCCTTCGGGAGCTTGGTAGTTCTATTATTAAAGCCGAGCTATCGTAAAGATGACCCTCAGGCCGAGGCGGTGTTCCGGAGGCTAATAATACCCATCAGAGGCTCCAGAAGGCAAGCAAAGCACGTATCGAATCCACATGACAGAAATCAGCATATGCAAGCTGTCGTATCCTGTAGATAAATATGGGAGCTCGCAATACGAGGCCGCTTCCAAGTGCCACAATCAAGGTGACGTCCAGGCTCCGTTTTTGGACCACTTGAACAATCCGGGGACGGCCTTTAAATTATGGAGAATAGACCGATAGTCTAGACTGTGGCTCATGGCAAGGAGAAGAGGGCCTTCATTGTAGGTCCGATTCTCAATCCTCCCCTCCTGGGAAGTGAATTTATCCAAGAAACGAGTCTATCAAATGCAAAATTGCTTGTCTCTGCAAGCCATCGATCACACCAGCACTCCTCGGTCTCTGCAGCGTGGGAACTCCAAGCTGGTCCGGCCCCACAGCACGGGTCGATCGAGTGTATACTCGAAGTACTAGGCATACAAAGTGAATAGGGCGTACGTATCAGACAATGTGGATAATTAGCAGCCTGGGCCAATGTACTAGTAGATAATTGCATACCATTCAGGTTCCTTTGGTTTCGTTTTTGTGTGAGCTTTTGATAGGCGTCGTTGACAAAGTGTACGTATACTCGGCTCTGGTTCTCGGGTTGTATACCCCGCAAGATTTAGGTTGACGCATGCGGACCCTTCCCCGCAACGGCCTGCCCTCCATATCGTTCTTTTTACTTTCTAGTATAGAGAACTCCTTGTGACCGAGAGGACGACACCATACCGTACCATACCGTACACAGAAGAACTGGGACCACGGCTTGCTCGCCCACATCAAACCCCTCGATGCAAGGCGGGGTCGCGTCGTAGTGCAACTTCCCCTCAAACCATGTCTCGTCACGGGTCCGCGGCATCGACGTCAGCGAGGAGACGGTATCCCTTTGGAAGGGCCTAGCGCTTGATTATATCGATGTTGGTTAACTTGGTTCTACGTGGTATGCGCGTTTGCGTGCGACCGCGTACGCTGCGGGTTGATGGGCCTCGGAGTCGCAGAGGGAACAACGATGCCGAGCTGAAGCCGCCCCCGCCGATGAGACAAGTTGAAATATACACGGTGCTCTCCATCTCGTCTCTTGTCGGTTCTTTCATCATTCTTGTATGAGTTTTCAACTCTAGAAACAAACCCAAGGATTTCCAGTACTCCGATATTTAAAGAATAAGAACAGAAAAGACCAATTGATATTCAAAATGGTCACCATTCCCAAGAAGCACCGAGCCATGGTGTACGACAAGCCCGGCAAGGTGTCGACCAAGATGGTAGAGATTGACACGCCCGAGCCAGGCGCCGGGGAGGTTCTCATCAAGATGTAAGAATTGAAGTCGGGTCGTCATTTACAAACTTCCCTACTGACAGATGGGGACCATCAGCTCTCACACAGGTGTCTGCCACTCCGACCTCAGCGTCATGCTCAACGGCGTTGGTCTCCCCCTCCCGCTCTCCTCTCCTCCCCCCCCATGTTACCTGCTAATCGTGCCCCTTTCCCCCAGTGGCCAGTCCTCCCGCCTCTCCAGACAGACTGCCAGGTAGGCGGACACGAGGGTGTCGGCACCATTGTCAAGTTTGGCCCGTCGTGCGAGGGCAAGACGGAGCTGGAGCTGGGCTCCCGCGTGGGAATCAAGTGGGTGTCGTCGGCATGCCTGTCGTGCGGGCCGTGCATGGCGGGGGCGGACGGGCTGTGCGAGAAGCAGGCCATATCCGGGTACTCGTGCCCGGGGACGTTCCAGGAGTACGCCGTGGCGCCGGTGCACTACGTGACGCGGATCCCGGAGGGGCTGGACAGCGCGACTGTGGCACCGATGCTGTGCGGTGGCCTCACAGCGTACTCCGCGCTGCGCAAGAGCCGCGCCCAGCCGGGAGACTGGGTAGCCATCAGCGGTGCGGGCGGCGGGCTGGGCCACCTGGCGGTGCAGATCGGCGCGGCCATGGGGTTCCGCATGCTTGGGCTCGACATTGCTGCCAAGGAGGAGTTTGTCAAGGGCGAGTGCGGCGCCGAGAGGTTCGTCGACGTCCAGAGCGCCGACGTCCAGAAGCAGGTCCTCGGCTTCACGAGCGGGCAGGGCGTGGCCGCTGTCGTGGTCTGCAACGCCAGTAACGACGCCTACGCGGCTGCCATGGACCTGCTCAAGTTCAACGGCACACTCGTCTGCGTGGGCATCCCCGACGGCACGCCGGTACCCATCGGCAAGACGTTCCCCATCTCCATAGTCTTTCGGCAGTTCAACGTCGTCGGCAGTGCCGTCGGTAACAGACGTGAGGCTGCCGAGGTGCTCGACATGGCTAGTCGGGGGCTCGTCAAGACGCGCTTCACGGTCCGCAAGTTGGAGGATCTCGGCAAGACTTTTGAAGAGATGTCGGCCGGGAAGATCCGCGGGAGGGTTGTCCTGCAGCTGTAACCCAGGCGTGTGTCTCTTTGGGCTTGACAATGTATCATTAATTTTAATTTACTCGCTTTGATTGAGAAGGGAACAGACGAGCAGGGTATGCTTATTTAGTACATCGATTTCCGATGATCTTTCGAAGCTATATGATGGTGTAAAGGGAAGAAACCCGAGGCTAGTAGGGTAGTGGGACGGAAGCCGCCTACGATACTCTAAGTCGACGACACAGCACAGCTATCATTGAATTCAACAAGGATATGGAAATCTCAAGTAAATTAATCAACCTGTATGTATGAACTGAAAGTGCAAGTTTGGTAAAGAAAAACGTCAATCAAATTGTCTTCCCAAATCGTCTTCGAGGGCGCGCCCCCGGTGTCAGTCAGTGCAATCACGCGATGCCACCCGTCGACCCGCCCCCCGCAATCACGGACCACGCCTTGCGGGTGACTATGTAGACTGCGCCCTTCCCTCTTCCATACATATAACGCCGTGCATGTATTGCCATACAACCAACATTAAATTTATAAACCTCGGGATCTACCCAGGCATTTCACAATGGCCACCCGTATAACAACCAGACTCTTCTCGACCACTCGCGTCGCCATGTCCTCCGCCACGCCGCGCAAGTTTGACTTTCTCGTCATCCTTCCCGACAAGGCCGACGCTCTCCCTCGACGTCTCGAGGCTCGTCCGTAGGCCATCTATCCCTTCAATCTGCCCAATGCTCTCTTGCTCGCCAACTAACATACCATGTATAGTTCTCACTTCGAAAACCTGACTCCCCACGTTAAGGATGGAAGTTGGAAGTTCGGCGGTGAGTCTGACCTTATCAGCAATGGATACTAAACTACGCTCTGCAATACCATGTCCCACCAAGTATGGCATGGAGAGAAAAAAAACCAAGTAAACTGACATGGTAACAATGTAGGTGCCCTTCTTAACAGTGTACCCAAGGATGACTCTCCCTCCAGCCTGGATTTCTTCGGGAGCACCTTCGTCGTCACCGCCGAGTCCAAGGAGGAGGTTCTCGAGATATTCCGCCAGGACGTATACGCCAAGGCTGATGTGTGGGATTTCAACAAGGTATTTACAGACTATAGACTGCTATTCCTATAGGCTTGCCTGATAATTTATGCGCCTCTTCACGCTGGTGGCAACCATGGCTAACTTCCCACAGGTGCAAATCTTCCCGTTCAGGCCGGGTTGGAAGACGACGTCTACCATCTAAGGGAGGCAACAAACGCATGTTCTAGCTCTTCTGGTTCAAATATCAGAATGAGCCAGTCGCCAAAAAACATATAAAACCCTCGTACAAACAAATACATGCATTCAAGCGCGATAAACCTGGTATCATCGAGTAACTGCGTCTAACCCCCCATCCACCGCTCTTCGCCTTTCCTCGACACTCGGGGGTCATACGACCCCCATGCCATCCCTGGGACGAGGAATACAAGAAAACAGTGGAGGAATACCTTCAAAGAACCAAAAGCGGAGCAAAATCATGTTGACCTTTGTAACCCTCGTCATCTTCTTTATTTCTCACTCTCCGAGTTCTCCACCACCGCCAGCTGCAAGTCGTAGTTTAGCTCAAAGCACTCTGCCAACAGCTCGCTCACGCTGCCCTGGCCCTCCGGTATGTCACCATTGACGACAAACTTGCCATCGACCCTCATGTTGTCGAGTGAGTTGAGCTGTTTATATCATGTTAGCGATTGACGCAGCAAGGCCTTCTTTGTTTCAGAGCCACTTACCTTCATACTGTAAGGGTACAGTTCGCGGACCGACGAGACGCCTCCATTCTCCTTGACCTCGCGTAGGCACCGCCTGAGGGTACGCAGCTGGTTGTACATGGGGAGCAGGGCCTCGGACACAGGCTCCGATGAGATCATGAGCTGGTAGATGTAGGCGTAGTTTCGGCGGATGAGGTAGAGCATGGTGCGCTGGGTCCAGAGGTCGGCGGGGCGGCCCTTTTCATCGTAGAAGTTGCCATTCTGCCGGCTCTCGTCAATCTTGTCCAGCTGACGCTGGTAGTCGTACAGGTCTGTCTCACGGAGCGACCAGGCCTGCGTGAGTGACAGTTTCTCGAGCTCGTTGCGGATGTTTATGAGCGAGTCGTAGGTCGGTTTCCATTGCTCGGGGGCTTCTCCCTTTCTACAATGGACTTGTCAGAATATGCTGGGATAGGGGAGGGTAAGATCAGGGAGTGAGGATGGAGAACTCACCTCTCGAGGACCATATCTGACCATTGCAGGCAGCGCTCGTACAGCTCCGAGACCTCCTCAGAGCCCGGCGGAATCGAGCCATCCTTGTTGACGAATTTTCCATCCGTCCGTTTCTCCCCTAGGTCGAGGAGCTGCTTGCGCAGCTTCTGTACTTCGGATACTGAGAACTAGAGGGTCCATCCAGGTTAGCTCACAGGGACCCCTCTTGAGGCGGGGGAGGGGAGAGAGGGGGAGGGGAAAAATCGGGTCCCACTGACATTGGCCTTTGTGTTGGCTAGTGATATTGAGCGCAGTATCGAAATGAGCTTCTCGTAATTATGCAGCAGGCAGTCGCCAAGGCGGTCGAGCTTTTTCTGGAGCGTCTCGGTGACTTCCTGGCAGCGCTTGACACGCTTGGTCACCAGCTCGAGGAGGTAGGGCGAGTGGTTGGCCTCGGAGCCGTCGCCCATCCTGGCCTGGCTGATGGTCTTGGAGAGCCTCTGGAGTGTGGCGTTGATGCTGTCGAGGTCCTTGGCAGAGTACAGCTCGACCTCGGTGAGGTGGTCGAGGAGGCGCCGGATGGTTGACGTCAGGGCGTAGACGGCCGGCGCCTCATTGTTTCGCCCGATGGTCAGGTAGAAGAGAGAGAGGAGCTGGAAGCAGCTCTCCATGACCCTGTCGACTAGATGCGGGGGAAATCCAATCAGCATGACGGTGTTTGTGCGAGTAGATAAACCCCAAGTGGTCTCTCCGGGGGAGGGGGGGCGCATGACGTACCTCTAGTTTCCTCCTTGTTACCCGTCTCCTCGCGAATTGCGTTGAGCTCCTTGACCTGCTCGATGGTCTGGTCGTAAATGGGTATGACATCCTGGCTGCGGATATAGGTGGTTCGGTCGCGCTTCATGAGCAACAGCCGGTCGCGGATATTGCTGAGGCTATCCAGGATGGCCCGCTCCCGGGGCTCCCGCGGCATCGGAATCGCGGGTGTCTCCATGGCGGCCGAGTTTGAGAAGGAAGGAGTGTGCGTGTTTCGAGCGAGGGTGTTGGTTCAGAGGCCAGAGAGTGCGGTAGCCAAATAGAACGTCGGAGATGTTCCTGTGTATGGAACGTAGTAGTATGCCTTGTCTGATCCTGCTGAGAAAGCAGCGTTGCTTAGATGATCAGGGCGACAACGGCGGTGCCGGAAGCAGACGCTCTGACAACGCCACCGAGATCAACGAGAATGTGTCGCCGACGGAAGGGTGCCGGCAAAGGATACAACGTCTCGCAGAAGATCCGACGAAGAGGATAATGTACTGGAAGAGGACTGTAGTATAGTAGTACTACTAATGTTGAAGGAATCGGCGGGGTAGAACTTTGGCAAGATTGATTGTGTCAGTAACAAGGCCAGCAGGTTACGAAGAGTACAAGGTCGGCGGCGGCGGCGGCGGCGGCAGGCCTGGCGCACCTCGCTCATGGCCCATGGCCCATGGCCCATGGGGGGGGGCGGTGATTTCATGGTGGGGTCACCACACTTTGCCTACGCTCTACGTCGTAAGGTGGTGGGGTTTGCGTTGCGGCTTAGGAGGACCGGACCATGGTTGCATGCCCGGCAAGACTCATCCAGAGCCCAAGTACAGAGGCAAAGTGGCGTGCAATGGCTAGAGGTGGGAGGCAAATGTACGGCGGGAGCCTGGGAGAAAAAAGGTACGTACCTCGTTCTTGATGCCTCTACCAGAAACAAGCTCCAAACAAGAACTTGGGCCAAGAAGCTGGGTTCGGGGCTGTTGGCAGCCTTGGCAAGCAACTGAGCGCCGTACTTACGGAGTATTACAGAGTACTGAGCAGCGACCGCACGCGGATGAGCGGATGTGATTGGTCGGGGTGGATCCTAGCCAATCACATGGACGCGGTGCCATCGGAGACCGGAAAATCAGATTGTCCCCTATGGTTTTGGAGGTTTTAGGTCTTGAAGCCCTGCAGCCCGCATTTACTGGGGCCAGGGTAATTTTTTGTGGTCGACCTCTTTTGGTGTGTAATAATTCGACATCCAAACCACCACGATTCCCCACGCTCGACCGTCCATCACCCGACAAACGAGATAACCACCACAGTCACAATGGCCTCCGCTGAGCTTGCTTCGTCGTACGCGGCGCTTATCCTCGCCGATGATGGCGTTGAGGTTACCGTGAGTTTCCCGCTCTTCCGCTTGCATTTCCCCTTCTGCCGCGCCGCGCCGCCCCGAACAACGAGAAGAACATGTACCTGTGTGTGCAAGGATCACCAATCGATACGGAAGGGCAACGCACACAAACGACAAAACAAAATTCGCCAACATGGAACGGAGGCGCGCGCAGAGGGAAAGTTCAGTCTAGGATGATCAACGGGTTCACTGACATTTTTTCTTTCCTTTCCAGTCCGACAAGCTCCAGACCCTGATCAAGGCTGCCAACGTCGAGGGTGTTGAGCCCATCTGGACCTCCATCTTCGCCAAGGTACGATTTCTCCCAACCATACGAAGCCCGCTACTCGGACCCCCTCCCCGCACCTGTGGGATTGTTTCTCAGGGCCCAACACATGACTAACTTGACTTGCTCGGGAAATAGGCTCTTGAGGGCAAGGACATCAAGGACCTCCTCACCAACGTCGGCTCCGGCGGTGGTGTTGCCGCCCCCGCTGGTGGTGCCGCCGCTGGTGGCGCCGCCGCCGCCGACGCCCCGGCCGCCGAGGAGAAGGAGGAGGAGAAGGAGGAGTCGGACGACGACATGGGCTTCGGTCTCTTCGACTAAGCGCGTGCGCCACGCCAATCCACGAACGACTTCCTTGTTTTCCTTTGCTTTCTTGACATCTTCCACACCAAAAACTGCATGGCTTCGAGGTTTTCCACAGCACACGTCGAAACCATTCATACAGCGTGGAGAGGGCTACGGCATATTTCTGTTTTAACTCGTTGACGTACACAAAAGACGCGGCGGCGAGGGCCCTCGAAAATGACGGAGTTCAACGTGAGGGACGGTATTGGGTCATTTTAAACGGACTCTTTCAAAAGAAATGAAAACAAAAACGAAAAAAAATTCTTCTCCATCGTGGTTCACTCTGTCCAACTCAGACATGTCTTTCTATTCATGATGTACACTGGCCCTCTCGATGAGCCATCTCGACGGGAGTGACCTTGCTTCTTGGTCCGTTCTGCGTCGGTTCCTACTGCGTGGGGGCGAGCACGTGGGAAAACATCCAATGTCGTATATTGATTGACCTTGCTGCGCCAACTCTTCTTACCTGAAAGAAACGCCTACTGTTATGCTCTTTGTAAAAGAAATCGTCATGCACCCCGGACCCTCTAACTACTACCTAGCAGTACTTGTATGTGGCCACAATGGTAGCCTTATTTGACAATGAGGACCGACGACGGTGTCAGCCCCGCCTCCTTAAGTGTCTTGGAAAAGTCCGTGTCACCCTCGAACGTCTTCCTGGGGAACGTCGTGGAGAAGCTCGTGACCGCGCTTCCCGTCTCGCTCTGAACCTGCTGCGCCAGCTCAAACAGAGTCGTCTCGGCGGGCAGCGTCTTCAAAATGTTGCCCGACGCCGTCTGCAACCTGAGCCTGGCCTCGCTGTGGTTGGCCTTGGGCTTGGGTGCGGCAGCCGGGGCGGCGACAGGCTCGGCGGCAGCAGCACCACTGGCGCGCCCCTCGCGGGCGGCCTTTGCCTCCTCGGCCTTGCGTCGTCGCTCAGCCTTGTCGGCCTCGATCTTAGCCTTGATGCGCTTCTTGGCCTCGATATCATCGAGCTTCTCCTGGCGCTTGCGGGCGGCATCCTTGATCTGCTCCTTGCGCTTGAGCTCCTCCTTGGCCTCTTGAGACTCCTTGGTGGACTTGGCCCGGATTTGCTATGTATTTAGTTAGCATGCCGTAGCTCTTCCATCTCGTCTACCAACCCTCGGACCAAAGTTGTTTTTTTCGTATTCTTACCTCGTTGCGCTTTTGCTCCTCCTTGTCCTTCACGGCGGAAACGGCCTTCTTGGCCTTGACACGTTCGCGCAGCTCCTCTAGTCTGGCCTTCTTCTCGTCCTCAGTCAAGGGAGCAATCTCCTCTGTAGACTCCGAAAAGTCGGTGTGCTCACTGTCATCTCGTTAGCACAAAGAAAACATACCATAGTGGGCGGATTGCGTGGGAAGCTGACCTCTTGGAGGCGTGGAACTCGGCAGCCTCAAGAGACCTGAACTTCTTGCCGCACTCGTTGCACACCATGGACTTGGCGGTGCCAGTCTCGAGCTCGGCAATCTTGGCTTGGGTGGCGGCCTCGTCGTCATCGTCCTCATTGTCGGCCTCCTCCTTCTGGATATCCTCGATCGACTTATCCTGGGTCTTCTCCAACCACTCGAGAGCGCCCTGGACTGGTGGTCATTGTGAGCTTGGGTGAGCTTCGTGGCAGGGTGGTGAGGGGACGGAGCTTTGAAGTAAGTGAAACATACGTCCTCCAGTCTTCTTGACGGCAATCTCAGCGCGAGGCTTATCGAAGCCCATATCAATGAGCGATTCCAGGTCTGACGGCATCTTGACGGGTTGTGGCGGCGCAAAGCTCGACGTCTCGATGTGGGATGTTGTTACGTCGACGTTGGTGGGCCTAGAAGGTGAGCACTGAGAAGGTGGGAAGAGGGGCAACTACAGTGGTGTAACTGTCCGGGGTGGCTTGTTAGAGCAGAGCTCCATGTATTTCTAGAAGCACGCAGACGTGTAATGAATGCGAGCACTACGGAGTGCAGTCTACAGTTTGTTCATGTCCCCTGTAGAAGGGTGCTTAGTGAAAACGAGAAAATGGCCGTACGGCTTAGAAAATATGCATGTAATATCCTGCATCTTTTTTCTTCTACCGAGTAAAACGTCACAAGCATTGAATGGCCATGACGTTGATGCTACCTGTACGGAGACAAGTAAGGGTTGGTACTAAAATACTTGGTCGAATCCCTGGTCAAGAGCGACCTCGGAAGATACCAACACACACCATTACCAAGCACAGCACACAATCTGCTCGGCACGTATTCGTATCCGCGCTTGGGCGTCTAAAATGGGGCCCGGAATAAGAATAGGAATCGGAAAAATTCAAGAACAAAGGGAATGTTACCCATACTACTAGTATCATCACGAGTACTAGTAGTATTCGTGGCATTAGCAGCTTTCCAGGAGAGCATTGCTGGGGACTAACAGCGACTAAAGTTGGCCAGGGAGCACAGCTCGAGTTTCAACTTCAGACTCGAGCTGAACAACCACCCCATAGCTCATCGGAGATATGCCGGTTAAACTCGTCCCGGCCCAATTTCAAATGTATTTTGTCGTATTGCCGCGGTGCCTTGGCCCGCTGCTTTCGCTCTGCCTTAATATACCTGTAGGCTGTAGGAAATAGGAAACCTGGCCCTAGCGATTACGTCGTAAACACCACCGCATCGCACCTCGTGAGGACAGACCCTAGATCTCTGTCTCTCCCTCCCTCCCTCCCGCTTTGTCCCGGACAGCAACAACAACAACAACCGCAACCGATCGAGACTACGAACGCGACTGCACTTCTCGCCTGCCCGGACGTATAATCACCAGCTCCATCGACTTCTTTGCCCTCCCTTCCACTCGCCGGCCCGCACGTGCTGTCGTCATCTTGGGCTAGCCTACCGCGCCCCTCCCCAGATCTTGCCCGCCCCCCCCTTCACCGATCGACCCTACTGTCAACGCTATCGCGAACCTGCCAATATGTCGGTCGATATTGAGCCTTTGGAGCTGAGCTTTCGGCGTATGTTGTGGTGGCCTGTTGTTCTCTCGCAAGGTCGCGTCCCTTTTTGCTGACGAGCGCGCATCCATCCAGGCCCCTTCACCCGCGAGGTGACGCAGACCCTCACTGTCAAGAACCCCAGTACCACTCCCGTCGTCTTCAAGGTGCGTGCGATGCGATACCTCTTCCCCCCATTGGTATATTGTTCGCCAGCTTACACACAGTCTTAGGTCAAAACCACAGCGCCGAAGCAGTACGGATCCTCCCTCTCTCCCCTCCCTTCTCTCCCCGCGCAAAAGCCAGTGCCAGTGCTGGCGCCACTGCCGTCGGAATAGGCCGATCCTGACCGCTTCTCTGCAGATACTGTGTTCGCCCCAATGCTGGCCGTATCGAGCCTGGCCAAGACTTTGACGTCTCCGGTATGAAGGCAACATGCCACCCCCACCCTCCCTCTATTGCGTGGGTGTGTATCGAATGCGTCTAATTATGCCATAGTGCTTCTCCAGGCTATGAAGCAGGAGCCTGCTGCCGACGCCAAATGCCGCGACAAGTTCCTAGTCCAGTCCGCTCCCATCACCAGCGACAAGGAGTTTGAGAGCATCGGCTCTGTCGTACGTTTTGTCCGCAATCGCATCATGACCACCATTCTATAGGGGAACCAAGAGTAACACAAGAGGCACAAACAGTTTGAGACGACCGAGAAGTCGGCCATTAGCGAGCGCAAGATCCGCGTCAACTGGCTCCAGGCCCTTGGCGATGACTCCACCACCGCTGCCGCTGCCGCCGCCGCCGTGACGCCTAGCAAGCAGACTGCCACCAACGGGCTGGTAGGTCACATCATCCGTTCTCTTGGGAAAGCACTGTGTACTAACATGTTCTCAAAGGCCAACGACACCCCTGAGCCCTCGCGCTCATTCACGTCGCCGTCGGCCGGCTACGACTCGCCGAGCGCGTCGGAGCCCCCGCCATACACCGACGACGCCAAGTCGGAACCCGAGGACTCCCGGAGGCCCGAGACGCCCAAGTCGGTGGGCACAACAGTGTCCGGAACGGCCAAGTCTACGTACGACAACGTCGCCGAGAAACTCGACACCACCGCAACGACCAGCGAGGTCCGCCAGCGCGTCAAGGGTGCCTCCGAGGCCGTCCAGCAGACCGGCGGGCAACTCGCCCAGGCCGTGCCCCAGACGGTCCAGGGCGTGTCCGTCCCCATTGTTGCCCTGCTGTGCTTCCTCGCCTTCCTCGCCGGCTACATCTTCTTCTAGGCTCCACGCCAGACCTAGAGGTTCTTATAAATGGACAGCGACGAACGAAAAAAAGGACGAGAAAAGACAAAAAAAAAACACCACGGTTTTACGACTTGGGCATCCATCCATCTCTTTTTAGACCAGGATGGATCGTCTTGGCTCGTATAGTATACCGACTGACTGACGGACTGATCTGCATCAGTCACGTTCGGAACGATTCACTCTGCTTGATTACTGTTTATTTCCCTGTGTTTACTTTAGCTTTATGGTTTTCTGTGTTTGTCTTTGTCGGTTGATAATTCCTTGCGGTTGAGGCGGCAGATCGTTTTACTACCTACTAAGTTACAAAGAGCGATGGCGACGGAAGAAGAGGGCAAGACAGACTTTCGGTGCATGCGGAGGGCAATGGTTGGATCATTAACTTGATAGTACGGGACTCTTTACACTTTTTTTTGTATTCCTTTTTCTTGTTTGGCCTTTGAATATGATGTATTCACTCTACATGTCCATCACTGTGAAGGTGTGCACATACGCAGGCAGCGGAGGTCATTCGCGTGAAGGGGACGGGGTCACAAGATGATCAAGACTAGGCATGGTCACATAATGCAGATTGCATCTTATACAACGTAAAACAGCATCAGATTTGCGATAGAGGAAGAAACAAAAACCCAGATAGCGCATGATAATCAAAATAGTCACCCATGTACAACATAGCTACACCAGCAGTACTCCTGTAGGTCCGGTGTAAAGCAAGGGACGAAGCATCAAACCACCAGTTCACCATATACCCCCTCGGCCACGGAAGCGTACCCCGAGTCTCTGTGACTCCTCTCCGTCTTGCAACCGCCATCGCAGCTGTCCTCATCGGTAGCACTATCAGCAGCACTGCCGTTACGCCAGTCCTCCCCCGCACGAACACGTGAACCGCCGACAGCGTCCCAGTGAGTGTATACGTCACGGGGCAGCATGTTGTCGATCCTGGCGTCGGGGTTGGCGCGCACAGCCAACGTATCGGTGAACTCGTCGTACTCCACGAGAGCCTTGCCCCCCAGCTCACTAGTGGCGGCGATGATCCTCCTAATCAGCCAGCCCAACTTCATCAAGTCGAACTGATTGTCCGCCTCCCAGGCGCGAAGCATATCGGCCACGTCCAGGACCTTGGGGTTGGTGAACCGACCCTTCTTGTGATACGCCATGACGATGTTGGGCGTCTGAGAGGCCCATAGCTGGGGGGCGACCTGGCAGAAGGCAATGGGTCTGGCACGGGTCTTGATCTCGATGACCGACTCAGGAGCCACAGCGTGGCCTCCGCTGCGGACCCTGAGCCTGGAGCCGGGGAACACCATGGTCCCATAGGCATCCACATCCATTGATGGCGACGGCGCAGGCGACGACGCAGGCGACGGCTCAGCGGAGCTTCCTTGCTCTCCTTGCTCCTGTTCTCCTTGTTGTTCTTCTTCTTGGCCATCCTCATCGGAGCCAGGGGGTGGTGACTTGATATGATAGCCATCCGTCTCGTGACGGACAAGAAAATTCATGCCGCAAAAGTCGTACGACACGATGCGGTGGTGGCCCCTCGTCCCGGGGAGCTCGTCGGTCGTGTAGCGCCGCTCAAACTCGTGGCCGAAGCCGCGGAAGACGCCCTGGGGGATAAACTCGGTTATGGGGGTGGGCCCGGACCGGACCATGACGGCCGTGTCCCCGCACATCTCCACCTTGATCCCGAAGGGCTCGGGCGCATACCCCGTATCCCCCGGATTGATGAACTCAAGCAGCTTGCGCAGGGGATTCCGGTCCGTGACCACGTCGACGGCCCCGAGGTCGTACGTCGGGTGCGTCGCCAGCAGGGACCGGAACAGCGGCTCCATCGGGTAGTCTGGGTGGTGGAAGGCGTTCTGCGCAACCACAATCAGGCCCTGGTCCGCCTTGACCCGCTGGGTACCCGCCGGAGGAGCCCACAAGGGCGGCAGGCCGGGCACCATGATGGTCGGGGACGAGTACGCCCCGCCGCCTTCCTCGGGTGCCCAGCTGTACGAGGCCAGGTGCTTGACATTTGTGATGTCGGCTGCGACGTCGAGCACATCCAGGTCGCTGCGCCGGATGTCAGCCATGGTATATATGAGGTGTGTGTAAGTTGGAATCTTTCTTGTTAATATATATATATATATATGTGTGTGTGTGTGTGTGTGTATATATATTAGGCTATCCTGGCTGAAAATAAGAGCAGCCAGAGCCTACGGTGTCGACATGGACTCGCCCATTTTATATATCGAAAGCCCAGGCATGGCTGGCATGTGTTTGCTTGCTTCCCGATCCCCAAGTGCCTCGCAAGCTGTCTGGCCTGCGACCTCTCGGCCGACCGTGAAGGCGCAAGAACATGAAGGGAGGGGGGGAGGGTGAGGCGAATGGGCGTGGCCGTGTGCAGTCGAGTGCATGGACAACCGCCATGCGCCTCCATTGTGGCGTATCAGGAGGAGACACATTATGGCCTCCGGCGTGGGCCAACAGCTCAGAGCGTCGCCAGCTCGTTGTCCATTGGCGCGGGTTGCATGACGGCAGGCAGCCTTGAGGTCATGCACCACGATTAGGCTAGGCCACAGTAAAGTTCTCGTTGAATCTCGTCATATCTGCCCTCTCTCTGGTAGAAGACAAGAGGTTGGGAAGCAAGAAAAGTTATGTACAAATCACCACTGCAACACCGTGCCAATCGCTCTCGTGTCAAAGGGAAGTATTATATAGCACTTGCCCGCCCCCAGCATCGTGCCATTCGCTCTTTCTCTCTTTCTCATGTCAAATGGAGGTTAAAAAAAACATTATTCTATACGCGCGCATGATCCTCCTTGCTTCGGTCATTTAACTCTCAAGCTCGCTCTGCTTCCAGCTGGTCTTGGCCTGGCCGCCTACAATGCGCCCGGTGCCCTCACGCTTGACGCGGCACTTAATGCCGACGCTCTCGTCAAAAATGAAGCGCCAGATGGCCATGACCCACGAGCGGTGGTAGGGCAGGTCCTCGTAGAAGGGGGCAGCGATGCGGCGAACAGCGTGCAGGCGCGTCCAGGGCACGGCGGGGAAGTCGTGGTGCTCGTTGTGCAGCCCAACGTTGTACGTCAGCCAGTTGAGCGGGCCGTAGTACGAGAAGGTCTCGGGCAGGGGCACGCCGTTGGCCGGGTCGCGCGCCGCAGCCGGGACGGTCTCGTACACGTAGTGCTCGGCGATGAAGTGGCCCGCCAGCGGGTGGAGGCTGCCGGCCAGGAATGACGAGAGGAGCAGGTACAGGAGTGAGTTGCCCGAGCCGAAGTGAACGAGCACCAGGTCGACGGCGACCTGAACGGCAATGTTGAGCAGGTGGATCTTGGTGATGGGAATGCGGTACACAGCCATGGGTCGGACGGCGTAGAAGAAGATCTGGAAGGTGCAGAAGAAGGCCTTGCCGAAGATGGAGTCAAGGACAACGGCCTCGATGGCCGTAGGGAGGTCCGTGTCGGCGCCGTCGACGCCCAGGCTCTTGTGGTGGGTCAGGTGGTAGGGCTGTACGTCACTCAGGTTAGCTGACGATGCCTCTCTACTCTTCTTGGAAAAGTAGGACAGGTGGGGGGCGGTATGTACGAACCCTGAATGACGCGCTGTAGGGGACACCGATGGGCAGGTTGGCAAAGATGGCCAGGTACCTGTTGAGCGTGGGGCTCCTAAACGCCAAGTTGTGCGAGATCTCGTGGATGGCGAGGAACAGGTTCTGGTTGGCAGTCGCGCCGACGACGTAGGCAATGGCCCAGAACTTGAAGGAGAAGAAGGGCGTGTTTGCCAGGTAGTAGGCCAGCCCGAGCTGGAGGGACACGACGCCCAGGACGACGTACTTGGTCAATGGCTCAGGTCCGCACAGCTTGGTGATCTGTCGTTTGGGGGTCCCCTCGGAGGGGCAATTGGTCAGCAACGGCCGCATATACTGGCATTGACATCCTCGCTTACCTCTGGGTGAGCCTTGATGATGGCATTCCGACGAGTCCGGTGCGGCTCCTCAGTGTAGGTCCAGAAGAAGTCGTTTGTCGGTGCGGGCTTGCTGCTGTCGTCGGTGGCCGTCGTCCCTTCGGCCTTGGCAGCCGCGGCGGCGGGGGCTCCACGACGCTGCTTGGGCGTCTTGGTGACGGTGGCGGCGGAGGATGCCATTGTCGTGTATATGTGTGTTCGAAAGAGGTCTCGATGGAGGAGGAGGAGAGGTGACAGAAAGGAAAAGTAGTAGGAAAGAGGTTTGTCGGATTATATCGCCGTTACATTATACGACGAGGACACTGGAATATGTGGTTCGGTTTTTTGGTCGCTCCCACTTTCAGGGACAGAAACTCACCTGACAAGGGAAGAAGGAGGGCCGAGGGCGGTGTATTTACTGCTAGTACAGAAATGGTAGTATCGACTGCCGGCAGGTACGACCACTATGGAGAACGCCAGCAACTACTAACAATATTAGTACTACTCGTACTTGGACAAGTGTTAACAGAGTGGCAATGGTGCTAATGTGGTTTTTTTTTGTGGCATGGTTTGACTCTAGGGGTGCATACTGCTATAACACTGATGTGGCGTGGTGGCGCAGTGGAATGGGCTGTTAGCCTGTTACACTGTTTGGCTGTTAATACGGCGCAGGTCCCGCTTCGTCTGGAGCCACTTCTCTAAAGTCTGAGGCTCTCTCAAGCTCTCAGCAGTTAAGACGTTCCTCAAGATGGATTCCATTCTTCAGGGGCATGAAACCGTGAACACACCTGCCCCGAGAGCCAGGTTTGCCAGTGAGGGGCCAGAGGTTAGCGGGTATTTGTGGGTCATAGATAGGTTCTAGGCCAATGGATGTGGACCATCTAGCAGCGTGAGCGATTCAATGGTGACGGGCGCAATTAAGGTCGCGTCAACCAAAACAGGGTACCCCATTCTCTTCTCTTCCTCTTGTTAAGTTGTTTCTTCAAGTCGTAATCGTCAATGCAAAATCAATGTATATCTCTATACTGGTATTGTAATAATCCAATCAAAAAGTCACGCTTGGTCAGGCCGTCTTTTTCTCTTTTTTTTTTTCTTTTCGCTTATAAACCAAAAATAGACAAGCACGCTGGCACGCGCATATGGGTATGTGTCACGGGGACGGCTGTGAGGGGATCAGATCCCGTTGCTCGCACAAGAAAACACTCCGGCCACCTCGCCAGCCTCAAACGAGTCAATGATGCCTTGGATACTGGCATACGTCCCCACAGAGATGAAGAAGATACCAATGGCAATCATGAAGACGTTGACTCCCATCGAGATGACGTCAATCACTGTCGACTCCTTCCTGCCCACCGACCTGTCGGCCGCGCGCATGCGGAAGTAAGCCACACCCCAGAAGATGAAGCCAAACCAGCTGTCGAAGAGAGATGACATGACGGAGAGAACTGCATGGAGTCAGTGACCGACCTAACAAGAGGCTGAAAGAAAAGAGAGCAAGGAAACTCACGAGAAGAGAAGAAGGGAATGACGTTGGCAATGATAAAGGCGGCGACCCAGGTCACAGCCAGGATGCCAGCCCATCCAAGCCATCCCACAACGGTGTGCTCGCTCATGTGCACGGTGCCCTTGAAGGCGCGGAAGAAGATGAAGCGACCCGTGACACTAGCATACAAACAGCCCAGGAAGAGGATGGTGGGGACCATGAAGGAGAATGAAACCTTCTTGTACGTCTCGTCGAGGACACCAAAGGCGGGCGAGGTCATGTACTGCGTTCCGGTGTAGGCGTAGATGACGCCACCGACGATGCTGAATACGATGATTTCGGCAATGGTGCAAGCCCAGAGCGACTTGGGGAAGTCCCTATGATGCAAGCATGGTCAGCAAACGCTCATTTACTCGAGGTTACCTTGGCCGACTTGAAGGACAAGATCAATGACCGGGAAGAACAGAAGACGGAGGAAACTCACTTGGGCTCGCGCATCTCGGCGATGAAGCTGGGAATGGTGATCTGGCCGATAAAGGTGTAGCTGATGTTGAGGAAGGCGGCGACACCCTGGACAAAGGTAGTAGACTTAGGAAAGGCGGAGACGATGGGCTCGCCGAGGGTGGCGGGGTCGTAGCTGGCGGGCTTGCCCTGGACGCCAGCAAAGGCAGTTGCGAGGACGACAGAGACGAGGGTGAAGGCGGCGGAGGCGGTGCCGAGCTTGGCGAGTACACTGAAGGTACGGGGCAGGGACAGGAGGAAGCATGCGATGGCGATGACAACGCCGAACTCGACGGTGCGGCAGCCGCCGACAATGTTCTTGTCGGTCATGGTGTTGAGGTACTCTGCGCCGACGAGGATGTGGAGAGCCTGGATGAAGGTGTTGTTGAGAATGAACATGAACGCGGTAGCGTACCAGGCCCATTTCTTTCCCCAGAAGAGCATCTGGCCAATGTCGCAGACGTCGCGGACTTCGGGATGTCGGAGGCAAAACTTCCAGAGGATGAGACTCGTGTACTGGACCGTGATGGCGATGAAGATGGTGAAGAGGATACCGGGGAACAGGCCCAGGTAGCTGTATGACCAAGGGAAGCTCATGATGGCGAGGCAGATGTACTCGCTGAAGAGGAGGCCGGCCGTCTTCTGCCACGAACAGGTGCGGTACTGGATGCCGTTACCGTCCTCGGCCTCGAGTTGTTTCTTGAGAATCTCCCGTGATGTCGACTCGTCCTTGGAATCGATGGGCACGGGCGCCGCGCCGTCCTCGTCCTTAAGGTGCTCCATGACGGGGCCAATTCGGGGGCCGACATAGACGTCCGGTCCGCCAAACAGGGCCGCCTTGCGCGAGTACTCTCCATAGTAGCTGGCTGGCGATCCGGCGTCGCCAACGGCCTCGGGGTCACTGATGCCACCCTTCTCCTTGGGTGGGGAATCCGACGATGACATGTTGGAAGAGAAAAGAGGACGAATCGGGAAGTGGTGTGGGTATCAATGGGGTCGGCCAAGTGGAGGAAGAATAACAAGGAAGGAGAAGAAGAAGGAAAGAACAACCGGGCGGACAAGGTAAGAGATGGGTAACACGAGGAAGGAAAGAGGAGGGGGAATATATATTAGATGTACGGATAAGGGAAAAAGGAAAAGGATGAACAGGAATGGGAGAATGGGAAGTAGGAAAAGAAGCTTCTTCAGTCCCAGGGAAAAAAGATGGGCATCCCAGAACCAGAACTGGTTGACTAGCCCGAGTCCCGACTTGCAGGTATTACATTACGAGTACGATCTACTAACCAGCCCATGGGCCATGCCATTGACCACGGTACGGAGTATGTACAGGTGTATACCGGTAGCGCGTATGGAGTTTATGGGAAACGTCGTGGTACCCTGGTTTTAGCTCATGGTACTCTCCGAACGGAGCACTCGTACCGGTATTGACTACGGAGTACGCTGTACTACTATTGATACCGGTGCCATAGTCTGATAGCACCGAGTATTGCATGTACCGTTGGTGGCACCGACCGGACGTCTGCCTGCAGATGATATACAGATGGTACATGGGTACGAGAGTGTAAGATAATACGCTGACGCCTACTCCGTACAGGATGGGATGTACATCATTACATCAAGCCCGCGGGCGTCGGGGTCGCCGTACTGGACAACGTTTACGCCGTACTTAGGTACATACAGTATTACGCTCTAATACGCTCTACTTACAGGTGTGCTCATCATCCCGCGGGCTGGTCATCAGGATTTGAGCCGTCGTCCATGGGGGCGAGGAGGCGAGGCGAGGCGCACGGCTTGACCTTGGGAGGGCCCGAGAAGAAGGGGGGCGGCCAAGGGCCAGGAAGCGATGCCGCGCCCGCGGACGACCACTTTTTCATCAACTGTGCGTTGGCTGCATACGACCCATGGCAAACATGGGTTGCAAAGGTTGTAAGGATTCCCTGCCGTGAGCTAATCATTGTGCCTTATTCTGGGGTTGGTGCCTACGCTTCCGGACGCCAAGTGCCGTACTTCCGAGATGGCCCCACATCACGGATCCTTGAATCCCTCTCTTTCGCTGCGGCTCCCTCCCTGGCCTCCATCTCTGCTTACAGTGCCGCCAGTAAGACTTGGGCAAAGTAACGTTTGCAAAGTTGCACCCCACCGAGATATCTGCTCTGTGCGAGTACCCGTACTCATGCCCCAGTGCCTTCCAGTGTGTGCCTTTCACCACCGACAACCCGCTGCTAGTACTCCGTACGTAATGAGACTGCGTCCTCTTCAGTCTCGCAAGAAGTGTCCGTTATGACGCAACCGGCACTAAACCTACTTTAATCTTAATTGCTGGGGGCTTACCGTGTTCTCGAAGCCGTCGACGCCGCTGGCTGCGCTTTCGACGCCTGTTTGACCAACCCTCGAGCACGTAATGCATCCTTTGAATCACAGAAGACGTGCTTTTTTCTTTTTTTTTCTTCGCAGCTAGTATCGCGACTTCCGAGTTCTAGGCTTCCTTACGGAGCACATTGTTTTTTCTTTCGACTCCTCTCGTCTTTATTTAGTAAGGTTAGCGTTGCAAAATCCTGGCTGTTGGTATTGGAAGGAACGCGTGTGCAACCATGTTGGTACTTGCCGCAGTTGCGCAGCCAGAGTATCCGCACCAAAAGTTGCTCACACGAGCACACGTACATATAGATATGTGCAACGAAACGCGTGGTCGGGATTAGAAATGGATCAGCTCAGAGACAAAACTACCACGACGGTCTCGGAGTACGCCGTTTCTCTCTGAGTCTCTCTTGAGAGGCATCGGTGTTCTGCTCCGTCCTCCGTTTCTTGTACATGTCCTGATGTCTTTTATCCGTTGCCTATCGCGAGCCTATCAATGCAGGGTTCCTCGGGTAGATATTACGAAGTATTGCAGCGTATATCATGTAGCCCTCGCCCGACAGCCGAGTATGCCACACTGCTGCTGCATGCTGATAATATGCATACTTTCAAGGAACCTTGGAGCAATAATGTGACCGCCCTGCTGTACCTGTACAAGTATGGGACAGGGCCTTCCCCGCCCCGACCGCTCGACCGCCCGCTTGCCTCCGGGACCTTGCGATGTCCCGTGCCAAGTGCTTCTTTGAGCGACGGTCCGCGCTCATTATGTATAGTGTGCGGTGACCGAGTCTTGGCCCTGGCTGTGTAGGGGCGAGCACACGGGATATGATCTGAACCGGCTATCCCGTAGGCACGGTGTTGCAAGTATGGCACGCGGCAACTGATACGCGAGGTGTGTACGTTTGCAACGAACGAAAGTCCTCTCCTAGGAATCGTGTACGCTGTTGCAAGTGACAATTCCAACGGGACAACCTTGCCCGGCAGATGTGCTTCCTATGCATATGCGTGTGATAATGTTGCTCGATTGATCGTGTATCTCCAAGCACGCAGCCCACATGCAACCCGCATGCAACGAGCAGTGCATCCCATTTACATTTCCATATCGAGACCCTAGGTTCAAGACACTAGGATGATGCACGTGGGCTCGTTCCCGGTTTGTATCCCAGGGTCCATGGTGCCGCATGCTGGCCGTTATCTAGCCGTACATGCGACGACGATCCCCCGCAAACCTCACGGCTGTCGTTCAGAGATGCCTAGGCCGTCCCGAGGGCCGGTAACCGCGAAGAAGCCCTATCATTCTCAAAACATGACAGCATGCGTTCTGTCGCCGAAGACCGGGAAAAGTCCGCACAAGGAGGTGACGGAGGCCACGACTAGACTTATCATGGACCGCGGGTTCAGCGGGAAGGCACCTATCGAGCGGCCAGGAACTAAAGACAGAAGGCGACGAACGGCATCAGAAATATCCCTAGTTGGCAGGGCATGTTACGTGCCAACGTACATGTTATCATGGGCAAGCTAAACTACGAGTACAGATCCTGGGTAAGTGTCCGTCTAGTACATACATTATACAGGAAGGAGGGCCAGGCGCGGGAAGCCCCTGCCGGGCGCAACAGGACTTGTTGATGGCCTCGGCCCCCTGCCAGCGATGCATGTCCCGGCAGCGAACACCAGCAAGCACATGTGCGATGGGATGACATTATAACAATGCGCCGTCGTAGTGATTCTCTAGTAGCTGTCACACAAAGCCATCTCATTACGAGAATTACTAATAATTACCAGAATAAAGACGAAGAGTTGATCTGCTGAGCATGTCACTGGTCTGAAGACTGCTGCGGCATGACGTCAGGCCATGTGTACGGTTACGAGTACTAGGACGACGGCAGCACGAGTTTATCCTGTGGTTTGTGCGTGACAGCTTGGCTGGTCATCTAGTGTTATGCAGCCCGTGGAAGAAGTCCGAGTTGAATGCGATGGATGTTGGAGTTGGAAATGGTTGAGGGTAGTTCTATGACGGAGAGAGACACGGCCACCTTGGATGGTTGTGTGAGGCGAGGCTCTGCTACAGCCTGCTGCAGCATTGGCTATAATCGTCGACTCAGGTGCTCCCGTATGAGTCGCATTTTATCCGTACACACTCTCATAGGATTCGGGTTGGCTCAATAGGACGACCAGTATAATCGTTGGGGGGTCGCCGAGCTTTGCCTGTGCAATTATCAAATGTCTGTTGCGCTCGAGCAGAAAGGATGACGCCCGAGACGAGGATGGCCGCCAGCCGCCACACACCAGCCACACAAACCGACTGACTGACTTGGACTTCGTTATTCAGCCGTTGGGGCGGCAGCTGAGTTGGCGAGATATCGCACACACATTACGACGTGCGAGTAATAGTAGCGAGTTGACGACTACGAGTACGACGTGGTGGCCAAGTAGCGTACCAGTAGGATGCGTAGCGTCGAGGAGGGCGGGGGCGAAAAGAAGCTTGCTGAGCCATCAGAGCCCAAACTTGGAGGCTAGCGGGGTGGAAAGACGGGTCTATTTGGCATTATTCGTAGATGTGCATCGTTAGATCAGGTAAGATGCAGGAGATTTCGGCGTCTTTTTTCAATGGTTTGTGCGTGTGCTCCTTGATGTAGGTGTGCGTGTTCATTGAGTTCCATGTTCATGCTTGAGGCGTCGCAATAATATTGGACCTGTCAGAGTGTTGGTAAGAACTAACACCTCTACTGCTAACCTGCACGTAGTAAGTAGTAGGCATATCGAAGACATTCTGACGTCTGACGTTATGGTTTGTGGCGTGTTGCGTGGGTTGCATTCTGAATTCCATGCAAAGACGATATGACGCAAAGGCCCGAGCATCACGGAGCAGCCCAACGTGCCAGCTGAAAGGCCGGCCCTTGGGCCTGCCACCTACCCAGCTGAGGAGACCTGGATAGGTGCCATTTAGAAGACTTGGAGGCCTGTAAGAGCAGCCATTGGGGGCTTAGTGCTCGTAGGGTCCCCTAGAGGCCCCAGCTCGGGCTTTAGCACGCTGTACGCGCTTCGTAGTTGGACGGGCCCTGCAGCGACAGCGCATCTGTCTCCACCAAAACGTCAACTAGGCAGGCGGCAGACCAGCCAAAACACGTGAAGATAAGGTCGATAAACAAAACACGCCGTGAGCCACGGCAGCCCAGAGCTGGAGAGGCGGCGCTGAGGGGCCCATGGGACAGTGGGACAGCGGGCAGCAGGGGGGGGGTTCGACCATTTGGGGGGCAATATTACTGCAATAGGTGCCACTTTACTGCCATTCTATTCAGGAAGCCTCCAGTATGTCAGGTTGAAAGGAAAGAAGAAGATCCAGTTTGCCGACAAGACTTGCGTTGCACAGATGCACCGACCGCGACACCCATTCATGCCCATCGCCAGATCTTGTTCCTAGCAAGAGACACGCCTGTCGTCCATCGTCGGCTACGTACCGACCGCCCCCCATCACGCGATAAACCCACGGTCCCCAACGCGCGCGTGCTGCTCGCTGGCAAATTATACACCGACCATTATCCTCCCCACCGCCCTCGGCGAGAACGACGCAAAGAAAAAAAAGAACGCCACAGAATTCTGAACGAAGGACCCTGAACGACCAGGGCAAGAACGAAGGAAGAAAATATAAGGCAAAAAGAAGAGAGAGTGCGCGCGCACGAGAGTGAGAGAGAGAGAGAGGGACCAACCGACCGATCACGCACGCACGCCCTACGACCGATACATCTCGACAAACCTCGTCCGCCTATTCGATAATACCATCTCTCCCCTCCCTCCCCTCCCTCCCCTCTCTTCTTCCATCCCAAGGCGACCCCGTTCGCCTCCCACCCTCCGTCCCGATGTGGTGGCTCTTCAACGTCGTCTTCAGCTTCATCTTCCTCGTCAGCATCGTCCTCTCCATCCCCGTCGCCTTCGATGTCGGCGGTCGGGACAGCGGGCTGGCCTACAGCCTGTCCCTCTTCCTCTACTACCTCGCATACTCGACCATCAGCCTCGTGACCCCGGAGAACCGCTCTGGCGTCCGCTGCACCGTCGTCGCCGTCCTGCGCGCCAGCCAGTGGATCGTCATCCCCTCGCTGCTCATCTGGTCTCTCGGTCAGTTCGCCGTCGATGCCGGCTCCACAAACTGGGTTGAGCGGACCATGGGCGGGGTTTTCCAGTCCTCGTCCGCCGGCGCCGCCTCCCTCTCCTGGTCCGAGTGGACTTTCGGCAAGAACGGCTTCCTCGAGACCGTCGCCCTGGGCTCCTGGGATAGCGCCCTCCGCTACTCCGGTCCCGTCTTCCAGCTCCTCGAGGGCTTCTGCACCCTGCTCGTCATCCAAGCCGTAGGCCAGCTCACCCGATGGCTCGTCAACAGCGGCAGGAGTGATTCCTGGGTGGTATGTCCCCTCCCTCCCCTTGGCTTCTTCGCTGTCTTTCCCCTCGGCAATGATAGTAGGTTCGGTGTGCTGACATGTTCCAGATCACCCTCCTCGCCTTCTCCGGCTCCGTCATTGCCAGCGCCGTCTACTTCCTCTGGCGCGTCGCCCAATTTCCCGAGATCAGCAATCTCGACGCCACCCTCATCGGCGTGGCCATGACGACGGCCCTCTTCCTTTGCACGTACGGTATCGGCAGCGGCCGTGGAAGTCCCGTCGAGTCATCCTTGCTCTTCGCCTACATTGTACTCTGCGTCTACCAGATCTACACCGACTACATGCCTTCAGACGGTAGCAGCGCGGGCGGCGAGCACGCCTCTTCGCAGCCGGACCTCCCGCCCCTGCCGCCCATCATCATGGCTTCGTACTCGACTCTCATGCACGTCCTGGGCCACCTGCCCTCGGCCATCCACTCGTCCCTCGCCCTGCTCTACGCCGCCTTCCAGACCATCACCCCCTCAGTCATCATTTCCCTCGCCTACCGCCTCCTCGTCTTCTACTGCGCCACCCGCATCATCCCCTCGGTCAAGGACCTGGGCGCCCAGGCCCTCATGCACGAGCCCGACTGGGATGACTCGGAGATGGCCGGCCGTATCCTCGGCTTCCTCAGCTGGTTCTCTCCGTCCATCCTCATTGCCGTCTACACCAGCCTCCTGCTCCAGCACTTCTCAACCGACGCTGGCGATGACGGCTGGTCCCTGAGGGGCGGCGATGTGGGTGGCAACATGTGGCGCTGGATCAATGTCGGCCTCACGATGGTCCTCTACGGGCTCGAGCTGCACCTCGGTGCCGAGGACAATGACCACTGGAAGGTCGACTAGGCGTTTGGCCTAGGCTGATGGACCACTTTGTTTCAGGGTGGCCCGAACAAACCAAATTGTGTTTCCTCCGTCACACACGGGAAACATGCCATGGGTAAAAAACGGGTTCGAGCGAAGCGACAATTATTGATACCAACCGAAACCTTCTTTCTTTTATATTCCTTCTCTTCTTTTCTCTTCCTTTCCTTTCTTTTCTTTTCTTCTACTTTTATGCATTGGGGAGGGTATACGGGACCTTGGTTTTGATAGGGAGGCCACGAACAGAGAAGCACGAGGAGAAAAGGAAAGGATGCTACTCACTCCTGGGCCTTCTACTGC
The DNA here is from genome assembly GCA_900188575.1 of Geosmithia putterillii. Taxonomy (NCBI): domain Eukaryota; kingdom Fungi; phylum Ascomycota; class Sordariomycetes; order Hypocreales; family Bionectriaceae; genus Geosmithia; species Geosmithia putterillii. The sequence continues at coordinate 218,636 of FYEU01000301.1, read as the reverse complement.
CTCTTTGATTCATCTTCTCTCATGATGGCGTTTGGGATCTCTTTTGTTTTCATTTCCAAAAGGACGTTTGATTGCACCGCGTGCGCGGGCAGGAAGCATGGCGACTTTGGCAAGGGAAGAATTTATATACATTTGTTTCTCTCTTCCTCTCTTTTCCGTCTCCTCTTCATTTCTTGCCGTCTTTGTGTTTGGAGTTTTATGAAGCCCATGGGGTTAGGTGGCGGCTTTACTCATTTTCTTCCCATCCATCTACGAGTGTGGGATTGTCACTCGTGGTCGTCTCCGGCTACACGACGTAAATAGCTCATGATGCAGATATTGGCCTTGTATCACTCTACTCGTCATGATGTGCTTGCCTGTCAACATGCGCGTATGCGTGGGTGTGTGTTTGTGTCGTGTGTGTGTGTGGGTTCGTTGGCTCATATGTGGGGGTAATCGGCAATGCGGCTCGAGTGATAGACACCCCTCCCCCACCATCAACCGACCTTAAGAGCACAGCTCTATAGAAATCCCTCGCAAGACAACTACATATAAGAGACGGAAGGAAATCGAAGATCTAGGCAGAGAACAAAAGGGAGAGAAAGTTGAAGAGAAAAGAAAAAATGGCCGAACCGTATACGACAAAGGGCCTGCCGCCCCCGCCGACCGTCTCGGTCAAGACGATACCCATGAGCGGACTACTAGTCGATGTCTACGGGCTGGAAGAGCTTCCGGCGACCACCACACAGCCAACGACGGCGCTGTGGCTTCTGCATCCCCGGACGAGGGTACGCGCGCGCATGCAGGACATTGCCAGCCGCGTCATCGACGCCTACAACCAGCAGTCTCCCCGACCGGAGCGCGGGCTGGTCGCCCTGGCCTTTGACATGCCCAACCATGGCAGCCGTCTGGTGGACGACAAGGCCAACACGGCGTGGGCTCAGGGCAACGACCTGCATGCCATAGACATGGTGGCGGGCATTAAGGCGGCCAGGACGGACATGTCCAACCTCATGGACGTGGTGGGGGGGTATATTGGCCGCAATGTGGATGAGCACGTCGCCCTGGGATGGAGTCTGGGAGGGCACGCCGTGTGGCAGGCTTGGCTGGCTGAGGATAGGATCCATGCTGTCGTTGCGGTTGTCGGGTGTCCAGACTTTATTGGTACGTCTCTTTTTCTCTTGTCCCTTTGTCTCCCTTTCTCCTTCTCTCGATTGTCTCTTGGTTTGGTTATTGGGTGGGTGATGACGTAGTTGCTGACTTGACTTTCCCCAGGCCTGATGCGTGACCGGGCCAAGACGTCGAATCTAGATCTCGAAGAGGGCCAAAAGCTCTTGGGAAGCAAGTATTTCCCTGATGACCTAGTGGCCACGTGCGGTCGGTACGACCCCCGCGGCATCATCTTCGGTCCCGACCAGACCTTGCTGCCCGAGGCGCCGCTGCCGTCCGACGAGCGCGAGCGCATCCGCTCCATCCTCCGGGCGCGCGGGTGCCTGCCCAGCGGGGACGGCAAGCCGGCCAAGAGGCTGCTTCTGTGCTCGGGGGGCAACGACAAGCTCGTGCCGTATGCCAATGCCGCTCCCTTCATCAAGCTCATCCAGGACGTGGGCGGCGTGGACCTACAGGACAAGGTGTACGAGGGGGTGGGGCACGCCTTTGGTGCAGCCATGGTTGAGGATGCGGTCAAGTTCCTCGTCGAAGCTGTGACCAAAGGCGCGGGGGCTACCGGTTCCGAAGGGAAGGCGAGGATCTAGATCTAGACTTAAATTTTAGATTTTAGACTTCATTACCACGTGTAGAATAGTTGGACGGTCGCTATTGAATTAGATCAAGATGCAGTCCATGGCCGAGCACCTCCATCTACCAACGTTTCGTCCTCTTTCTCGCCTGCAGTCTCCAGCCCAGCGGCAGAGGCAGAAACACCCTGCTCAAATACACCTTGCCATACCCCGTAGGGATTGCGACCTCTCCTCTTGCCCCTGAGCTTCTCCCCCCGTCCGTGCGGGTCATCAGCCCAGTCACCGACCGCGGCCGCAACGCCTATCACAGCATCCTGCTTGCCCTCCACGCCCGGGGGGTCGATCCCCACGTAGTCGAGATGCTTAGGGTCCAGGGCCCATCCTATCGCTGCGCAGTGCCCGTCGACAAGGCGCGGGCGCTTGAACATGTGGCTCACAATGGTCAGGTGGTCTGGCCAGACGCCGCGACGGGCATAGAAGAGCGTCAGACTGAAGAGGATGTTCTGGTACGAGTCTAGGGCGCGCTCATCGCACGCGATAGACTCGGGCGTGACCTTTTGTCCCCAGTAGCCATTTTCTCGGGCAAGATTGGCGTAACTCTGCGCTTCGCTTAGGCGGGTCTCTTTGCGCGTAGGGCCGCTTTGAGCAGGTCAGTTAATGACGGTCTTAAACAAGGCAGAGATGCAAATAGACCTTTGCCAGGGGCGAGGGCGAAAAAAGTGTTGCTTACCCCGAAAACACCAGCAGTCCGTCATCGCCACTCTGCCCAAGACATTCAACTCCCGCCTTGATGTGCTCGATAAACGTCGGCGTTTCACCCCGCTGAAAGTCGGCAATCAGCCACTCGGACTCATCGTGTCCGTCGCGGGGTCCGCCCTTCCATATTCCGTGGCAGCATACGACGATTAATCGGCTTGGTGCCATGGTCGAAGTGTGGTACAAGAATGTTGGCGCGAATCAGGTTGTGCCCTGAGTTATTTCGTTCGTACTTGGTGGATCATGTGATTTGCGCAGATGGCCATCAGCATCATCAACTTCGAGTGAATTATATAGTAGTAACTTTTTCTCCCCCTAAATATGCCAATAGTATACAGTATATGTTGTCTAATCCACCAGTCTATCGCGTAGTTGTACAGTTTTTGTAACATCGAGGGTCCGTTCTCATCATGACCTCTTAATTGTCTTGGTCGGCTCAGGGACCTGGTCGATCCCCTCTGGCCGACCCCAAAAGTCCTTCTTGACGCCGTCCATGTCGTCTGCCGATTCCTGCTCGTTCTCGTCCACCTCGACATCTTCGTCCTCCTCCAAGGCGGCGGCAGCATCCTCCATCAGCTCATCTAGCTCGGTGGGCTCCATGAAAGGCGATGTTCGCCGGTCAGAAGGCCGCCCGTAGATCTCGGTGTGGGTGAGGGCGTACTGCAGCGGAGCATCCGGATGGTTACGCAGCTGATCTGTTGCCTGCTCGAGGGCATGGTGATGCTTTTCAGCCTGTTGGCGGAGAATGTCGACGTTTTGCCGCAGGCTGGAGAGCAGGGATCCCTGGCCGCCGTTATCCTGCTGTTGCTGCTCGACATCGTTGCCAATGCTGCGCAGAGCAGCCTTGTAGCCCCGAAGCTGTCGCTCGTGGTACTTTGCCTTGCGGGCAAGAGACTTGACGGCTTCAAAGGTCGCTCTGGGTGGCTGCACGTCTGTCTTGATAGCCATGTCGACGACTACGTCAGTGCCCGTCGTTGCCTCTGCAGCGGTGGCAATCGAGTCCGGCTCTCCAGCTTGTTGGATCTTCTTCATCGACCGGTCCATGTCGGACCGGTGCCACTGGGACTTGGCAAGCTGGAAATCCTTGTACTCGTTTTTCGAAAGGGGACGCTGCTTCCAGAGCTTACTCAGACGCCATAGCTGCGAGGCGCCTGGTCCACGGTCCTCCGTCTCGCGCGATCGGTAAACGCCGTCGAGCTTGTAAAAGTCGCGAATTAGGTACAGGCTGCCTGTGACGACCATGGAGCCCGGCGACGTGGCCTTAGAGCTAGCCCAGGTAACGGCTTCACGAATGCCGCTGGGCTCACCAGTGTACAGCTGGGCCTCCGGGTTGGTTAGGAGGCGCTGCAGCAGGTCACGGCCGATGTGGGCGGGCGTGGCTTGGGGCTCGTTGGGCTGCTGTTCGTACTCGACAAAGGCGACTTTGTCTTGGGGTCGGATGAGCGTTTCAATCATCTGGGCAAACGGTTTGGTCTGGCTCGACGACAGACCCATGACCCATGTGATAGGCTGGTTGGCGTCGGCCCGCAGGTTGGCGTCGGCGTACCGGGCAAGAGCCTGGACTCCCGGGAGATTGTGCGCGGCATCAACGAGTACAGGGCTCTTGTAGCCACCGTCGTCGTTGCTGTTGGTCAATCCAGAGACGCCAACCCACTCCATGCGGCCGGGGAGTTGAGGCTCCATCTCGAGCAGCTTGTCGAGGTTGATCTCCTTGTAAGGAAACAGGTTGCGGAAAGCGAGGGCGGCGCAGAGAAGATTCTGCTTCTGGTAGTCCTCGAGGTTCCATCTGTCCTGGGTGAGCGTCTGGAGGAAGGGCTCGGCCTTCCAGCTGAGCTGGATAGTGGTGCCAATGTCGGCGGCGTGGCGCCTCAGGACCTTGATGACGGCGTTGCTGTTGGTGTGGTCAACTATACACGGCACGCCGGGCCGCATGATGCCCGCCTTGACTTTGGCAATCTCCTCAATGGTCCGGCCCAGGTACTCCTGGTGCTCGAGGTCGATCTTGGAGATGACGGTGACGGCCTTGCGGCGCATGGCGTTTGTCGCGTCCGTGGAGCCCCCCATGCCAACCTCGACGATGCCGTAGGGAACGCGCATCTTGTTGAACAGGTGAAACGCTGTGGCTGTCTCGAGCTCAAAGGGCGACAGCGGGCCAGGCGTCTCGCTCGCCACCAACCGCCACCCCCTCATGGCCTTTTGGTATGCCGCCTCGACCTGCCGCGCCTCGGTGTCGTACACCCGCCGGCTAACGTGCCGCCCGTTGACGGTGACGGCGCTGTGCCTCTCCGGGAAGGCCGGCGACACATAGCGCCCGTACCCGACGCCTGCAAGCGTAAACAGGCCCGACAGGAACGCGCAGATGGACCCCTTGCCGTTGGTGCCCCCGACGTGCACCCCCTTCCACTCCTGCATGTGCGGCAGCACCCGCACGATGCGCTCCAGGCCCAGACGAATGTCCCGCGTCGCCCTCTCCGCCTCCTTCTTCGGGTTCAGAACCCCCCGGATCCGGCTCAGCGCGTTGCTCACATCTTGGGCGGGTGGCATGACCGGCGCATTGCCCAGGGCTACCGCAACAGCCCCCTCTACCGGACGAATGGGTACGCTGATCCGAGCCCGACAATGAGCTGCTGGTTCGGGCGTTTGCTGCTTGCTGTTCGCCCTTGATCACTGAGTCTCAGTCTATGAGACTTGATATTCCGCCACCCGGTGCAGTGTTGATGATGATGATGATATACTTGTCTTGACGACGCTCTTCTCACCCTAAGTTTCATGCAGTTTGGCGATTTTTGGCAGCTCCCCGTTTTGAGCCCCACATAGAATCAGCCACAGTTAAAGGGGCCATCAGCCACGTTCATATACGCCACATGTGTGACGTATTACTAATATAGCGCCACGTTCAACGGCTCCAATGATCTGACACGGCGACACGGCTACTGAATGAACGGCAGGTCAATAGACATTTCCAATATAGACGTAGTTTTGCATTAATGATTTCAAGGTCACCTAAATCTATGAGTCTTTGTAATAATGAATATAGTGGGACGAATGTGTGTTCTTGAGAGGTTGATCCTTCCTCATTAATTAATACGTCACTACATGCATCAAAACTTTCCTCGGAACTTTCTTCTTCTTGGCTCACCCAAATATGATATAGAGAAAAAGGTTAAAAAAAAAAAAAACAGAGAACGAGGAAAATAAGAAAAAAGAAAGTCAAATAACCGATATATATCGATATTGACTTGGAGAAGAGGCCATCGTGGGTCATTTCCGACTAAGTCCAGCTACCGGGTAAGCAAGTTTGTCTTGAATCGCGTTGTCGTGATACGACTCTCCGGTCGTTTGGCTCTCTATTGGTTGAACCAATTCTTCATTCCCGTTCCCGTTCAATGCTCCGTTACCCGCTCGCCTAGCCAACTGCATCATCCGCATCCCAAGGCCCGCCCCCCCCCCCCATGAGCGCGTGCCCCCCTGACATTGACCCTTGTTCATCTACCGTTTTTGCCGGCGCGAACAAGTCCCACGGGCGGCCGATTCCACCAAGAGGTTATCGTCGCTGAATTCATCTCTGCGCACGCGCGTCACGGCTGCAGTCTGCAGAAAAATATCGAGATCTGCAGGGATAAAGAGAGAAGAGAAACGATAAAAACGAGGCGAAGAAGACTGCGACGTCGCACGGTTTCGCAATAGTCGAAGCGCCCGACCGTCGTGAATCCTTCAGATTATCCCCCTTTGCCATTTGCCATTACCTGTACCCCGGCATCATCATTCATCGGGCCTTTGTTTGACTGCCACCCGCCTGATTTACCGTTGTCGCATCGCGCCGGCGCGCTCCACAACCCTCTTCATCAAGTACTAGTATTACCTGCACAATGGGTCTCCCGTGAGTTCTTCCGCAGATGCAGCGTCGTCTTTCTGTCTCTTGCCGGCTACTAACGCTTTGGTGTGTGCATCTAGACTCTTCGTCGCGCCCGTAGGGTCCGATCTCCCGCACAAGGTGGCGCGCAAGAATGCCGACTCCTCCTCGCCGCCGCGCACTACCATCCAGCGCCTGGCACACATCAGCGCGGCCCGCCAACGCGTCTCGCTCAACAGGCGGACGCGCACGATTGAGCATCACCACGAGAGGCTGCGGAGCCTCGCGGGATCCAGTCCCGATGGGCGGGGACCCCCGCCTTTCGCCGTGCCTGCCACCACCTCCCCGACAGACCTTTCCACAGTCGCTCGGTACATACGACTGGGGTTCACGACGCCTGCCGACCTCTCGCGACGCGACTCCAACCGCGACCGCCAGAGGGCCTCCCTGATTGAGGATATGGAGCTGCGCTTCGGGCCGGAGTGGTGTGATCGCGACTGGGAGCATCCCCAACAGGACATATTTTCTGATTGGTGGGTCGTCGAGCCTCGTCTCTCCAGTGGCACAGCTCGGTTTGTACGTCAATGAAACCCCTCTTCCTGCTCGTGTACGCGCGTAATTGCATGTGAACCCGGCTAACAATCTGTTCAGACCCGCCTGCATCATCGCCTTGACCCCTCGCGGTCGCGCGCCGGCCCCGGCCACCTTGACATTGTACCGTCGGTGTCGTGGGGCGCGTCGCAGCAGGCCAGTCATCGGCCGAGGCAGACAGCCTCCCGCCCCAGCTTGCGCTGGCCCTCCCTCCGACGCTCGCTGCCCTCGGACGTAGCTGGCGGCCTGGGCGACCGCGACCGCAGCCTGAGTCCCGACCGTTGGGACACGTTGCTCACAACGCTGACGCCTGACCCGCAGCCGCCCAGCGTCAACTCGTCGTTTGCCTCTGCGGGTGCTCCTGCCTCCACGACGCAGCAACCCGACGCGGCCGCATCTGCTGCTGCTGACGCTGAGAACGCTGCCGTGGACCCAGCCTGCGACTCGGGAGGCTCTGACACGGAGGAGAACGACATCCCTCGCCGCATTGAGCGCTTCCGCCGAGCCCTGCTTCTGCGCACCGCCAACGCCTCGTCTTCCGATCGCGCTGCACGCCCCGTCGAACCCCCCGCCTTTACCTCTGTGCGGATCCAGGTGCCTAGCCACAGCGACGGCTTCACGTCGACGACGACACTGCCTTTTCCATACCCATCTTCATCGATGCGTCAGCACCCCCTGGCCTCCCAAATTGACGACGACAGCGCCCCGTCACCTTTCCCGCTTGGCCGCTCGGGCATCTGGGTGGGAAGGCTGTCTGTCGGGGCGTCAGACGACGATGAGCGGTCGCCCGACCAGCAGCAACACCGCCGCCCCAGACTCAGCCGTGAGGACTCGGGTGGTAGCAGCTCGGCCCGTGGCGACGCCGGCGAGTTGACGGGCATGCAGAGGATTGTGCGCAGCCTGGCGGACCGCGAAGACATTCCTGATGAGTGGTGGGCCGAGGCTGGCCTTAGCCGTTCCCTCTCGCGGGGGGGCCGCGACTGATGTCTCCTCCCCTTTTCTCTCCCTCACTCTTCATGTCCTTTCTTTTATAACGTGTGAGAGGGTTTTTTATATTGTGTGCATGTGTGTTTACTAGGAGGGGATATTGCTGTTTGAACTGTATCACCGATGGAAGCGTTTGGCGTTTGGGAAATGTACAAAGGATGAGCTCGAATATTGCCATCATGGTCGCCAGGGTCTGTTTTAGGGAATGAAAAGCACGTCTTTATTCTCGCAGTAGTACGGAGTACAAGGCATGAATCGTATACGAGGGGTGGATTCGAATCATTTGACATGTTATACACGCATATCAAACACTGTGTGTGGTCGGCTGTGTGACGGTATGAAGTATTACACGGGTGTAAAAGCCGGCGAGGTCTGACAGCCCCAGCTATCTGTATAGGGCCCAAGCATTCTGTGCTTTGTATGGAGTAGCAGATGACAAGTTGAAGTCATCGCGAAAGACAACAAGGGAGAATGTATTATCATGCTATTCGTTAGCAGTAGCGGTGTTATGCATGCATGTATAACTCCCGACAGGTACAACAAACAAGGGCGGCGAGTCCGCCCTGAAGAAACGCCCCCTTCTCTTGCTACAATGTAACGCAAGCCACTCTTTATTTAGTCTGTCGAGGGCTATGGTCTACTTATATAGCATGGATCGTACTCTCTCCCGCTTTTCCTAGAGAGTTTATTGTGAGTTTTTTGTTTACTATTTGCATGCTGTGGTGCATTTTGTGCCTGCATGCACCCGCTGGTTGTTTAGTGCCATTTTCCTACTAGTTCAAGGCTGTCGGCGTACCCAAACCGTCGCCCCTCCAGAAACGATCCTCACCTTCTCCGACTCTCTCTTTCCTCTCTTTCTCTCTCTCTCGCACAGCCCAGGTCTCTTGTTGTCCGCCACGCAAGAACAAGAGGAGAGACGAAAGGATTCCCCCTAGGCCGGGAACACCCGCCACAACCTCCGTCTCCAGACCGGACGCAAACGCGAGCGTTGGGCCACAATAATACTACGTCAACTGTCGACTGCCGCCGGGAATGACAGCTCTTCCCTCCCGCCGACCGTCGCCGCCGCCCACGTCCCCGACCTCGACTCCGCTCCGAACGTATCGATCCTCCTTCCTACGACGACGACAGAGGAATTCCACCACTGCTCCAGACGCCAGCCACAGCAGCAGCCGACTCCGCTCGTTCTTCCAGCACCTGCAGAGGTAGAGCCCCAAGAGGGGCCGCGGCGGTAACCACCCCAGCACAAGAAGCGGCGCCGCCGTCGCGCCCACGGTACCAGAGGAGGAGGGGGATACTATTGAATGTACTATGCCAGAACGACCGCTACAAGGGCAGCGCAATGGCGGCCGCGTCGTGGCCTCGAGGGAGAGGGTCGACGGCACGCCGTCGCGCAAGGATAAGGGCAGAGAGAGCCTGGCCGTGCAGGATCCAGGCCTCAAGGACTACGTGGGTTGCTTTTCTCTTCGCTCCCTTTCCTTGTGTTGCCCGTGTTTCTTTGTCTCGGTATGCGTATCTGCGGGTGTTTGTGCGTTGGGCTAACCTGTGTAACCACCCACCAGCGGCTAGGCGAGTGCATAGGCAAGGGCGCCTTCGGCGCCGTGTACAAGGCCTTCAATTACGGGACTGGCGAGGCCGTTGCTGTCAAGCAGATTCGTTTGGGAGATCTTCCCAAGAGCGAGCTGCGCATGATTGAGGTGCGTGGGTCGACTGCCATTGCCGCTGCTGGGAGCACAACGAACTGGTGGGCTGACAACAGCATGACGATGACGACAACAGAGTGAAATCGATCTTCTCAAGAACCTCCTGGTAAGGAACCCCCAAATTTTGAGCTTGATGCGAGGTGCGAGGACCCGAGGCTGACCTTGTCTAGCACGCAAACATTGTCAAATACATTGGCTTTGTCAAGACGGCCGAATGTCTCAACATTATCCTAGAGTATGTCCCCGAATCGAATACGACCGACGCACGGGTAGCGGAAGAATCGACAACTGACAGAGCGTTAGGTACTGCGAGAATGGCTCTCTGCACTCGATATGCAAGGCCTACGGCAAGTTCCCTGAGAACTTGGTCGGTGTCTACATGACGCAGGTCCTCCACGGCCTCCACTACCTCCACGATCAGGGTGTCATCCACCGTGATATCAAAGGCGCCAACATCCTCACTACCAAGGACGGAACTGTCAAGCTGGCTGACTTCGGCGTCTCCACGAGCACCCTGGCTAGCGGTCAAGACAAGGAGGCCCAGGTCGTCGGCACGCCTTATTGGATGGCGCCAGAGATCATCCAGCTGTCCGGCGCCAGCTCGGCATCTGACATTTGGAGCGTGGGCTGCACCGTCATCGAGCTTCTCCAGGGAAAACCGCCATACCACAACCTTGCCGCCATGCCGGCCTTGTTTGCCATTGTCAACGATGACCACCCGCCACTGCCCGAGGGCATCTCTGCCGCCGCGAGGGACTTCCTCATGCAGTGCTTCCAGAAGGACCCCAATCTGAGAGTCACGGCGCGCAAACTCCTAAGGCACGCGTGGATCGTAGGATGTCGTCGCGCAGACCTTCCCGTGTCCAAGGCACCCGACAACTTTACGCAGGCCGTCGAGGAGGTCAAGCAGTGGAACAAGGCCCTCGAGTCTTCAGAGCCCAACCTCCGCGCATCCTCCGGCTCGGAGAGCGCAGCGTCAGCATTACGATACCAAGGCGGAACTCCCGCCAAGGGCCCACTGAGCCTGGCAAAACACAAGCCTGGCGCCGAGGCCTTTATGGTGCCGGAAATGGCTGGTACGTCTTGTGTTTTGTGCACATCTATAGTGGCTGCAACTGCGATGCTAACTTTTTATCCTGTAGATGATGACAACTGGGACAACGATTTTGCCACGGCCATCTCCCCGAGTGCCTTGCAGTTGCCCCGTCTCAAGGGGCAAGATAACTTTGGCGGATTGCTGTCCAGTGACCGGCTCAAGTCCTTTGCATATGCCAACGAGGACAGACACGACAACAACTATGATGATGACTTTGAGGGCGAGCTCATGACGATTAGGGGCCCGAGCTTTTACCGCGATTTCGACACCCAGGAGAAGACGATACGGCCGTCGCCCCGGCAGGTCGACAGGCTGCTCGCTGATCCGTCGCCACGGGCCCACCGGCGCACAAAGTCGAGTCTTGACCAGCCGTACCGGGGATCCCACCAGCTCAAATCCCAATCACCGGCTAAAGCCGGTGGCAGCTTCATGAACAGCATATTCGAGATCCCCACGCGCCCCGATTTGGGCTTTCGCGAGCAGAGCGTCGAGGATTTCTCAGACCTTTTTGTCGACAACGACAGCGTGTTTGACCAGACGCCCAACTTTGACGCAATGAGGAAACAGGAGCCGCGCCAGGCTGAATCCCCGCGGCTCTTCCATCCATCCGACCTCACCAGCCTTCCGCGGTCCATGGTACAGCCTCCCGACCAACACCACAGCCACATGAACAGCCTAAGGAGCAATATTAAAAAGAACCCCAAACCGGCTGTGGCAGCAGCTCGGCCGTCCGTACGCCCGGACAAGCCGTTGCAGCGGGCGCGGTCGTCGATTGAGATTCAGAAGTTCGCCGAGGACGACGACGAGGACTTCTCCGACGTCTTTGGGCCCGCTAGCGCAGGTCTGGAGAAGGAGGAGAGCGAGCTCGGCGGACCGGGAGGTGGCTCCGAGGACGGGAAGCTCATGCTCATGTCCAAGATATCGACTAGCAACTCGTGGCTCGGGGATGACGAGGACGAAGATGACCCGTTCGCGTCAATGGATCCCGGGTGGGATGAGATGGACCTCGAGGCCAACATTGCCAGGGATAGGCATGCCCGTCTGGCGGAGAAGGTCGAGTCGCTCGTCAGGGAACTCAAGTTTTCCGAGGGAGAGGATGAGCTCGCAGAGCTGTCTGAGGATCTGGTAAGTATCTGCCACCGGTCTCTTCTTGTTCTTGTAATCGAGTTGGCGAGGTGCTAACAACCAATCCCAGCTCATGCTCCTCTGGGAAAATGCCGAGGCGAAGAACATGATTCTCAGCGCCCACGGCTTGCTGCCTATCCTGGAAATTTTAGAACCATGCACGGTCAAGAGCAGGCAGTATATGATTCTGCAACTCCTCAAAGTCGTCAATGCCGTGAGTACTCTATCCAACCATTGCGTATACATATGCATATATGCATATACACACATGTGTCTACACATGCTAACTACGAATGTTTGTAGATTATTCTGGACGACGTCGAGATCCAGGAAAACCTGTGCTTCGTTGGCGGCATCCCCATCATCACCAAGTTTGCGGCACGGCAGTATTCCAACGAGATCCGACTGGAAGCGGCTGCGTTTGTGCGACAAATGTATCAGACATCGACGCTGACACTGCAGATGTTTGTGTCGGCGGGCGGATTGAACGTGCTGGTCGAGTTTCTGGACGAGGACTACGACAGCGCGCAGGATCTGGTGCTGATTGGTGTCAATGGCGTGTGGAACGTATTTGAGCTGCAGGGCCCGACACCCAAGAACGACTTTTGCCGCATCTTCTCGCGAAGCAAGATCTTGTACCCGCTGGCGCTGGTGCTGCATCGGGTGCTTGACGAGGACGGCGAGGATGAACTGGGGGAGCTGATCGAGGGCCGGATCGTCAACATCTTCTACCTCTTCAGCCAGGCCGAGAACTACGTCAAGGAGGTGGTGGCGGACAGGCAGGTTCTCAAGAGCGTGCTCAAGGACCTGCGTCGGATGACGCCAATACACCAGATCACGATGCTCAAGTTCATCAAGAACCTGTCGATGTTGTCGACAACACTACAGGTGCTGCACTCGGCAGACGCCATTGAGTTTCTGATTGATCTACTCAGCTACAGCATGAAGAAGGGCCAGCAGCACTTCCGCGAGATCTCGAATCAGGTTCTGACAACCATGTTCAACCTGTGCCGGCTGAACAAGGAGCGACAGGAAGATGCGGCGGTTGGGGGCATCATCCCCCTTCTGCTGCGCATCCTCAAGACGGACCGGCCGCCCAAGGAGTTTGCACTGCCCATCCTGTGCGACATGGCACACTCGGGGTCCAAGGGCCGGCGGTACCTGTGGCAGAACAATGGCCTTGCGTTCTACGTGTCACTCCTGACGGACCAGTACTGGCAGGTGACGGCACTCGACGCCATCCTCATCTGGCTGCAGGAGGAGACGGCCAATGTCGAGTCGCATCTTCTGGATGGCAACTTTACGCGTGCTATTGTGGGCTGCTTTGGCACCAACCGGCTCAATGCCTTTGACTCAAACCTGCTGGAGCCGCTGCTCAAGCTGCTACGACTAAGCCCGTCGATTGCGGCCTCGTTAGCTCGGCCCGAGATGTTTGCGGGGATGGCGCAGAGGCTGGGCCACAAGAAGGCCGTTGTCAGGCTCAACCTGCTCAGACTGGTGCGCATAATCATGGACGCGGCTGGCCCGGGTCTGGGACGCGGCGACGGCTCGCAGACGCTCAACACGGCGCAGGTGCGGGTGCTCATGGAGTCGATCCAGACGCTCGCCGAGGCCGACTCGGCGGTCCTGGTGCGCAACCTGGCATCGGACCTGGTGAGATCGCACATTGGCGGGGGTAACTCGGCCATGTTGATGCTCCACGACGGCGTAGGCCTGGTCGGGGGCCCACCACCATCGGCGTCGTCGTCGGCGTCGTCAACTACGGCGTCACAGCAGACAGGTGGCCCGGCCATGTCAGTGTCGCGGCGATCGTCGCGTAGGAACACAAGCTACACGCCCTCGGCATTCCACCACCCATCTTCGTCGTCGTCTACACCGCAAACGCCAACCCACAGGCGGAGCCGGGCTAGTCTAGCGACCAATGGCCCCATCATGGAATCGGCAGTGTCCGCCAGCCCGCGTCGATCCGCGGCGCTGGAGAGGGAGGGTTCAATCTATCGACCTCGTAGCCGGGACGGACCCACGGGCCTACCCAGGCGGGTGGTCAACCCAGCTGTGACGGCGACGTCGGCTGCGGCCGAGAGCAGGTTGCCCAGGTCGTCTACGCCACCAGTCCTACACAGCCGGAGTAGTCGGCCCGTACTAAGGGAGATGATGACGACGCCGACACCAATCCCCGTGATTCCGGAGAGGAGCCCGAGCATCATGGGCAAGAGCAAGCACCACAAGGAAAATTCAGCCTCGTCAGTAGCCTCGTCGGCATCGTCGTCGGCAGCTGCTGGCTCCCGGCCCACGACAGCCACGACCACGACGCCAAGAAGAGAGAGAAATGATTCGGTTACGAGTACTAGACAGGGGGGAGGCTTGGGGTATGCAGCCAGCAAGAGACGACCACGTGAAATGCGGTGGAGTTAGCCCACACACACACACACACACATTCACACTCACTCACACTCACACTCACACTCACACTCACACTCACACACTCACACCCACACACATACATACCATGGCATACCATGGCATACCGTACCATATCATACATACATACATACATACAGAGTAGCAGGTCATTGAAGGCATATGCACCCACCCACACACACTACATGGGACTCTTACACACCCACACACAGGACCTTTTTTTTTTTTCGTCTTGTCCTTCTTACTGCGTACGCCGCACAGGGCACATGTGCATTGCATGGTATGCCATTCCGGCCCTCGTGCATGCGGATGCGGAATATGCTGCATGTCGCCATGCAGGGCCAAGGGTCCGGACCAACATTGATATTGCCGCCTTGGTGTCTTCCTGTCTCTTGTCGATTTTTTTATGCAAACCTGGGTGTTGGACATCTTCGGTCTTGTCGATTTTTGCATTGTGCAAGCTCGGGGTCCTCGGGGCCTTGGCCTTGGCCGTTGGTCCAAGCGTGGCGGCGGCCCTTAAGCGGCCCTTGAGCGGCCCTAGATCCGGGTCGGGCATAATTTTAGATATGGGTAACCAACAAGCAACTTGACTTTTTCTGTACGATTGGTCAATGAGCAGCAGACAGCGCAGAAATGCAGAAAGGCTCAGGGCCAACGTAGAAAGGTCGGGGACCAACAAGGCGGCTGAAAGACAGCTGTCAAAACATGGCACGGATTGATATATGACCATGGGGAGTCGCCGTTCTTCATCTGGTATAGCTGCGAGGGTGACCGGAAGCTGGATATAGGCTGAGTTGTGAGTGCTGCCCATTACGGGGTATTCGGTGAATGTGGTTGTACGAGTGCAGACTAGTGGAAGTGGAATTCATTCATGTAACATGCTGTTTTAGTCTGTATCACGAGCGAAGGCTGGGTTAGTTGCGGAGTGATGATTACGGTGACAGCCTGGGTACCATGATCATGATGTGATTTTGGGGTGTGCTGTCATGGTGGATGCATGTGTTGTAAGCAGACCATGGCGATAGGACAGGACTGGAGGTTGGGGAGCTGGACTACGGAGTACTTTGTACGGAGCAGACTTAGCAAGACTGCTAGCCAGACTGCTAGCAAGATTTGCAAAGTTGTTCAAGGCTAGCACCGCCAAACTAGCAGTACTTAGCAACTCGGTATTAATACTCCATAGACTATTGCTCTCAATGTTCACTGTTACAGATAGGTAGTCGACTGGTACTTAGGTGGAGTTGTCCTTCGTCGTCGTTGCCGTCGTCCGTCGTGTCGGTGAGTTTTGATCGATCCCCATTCTGCGGAGCTGGCAGGGATCTACAGGGCTAGCCTCGGGTGGTACGAGGCGAGGAAAAAGAAAAGAACAAGTGGGAAGGCTGAAGGAAAGGGCCCATGGGATAGCCAAATAACCTGTACTCCGGCAGTCCGTACGCACTATGCTATTAGGAGTAGAGCGTGGAGAGAGATCTTGAATGTTGAGAGAGAGACAGAGCCAAGTCGCCAAGTCGAGCGAGGTCCATATATACAAACATTGATTACTCTGCATACTACTAGTATTATAGTAGTACTTACTAGTAGTATTAATACTAGCATCTCTTCAACCATCCATCCAGCATACCCCCGTATTACCAGATGTATGGCTACCTGTATCCGTACTTTGACTCTGTACAGGTGATATTGCGGCGTAGTCCAACTTGTTTTTGTATGACGGCGTTTACGAGTACGGAGTACGGAGTATGGCACTAACACTGCCGACGCCGTGTAGTGTAATATTGTATTGTTGGCGCCGTGCAAGACTGGCGGAGAATCCGTGCATCGCGCGGCCCCATTGAATGTGAATGCAAATGTCCTGTGTGAGTCTTTCGTATCGGCATGTACGAGTAATACGGTGCTTCCAGCGCCGACTTATTAGCCTTGACTGAACGGCCCGTGGGGGAGTGAGTCCTGCACTGCAGTGTACCGAGTACCCAAGTAATACTGGTAATACTATTATTATTAAGTACTAGTATGCCACTGAGAAACAAGGTACGTATCCATTGCCCAGCGTCAAAGGATGGCGCAAATAGGAAATTGACAAGGATGCCAATCTCACTCTCAGGTCAGTCAGACTCTCACTCCTACCCTCTCTCACTCATACACTCATACACTCATAATACACTCCACACCCTCCCAGGTCTGGCCTGGTTCTGGCCTGGTCCTTCCGGGTCTGTCGGAAAGTAGCGAGGCAATACTCGTAGGTAGTCATGATATGAAAAAAGAAGCAGCTGGTAAACTACAGTAGAAACTGCAATCTTGATACTCTGTTGGGTTGATGTCATGGGGGCTCTGCTTTGATAGGGGAATGGGGGAATACTTAGGCGAACAGCAAGCCAACGAATGTCTTGGACTCATACCAGACTCGTATTCTTAGCGCACAGGACTTGCTGGACTTGCAGGGACGTCTTTCTTCCCTTTCAGCATTCAGCTGCGGGTCGATCCCTTGCCTAATCCGGGGACCGTCTCGGTGAGTTTTGGACAGGGGGGCATGGGATAATCAACGGGGGGGATTGGCCCCGAAATCTCCCATGGCCAGGGCCAGGCTCCAAATCCAAACTCTTGGGTTGCTGTTGCTGTTGCTATTGCTGTTGCGGTTGCGTTTGCCTGTCTTTCAAGTTTCCTCCTGCTCCCGTCCCGCGCGTGCATCCACTCAACCACTGTCTCTGACCCTGACCCACACATCCCTTACGCCGAAGCCGTGCAGCCAGCTTGTCAGTCAGTGTACTCTGTACTCCGTACATCCAGCTTACAGCCTAATAATATTACTGGTTTACTGGTTGACTGGTGTACTGGCTTACTGGTTGCAGCGGTTGCGTTGCAGTGGTTGGTATTTCAAGATGCCAGGTCGATCCACGCGGCAGGGTAGCGAGTAAACAAAGGAGGGCAAGAGCGCAAGAGCGCAAGGGGGGGCACCTACCTCGCCGCATCTACGCATACCTACGCATAGGGCCGCCCCAAGGCCGTGGACGTATTATGATCCCCCGTCCATCCGTATTGTCCGTATTGTCCGTATGTACGGAGTACGGAGTAGATGTATCAATATGCCTTGTGCCAAGTAATAGAACCGCCGACCGCATAGCCCGTAGTACAATAGAACCCGTGGTAGTAGCTGCGGCTGGTGGCTGCTGATGGCTGTTACACTGACATACTGGTCCTACGTCGGGTACAGAAGTAGTACTCCGTAGCGTCCATCGAGAGATCCACCGGGCCGCAATATCAGCCTGCCTTGCCTTGCCGAAAGTCGCAACTCAATGACTTCCATTCCATGCCTCTGCTTGCCTCGTGGTGGATCCCCCCAAGGGACTCGGGATTGACGAGTACGGAGTACAGGCCATCCATCCATCCATCCATCCTTTCCCCCCCTCCTTGGCTTGGCCTTCTCCATTGCGTTTAGTAATTGAACCCATAGCATGGAGCAGGCAGATCCCACACCATTGGAGAGGGGCAAGGATCGAGGAGAACAAAGACGTGAAGAAGACAAAAACAGCATAGTGCACACCAACCCTGTCGACCTGAGAGCGGCGTGCGCTTCTCTGGATTCTCCACGGACCTTGGACCTTGGACCTTGGACCTTGGGCCTTGGACCTTGAACCTTGGCAACTTGGCTAGCTTGGGATGGGAAGCTCTGGCTTGGGTTGGGGGCCGCCGGCAAGCCACACACGCCGCTGCCACGCCGTGTGAGACACACCACCAAGGGCACCACCACACCCGGAGCCGCGTAGGATCAGACATGCATGTGGTATTATTATATATATTCAAATGGCCCTACATTCCTTCCTTCGCTTTCCCTACCCGTACCCAATCCTCCTCGTCTTCCCTATCACGTTGCGTTGTGTTGTGCTGCTGTGATAATCGGTGCGATAACACTTATCCAACATGGTGTCCATCACATCGTCATGGCTGCTGCTGAGCTCCGTGCTCACCAGCCTCGTCTCTGCCAGCGTCATCCCTCGTGGCGGCGGCGGCGGCGGCGGCGGCGCATTTCCTCCCCCTCCTTCCACCGGCCACAAGGAGTTCGACCTCTACGTCACCTGGGACAAGGCGGCCCCCGATGGCTTCGCCAGGGACATGTTCCTCGTCAACGGCCAGACCCCCGGACCTGTCCTTGAGATGGACCAGGACGACAGCATTCTTGTCCGCCTGCACAACCTGTCGCCTTATAACATTACCACTCACTTTCACGGTATGTATTCCAATGCCAATACCAATGGACAACCCATGGACGTCCATGTATACTCCATGAACAATCCATATGAAGCAAAGCCAAACAGGGCAAAACGGGCAAGAAGCATATAACTGACAAGTGACAGGCATTGAAATGCACGGCACCCCTTGGTCTGATGGTGTCCCCGGCGTCACGCAGCGGGCCGTCGAGCCCTCGCAGGTGTTCGAGTACCGCTTCGACGCGACCCAGCACGGCAGCTACTGGTACCACTCGCACTTCAAGAGCCAGATCGAGGACGGTCTGTACGGTCCCATCGTGATCCACCCGCGCCCCGACCACCCCAAGCCCTGGGACCAGATCAGCTCCGACCCGGCCACCATCCAGGCCCTGGAGGCGGCCGAGAGGGACGTCTACCCGCTGGCCATCTCCGACTACTCGCACTACACCGAGGCGTACAAGGGCGCGGCCACGGCAGCCTCGCGCATCGAGGTCTCGTGCTACGACGCCATCGTCTTCAACGGCCGCGGTAGCACCAACTGCCTCGACCCCGACGAGGTCAAGACCCACCTGTCCGCGGATCAAAAGACCTTCCTCAAGCTCATCCCCGGCTCTGAGATGACTGACAAGTCGTGCCTGCCCATCGACGTGCTTGCCGCCATCGGCGACCTGAGCGGCGGCCCTTCCGCCAAGCCCGCCGAGATGCCCGAGGCCATCTTCGCCGGCTGCACGCCCACCAACGGCTCCGTCGAGACCATCCGCTCTGACAGCGACTGGATCGCCATCGACCTAATCGGCTCCATCAACTTCATCACCACCATCGTCTCCATCGACGAGCACGACATGTGGGTCTACAGCATGGACGGCGCCTACATCGAGCCGCAAAAGGTCCAGGCCCTCAGCGTCACAAACGGCGACCGCTACTCCGTCCTTGTCCACACCCCGCGCCCCGGCGACTTCAAGATCCGCGCCAACGCCAACACGGCGCCCCAGATGATTGTCGGCAACGCCGTCCTGTCCGTCAAGGGCGGCAGCCACGGCCACGGCAGCGGCACCGGAACCAAGCACCTCAACGCCACCTCCACCTCGTACATCGACATTGTCGGCAACGCCGTCAGCGACGACGTCACCTTCTTCAACCAGAGCATCGCCCACCCCTTCCCCCCGGAGCCCATCGCCCAGACCGCCGACCAGAGCTTCGTCCTGCACATGAAGACCGACGGCGGCTCCTACCTGTGGGCCATGAACAGCTCCCGCCTCATGCCCGGCGACCTCGAGACCGCCTCCGCCCTGCCCACCCTCTTCGACCCCAAGCCCGACGTCTCGGACAACGTCACCATCACCACAAAGAACGGCTCCTGGGTCGACCTCGTCTTCCTCGCCGACTACTCCCCCATGCCCTCTCACCCCATCCACAAGCACAGCAACAAGATGTTCCAGATCGGCCAAGGTAACGGCGCCTTCAACTGGACCTCGGTCGACGAGGCCATCAAGGACAGGCCCGACCTCTTCAACCTCGAGAACCCGCCCCGCAGGGACACCGTCATCAGCCCCCCGGCCGTCACGACCCTTGCCTGGACGGCTGTGCGTTACCAGGTCGTCAACCCCGGTCCCTTCCTCCTCCACTGCCACATCGACAACCACTTTGTCGGTGGCATGATGATTGTCATCCAGGATGGCATTGACGCTTGGCCCGAGATTCCTGACCAATACTGGAATCTGGTGTAAGGGCCTGAGCGGCCCGACGACTCTTCTCCCTCTCCCTCTCCTCCAAACACTTGTATATACACAAATCATTTACATAGAAATGGGTAATGCTCCGCAGATAGAAAAGCAATCTTCTTTTAATTCATAATCTTCGGGTTCTGCCGCTGGCAAGATGGGTATTGTTGTATTGTATTGCTTTGTTCGTCTTGATATTTTTGCTCTTGATAAATGGTCTGGATAAACGCTCTTTGATAAACAAGTGTCATGTGTAGGTAGACTTGAAACTTGTCGAATAGTGTTGATTGCACTATGGTGTTGCACCAACAGCAGCGACGCTGTTCGCCGCTCACCGCTGCTGCTTTGGCATCTTCTTCTCTTCCATGGCCTCCACGTCCTTCTTCTTGTGAAAGTGCGGCGCCAGTTCCGCCAGCCACCTCGGGTCGATGGGCATGACGCTGCGCATGTACTCCTTTGTCGTCTGGACGAGCTCAAAGTAGACCACCATCTTCTCGGGCGGGTCCACCGCCATGAGCACGCTGCTGGGGTGGATCCAGACGGTCGTGTTGGTCTTGACGGTCCGGTAGCTGTCGCCGCTCTTCTGGAGGCGGGCCGCGTTGGGGAAGAAGCCAGCCGTGATGGCGCGCTTGATGGGCCGCAGGTTGGACGCCCCGCACGTCGAGGGGGCCACCTCGACTCTCTCGCATAGCTTGGCCAGCTGGTCGCGCACGTCGCGGGCCCGGGTCAGGGAACGCTGCTGGAGGAAGTTCTCTCGCGCCCAGACGGGCGAGAAGTCGCTGTCCACCCACTGGCTCCACACGTTGAGCAGGGTCGCGTGGTCGCCGCCGTCCTTGACTGTGAATCGGTTGCGCGCACTGTCGGCGTGGATCTTCTTGTCCTTGGGCCGGAAGAAGAGCGCCGAGGCTTCGCCTAGCATCGACACAATCGACAGCACCTCGTCCACGCAGCCCTCCTTGTCCGCTGCCAAGACTGCCTTGGCCAGCATCGGGTCCGTCGGGAACTCGGCCATCTGGCGCCCCATCTTGGTAAGCTCGCCCTTGTGGTTCAGGCCTTGCAGTGCAAAAAGCTGGTTCAGAGCCCCTATAAGTGCCTCCGTTGGCGGCGGGTCCATAAAGTCAAAGTCTAGTAGGTCGTTGATGCCCAGCGACTTGAGCTGCAGCACCACTCCGTTGAGGTTGGTCCGCTGGATCTCGGGCATGGTCGACTCGTCCATCTCGTTCATGTATGCAAATTTGGTGTACAATCGGAAGCACTTGCCAGGCCCAACACGACCGGCACGACCACTGCGCTGGTTGGCCGACGCGCGCGAACACGGCACCACCACCAGGTTGGACATGCCCGTCTGCGGGTTGTACACGTTCTCCTTGACATATCCGGGGTCGATGACGTACACGATACCGTCAATCGTCAAACTTGTCTCGGCAATGTTGGTGGCTAGCACCACTTTGCGGGCCCCGTCAGGAGTCGGTTCAAAAATCTTGGCCTGGAGTTCTGATGGTAGGTTGGCGTAGATGGGACAGACAACAAGCTCCTTGACTCGGCTCCCCAGCTTCTTAGCTGTCTCGGCAATCTCTAGCTCTGCTGCCTCAATCTCATCCTGTCCCGTGAGGAAGATCAGAATGTCGCCCTTGTCCTGAGTTGTGTGGATTTGAAACGTTGTCGTGATAGCCGCCGCCAGATAGTTGGCCTCCGGCGCTGGCGTGTAGTAGATATCGACCGGGTATCGCCGACCGGGGATGTTGAAGATGGGCGCGTCGTCAAAGTATTGAGCAAACTTCTCGGCATTCATGGTGGCCGACGAGATGAGCAGCTTGAGGTCTGGCCTCTCGCGCGACAGATCCTTGACCAGTGCCAGCAGGATATCGGTGTGCACCGTCCGTTCGTGGGCCTCGTCGATCATGATGGCCGAGTAGCCTGCTAGATCGGGCTCCGTCATGAACTCCCGCAGAAGCATGCCGTCCGTCATGTACTTGAGGATGGTCTTGTCCGATGTATTGTCCTCGAAACGGATCGAATATCCAACCTCGTTTCCCACCTTGACGCCCACCTCATCCGCCACACGTGCGGCGACACTCATGGCAGCCACTCGTCGCGGCTGGGTACAGCCGACCTTCATGCCGTTCTTGGTATACCCAGCCTCGTGGAGATACTGGGGTAGTTGCGTCGTTTTTCCACTGCCTGTCTCGCCAACAATGACCAGGACCTGGAACTTCTCCAGGGCAGCCAGGAATTCATCGCGGTATTGGTAGATGGGCAGGGTATTCCTTGTTTCCTGAATAGATAGGGCCTTCTTCTCGGCAGCTTCAATCTGGGCATCAAGGAAACGTTGCTCCTTGGTCAGCGTCTTGCCCTCGCCAGCCATGCGCGTGTCGAGGCTCCACTGGATGTATTGGGCGTCGTCCATGACATAGTCGTAGTTGTCATTCTCCCTCTCGGCGCGCTGGATCTGGGCTTTGGCCTTGGACGTCTGCTCCCGCTCCCACTCCTCGTGCTCTGTGACAAACTTTTCCTGGCCGTACTCGTCACGGTCCACGTAGCGCTTGTACAGGGCCTCCTCCTTTTTCTTGCGATCCATCTTGCCCTTTTCGGTGATGTAGTCCTCGGGCATCATGTATCCGTCGCGGTGATCGTCAATCGTCAATCGCTCCTCGGCGAGGCGCAGAATCTCGCGATTCTTGGCAAATTCGGCCCTCTCCTTGTCCGACAGGCGCACGCCGCTCTGAAGCTCCCCTGTCTCCTCAGCCACCTGCTTTCGGAGAAGGGCCAGGCGCTCCATCTCTCGCTTCTTGAGGTATTCCTGCCTCGATCGCTCGCGCAGATCCGGCATGGCTGCTTCTCTCGCGGCCGCATCCTCGGCGAGTCGTCTCCGCGAAGAGGACGGCCCCTCACGGTCCTTTTTTGATCGCCCGTCATCCTTTTCTTTCAACCGCTTGGAGAATGCATCCCGCTCCTCGAGATCGCGTTTCCTTTGTCGTTCCTCTTTGGCCCCTTCGGAGAGATCGGCATCGTCATCGTCCTTCTTGTCGTCGGGATCGTCGCGGCTCAGCTTGACACGCTTGCTGGCCGACTCCTCAAATTCTGGCTCGTCATCCTGAGAAGCAGCGCCATTATCGTAGCCATCGTCGGATGCGGGCTCTTCGTCGGCCCACCTGTCGTCAAAGTCGGCGTCGCCATCGCGTCGGGACCTGTAGCTCTTGGATTTGCTACTGGGTTGGTGGCGACGGGAATGGGAGGATGATCGTCGTGGCGGCGATTTAGAGCGGCTGCGGCTCCTATTATTGCGGGGTCTGGAGGATCTGCTCGAGTGCTTTTCGTCGCGATCCCGATGATGGCGGGACCTGTGCTTCTTCTCCTTGCCGACTCTCTGAGGACCAACCTCTTCCTCGTCCATGGGCAGGAGGGCGTACTTCTTGGAGCTCATGGTGGGCGAGTATATCTCTCTCAACACTCCTTCGTTTCCGTACCCCGATTTGTATTAGAAAGCACCGCAGCAGACACGAGAGAAACGTGGTTGGTCGCTTGATGCTGGTGGTGATGACGGAGGACGGACTAAGTCGAGGAAAATCAACAAACCTTAGGACCGGCCAATTTGAGCTTATCGATAAGACTCTGACGCAGTGAGTATCATAGTAGCGCTCTCGGGTGCTTGTAAGTGCCTGGAACAGGGGCCTTTTTAGTGGCTATGGGGCCACGTCTTTCATCCACTTTTGTACGTAGCATTTATCAATGAACACGCTGGAGCTTCCTCTTCCCTTCTTTTGCGCGTCTCTTACCAGACCACCACGTCTCCTTCTATTGTTATCAGGCGTTCACTGTACTGGGGAGCATATCAGACCCCCCCATTCTGCGACCCCCCGAGCCTTCGCTGCTCATTTCTAAGACCCTTCGTTGTCGGTCACTGAGAATTATCATGTTCTTCAACGGGGGGCTTGTGGCCTTGGTGCTTCTGGTACTGGTCCAGCTGGCCCTTTGCGCCCAAGACTACTACAAGGTAATGGCACTCCCCTCCCAAGGATGGATGTATCTATAACAGAGGATTATTTCTAATACTCATGTTCGCAGGTCCTTGGAGTCGAGAAAGATGCCTCGGAACGACAATTAAAGTCGGCGTACCGCCAGCTGTCCAAAAAGTTCCATCCGGACAAGAACCCGTATGCGCCCACCTCGTCTGATCCCCCCCAAGCCCCCCAACTAATATTCCTTGTATTATAGTGGCGATGAGACCGCAAAGGAGAAATTTGTCGAAGTTTCCGAGGCGTACGAGGTTCTGAGCGACGCAGAGACGAGAAAGATCTACGACCGACACGGCCACGAGGGCGTCGAGGCGCACCGAAACGGTGGCGGCGGCGGCGGCCACCATGACCCATTCGACCTCTTCAGCCGATTCTTTGGTGGCGGTGCGCGGGGAGGCAGGAGCCCTGGGCGTGCGCGTGGTCGCGACATGGAGCTGCGCGTGGGTATCAGCCTTGCCGACTTCTACAACGGAGGCGACGTGCATTTCGAGTGGGAGAAGCAGCACGTGTGCGATGAGTGCGACGGGTCAGGCAGCGCCGACGGACAGGTGGACAAGTGCAACGTCTGTGGCGGCCAGGGAATGCGCATCATCAAGCAGCAGCTCGCTCCTGGAATGTTCCAGCAGATGACACGGCCGTGCGATGCGTGCGGCGGGCGTGGCGAGAGGATCAAGCACCGGTGCCCGCACTGCCAGGGTGCTCGCGTTTCCCGCAAGCCCACCCAGGTGGATGTCAAGGTGGAGAGGGGTGTGGCCAACGGTGGCCGCATCGTCTTTGAGGGCGACGCTGATGACAGCCCAGACTGGGAGGCCGGTAACCTCATCGTCACCCTCACGGAGCACCCCCCCTCGGCTGCCGAGAACCCGCACCATCTCGACGGCCTCTTCTTCCGCCGCAAGGGCGACGACCTCTATTGGACAGAGGTCCTGTCTCTCCGCGAGGCCTGGATGGGCGACTGGTCCCGCAACATCACCCACCTTGACGAGCACGTCGTGCGCCTCGGCAGGCCTCGCGGCCAGGTCATCCAGCCCGGCCACATCGATACTATCCCCGGCGAGGGCATGCCCAAGTGGCACGAGGACGGCGAAAGTGTCTACCATAAGCACGACTTTGGAAACCTCTACGTTACGTACGAGGTCGTCCTCCCGGATCAACTGGACGCCGCGGTCGAGAAGGAGTTTTGGAATATCTGGGAGAAGCAGCGCTCTAAGAGGGGCGTCGACCTGCAAAAGGATCTCGGCCGCCCAGAGGCCAAGGCAGCCCCTGCGAAAGATGAATTATGATGATGGTGAAGAAATGGAAGAAGTGCATTATTGCGTGCGGATAGACATAGAAGACATGGTGGGTATGCTCTATAGGAACATTGATATACATTATTATAAGCATGCATTTTATATGCAATCATTATTTCGCGACACTTGTGTGTTCCATTCTCATATTCTTACAAACACAAAAGGTAGGACCGCTCATTTGTCGTTATCATGAATGGTTGCAAAAAAAGGCAAAAAAAGAAAGGTCACGGTGGGGATCGAACCCACAATCTTCTGATTCGTAGTCAGACGCCTTGCCATTGGGCCACGCGACCATTTGATGTTATGGGGAGATAACTAATTGATTGATAAGGCTCATTGCAGAACTCTACTTGTCTCTTTCAAGCGAATATCCATATTTCTAGAGGGGGACACAGGGCAGTTGACCATGATGAAAGAGGGTAACATTGGTTAACATTGTGACGAGATGTTTAAAATATTCGGGAATCCCATCTCAGAAATATCCCGCCGAAGGTCCTTGCTGCCCACCAACGGGGCCCTTGTCCGCTCCAGCTGCTGACTCGAGCCAGCTGTTCCAGTCAATATTCGGGTCCAAATCCATCCCCAGATCCACATTGTTGAAGTTATCAAGGCTCATGTCTTCACCGGCCCATAGCCAGGGTGTGAAATCCGACTCCAGGGACTGATCCCCGATGCCAGGCCAACTGGTCGCATCCTGGGGCACAAATGTTTGTGGTTCCGCAGGCGGGATGGTGGTAAAAGCAGCGGGGGTTGAGTTCGGTGGCTGGTTCTGGCTGATTTGGTGCTCTGATGCATACGGAGACTGGGAACTAGACCATTGGTTTAATGCTCCGGAGGCAAGCTGGGGAACAGACTCGGGTGTTGTAGACGAATGGGAGCTAACGTTTGAGAGAAACGCCGGGTCCCGCTGCTGTTTCTGCGTGTTCAGCACCCCTCCCCCACCTTCAACTTGTGTCGGGACTAGGACCAGGCTGCGCCAGTGCTGTCTGAAAAGTTCTTCGGGATTGACACCTGCTAATGATGGAAGGCTGGACGGGGGTGGAATCCGGGCATCGGCCGTTTCGAGCTGCGCGACCGTGACGCGGTCTTTCCGTAGGCGCTCGAGTTCAGCAGCGCGGTGCTTCCTGGCCTTGGCCGTGAGCTTGCGCAGCGGGACCCAGATCCTGGAGCCCTTGTCCATGCTGGGGTCTGACGGGAGGAGCCACCGGCTGTGGAGGGCCACCCACATACGCTCGGCAATTGGGGTCCATGGACGGCGGCAGATCTCGAGAAGTAAGTAGACAATGGCGTTCCAATGCGTGTACGACTGGTAAACCCAGCGCCACTGGCGGCACGACTTCTCGTCGTTGAGAACATGGTTGTACTCGGCCACTTCGAGGGCTGCGGAGAGGAGCTTGTCACGGATCTTGTCGGAGATTTGCTTGCTGGACGGGGAGAATAGGGCGGGCAGATAGACGAATAGTGCCATCTTGGACACGACGAGCCGAGTAGCTGTCACACCGACCCAGAGTAGGATGTTGGGCTTGCCGCCGTACTTGAGGAACCGTTTACTCATCTTCTCGTACATTGAGTCAAGTAGACGGGCCTGCTCCTTCAAGGGGTCGGGCCCGCCCCTGACTTCGGGAGACATCATCTTCCTCGTCAGGATGCATTGCTCCAAAATTCCCAAGGGGCCCGACATGTCTGTAATCTCGTCGCGTTCGGATGGAAGCTGCGTCATCTCGGGATACAGGTCATCCTCATTAACATCTAGGGGCAGTTTAGTGTCGAAGCTCCCATGCGAAATGGAGAGTTCCATGCCCTGATCCTCAGACGTCCGGATATCGAGCGTGCACAGCACCCACCATGCCCTCCGGCGGATCTCGGCCTCAAAGGGCGTCATTTGCGGAAAGTGGGAGCCATCGCGATGCAACCCGATGGCCTGGGCCATTCTGATGGCAAGACCCGTCATCATCCAGATGAATCGCGGGCTGTCGTGACGGCGAGCGACGTAGAGGAATATGCTGAGGGCCTGGACCAGCTTCAGCTGCGGCGAAGTGAGGAAATCTGCCTTGGATAGGGCGAGTTCCAGGCCCAGTCGGAACTTCATGTTGAGCTCTGCCTTTATGGTTCCAAAGTTGACGAGCACCTTGAGGAAGGAGAACAATCAGTTTTGTGGGTTCATGATGGCAGTGAGAATGATGGTCGGTGAGCTTACATCGTCTTCTTCCATAGATGTCACGGCCGTATAATAGACAGAGAACATCAAGGCCTCATCGGCGGGGTCCAAACTTGTCGCGTCAGACTGTCGCATATTACGAGACAAAGTCATGATGCTGGGCATATGAACAGCCTGGAGCATAAAGTTGACGTTCTCCGAAAACACGTCTAGAAGGAAGGGGATCTGCGAAGGCAGCGGACGAAATGCCGACAAGTCCGAGTTGACAACGCCGGCATTGTTGAACCCAAAGAGCATCGCATGGCGCTCCGAAGGTGTCCGGCTAGACTCGTATGTAGACGATGCCTGGCCCGGGGAGTCTTCGTCGTCGGACGAGTCGGAATCGCTACCACCAAGACCACGAGCATCCATTTTCAAACCATCAATCTTCCCCTGGCTGTCAGCATTCAAGAAAGGATGATCAGAGATGGCTTTTGATTAGACTATCACACACCTCATCGCTGATGCGGGACCAAAAGCCGCTGCTCACGTAGCGGTTGCATGCCTTGTCGCCCAGTATCATCCTCCCAAACGGCTTTTCCAAGCGCATAGTACCTGTCGTTGACGATGACGGGTCAGGGAAGCCTTCTGTTCCCACACGCTGACCCTGGTTGATGCTGTTACTCTCCGGTGAGGTTTCCGCGGACCCGCTGTTGTGTACAGCAGCACGGGCCTGTTCCAGCTGACCGTTGAGCTCCTCAACCAGGCTCTCGAGCGTACGCAGCCGCTCCATGACCTGGTTCACACCCGAGTTTTGCTTCCCGGAGCCATCTCCATCAGCGGCCTGGGCCTGCAAGGAGGGGTCGTTGGTGAAGCGCTCCAGACGACGAGCCCAGCGGGGGGGCTTATCGCTGGTGGATGGCACGACGCACGCAATGTTGGCCCGCCGGCAGTTGGTGCACGGTGACAACTTGTCGCACCGGACCTTGCGACGCCGACATATGACGCAACTGCGCAACTTGGTGCCCGTGGCTGGGGCGTGAGCAGGAGCGGGAGCGGGAGCTGATTGCTGAGATGTCACTGCTCTAGGTGTTGCCCCTCCTCCTGCAGGCGGTGGCGGCCTCGCGTCTTTCTCGGCCTGCCTGACATTGGGGTCGTATGCGGCCTCCGGGTCCGGTTTTGGGAACATCTGCGACATAGTTGTATTTCTTTATGCATAAAACTCCCGGTATATTATTATTTGCAGCTTGAGCAGCACGGAGATGCCAGACGTGGTCGCTGCTCATCGATATGATCAATGACTGCACGCCTGCCTACCCCAACAGCACGCTCGGTGATCCGTCCCTCCCGTGCAGCCAGTCACGTGGACTACACCAAACCCGCACTGCGGCGGACTCGGCATAACCAACCAACAGCAGATTGTTCCAGGTTTGTTTCTTCACGTCCAGTTTCATTTTTTTTCTCAATCGAGTTGATCTTGTAACATGAACGAGTTGAGGTTCGGTGCCTTTATGAAAATTTACGCCAATTTGCCTCTATATTATGACCCCACTGTCTCCAGGTTTCCGCTCAGTGACAAATGGCCATCGCCCAAGACCAGGCCTTTCCGCCTTCGGGCGAGGCCACCGTTGGTCAGCCATGGTATGTCACTCACATCTCTCTTGAACATTCCGTGAAGTATACGGAGTACTACTGCCCCTTCTTCTCATAGAAGGTGGGTTTCCTGCCCGACCCGTCTTACCCGGGACGACTGATGAGCCAGCATCGCATCACGCAACTTTTGCATTTGGCTTTGTTACCGAGTTTCTAGTATTTAATGTCATGTTGGCTAGAATTGCCTAAAAAGCAAGACCCCATGCTTCTACAGCAACAGACCTCCATGTGCTGCATACGGGTTGGCCGGCCACGATAGTCGTCCCAACGCCTAAGCGTGATGGCATAACCACCTAGTCCCGACCTATTCGCCCTGAGAACCCCTCTTATTAGAATTCCCAAACTCAATATTAAGGATGATAAAAATCCCTCAACTTGAGTCTTCTGATGTTGAGAAATAGCAGCTTTGTGGGGATTTCTATGCCCCTGCTCCGTAATAGTTGGGCGCAATATACATGTATGGATTGCCAACTTGTACGCACTCGTACAAAACCCAAACTGCAAGGGAATGCCGATCTAGTAACTAATTCCCATATTTGTAAGACTCGTATTCATTAGCTGCCGTTAGGCTATTCTTGTTAGTTCCAACCTACAGACTTTTGTTCGACAATCCATATACTCATATGGAATGTTGCGCCCTTGGACCTGGGAAAAAGGACCCTTGCCCATGTTAGCGGAAGCTTCATTTTCAGGGCCACATGACTTCCGGGGTCGTTTATTTCTCGTCGCATTTGCCATTGCTATGTCACTGTTGACGCTTTTGCGTTTCAGTAGTCCCAATGGCCTAGACGGGGTTCTAGGCTGTTATGAAGATGAAGAGGGACGGTAAGATGCATCGCAAGGTTGATAGCGCGGAGAAGTATCAAACATTAATCACGGGCGTCTTGGCGGCAATAGTAAATACAGCTTACAGGAACAGAGAGAGAGGAGAGCCAAACGGATTTCCTTGTTGGGTATTGTCCTTTCCGTCTTGGGACGAGGGGGAGCGGCCCACCTCTGCGTATGGTGGGTGATCCCGCCCCAAAACATTCATGGCACATCTTGTTGCTTGGTTCCAACTCCTGGGTGGTCAGGCTAGCCTCGGTATTGTGCCCCAAGCCACATTATTACATGGACGGTGCACATGCAAACCGTTGGAGAAACACAATGGCGGCAATTAACGGCGCCAACCCCATTGCCGGGACCAATTGACGCAGTTGACCACCCATTGTCTATGTTAGTGGTCTGCTCTCTGGCTGCCACACCATCGACTCTTGTCACAAAGCGCATGTAATTGCATAGCCTGAATGTATATTATGGACAAGAAACAGGAAAGAAAAGAGTTCAAAATTCCCATCTGCCGCGTAGATAAGGTCTCTCGAATACACGGCATATCCTCTCCGCTCTTCCGACTTAGTACTTCTCGTTTTTTCATCTTTAGACTCTGCGACCGACTAGGAACTCAAGGTCGAAGAAATCACGAAATGTCCAGAAAGCAGTGGCTTATCTGGTGGCTCCAAGCCACCGCGCTTAAGTTCGGGAGAATCATGCTGGGATACCCCAACTACAAGCTTTTGCGGTGTGGCTTGCGATGGCCGGCAGTAGGATCCCTGACTCGGTCACAACCCCCAGGACCAAGGGGAATTACATGTGGTCTTTGATCAGAGGGTTCCTGGCAAGTGGCCTGAACTAGCAAGCCTTCTTTTCCACCCGGACGCAGAAATAGCTCACCGTTGTCGACTCCGGCAAACAACAAGCCTCCATATGGTACCTTGGGTTCACTCACGCATGGTCTCGCATTGTCTCCGTGGGAACATGCACACACCATTTGCCGTGAGGTATCTGACCCGTATTATCAGTAATTGTGTCGAGAGCCCCCAGCGTTACATTGAACCCACGGTCATCTGGTCATTATTACTCAATGTCACCAAGGTACCAGCTGGACGGCGCTTCCCGTCCGGGGAGTTGCCCCAACCCAGCCTTGGCCGCCTATGGACAATGCAATGACAATACGACGTATGTGCGAGTGTTAGTGGAATTTATCCAAAGTTTGGATGACTTCCCCGCGTTTTTCAGTGCCGATCAGTGGATCCTCGGGGACTCCAAGCAATGCGCCGTACCCCGTATACAAGATGACAACAGCACGATGCTACGCTATCGAATCTTTTGTGGTTGCTAATGATATTACCCCAAGCCTCATTAGTCCGATGGAGAGCTGAACTGGAGCTATGGAAATGCACTTTCGCACGCTAGCCTACCGGGGACACGATACATGTAATTAGGAGGTTAGGTCGCCGTACGGTGATTACCATGTACATGGCCTGGTCAAATAGTAAACAAGATACATGTACTTTGGGCCTCGCGCGCGTGATCGTCGTGGTGCCTCGGTAGCGCGCAGTATAATTCATCCCGTAGTTGAAATGCCGACATAACGACCTGTTGTTCCCTTTCAATACTTGTAAACAGTACCAGATCCAAATCTGTTGGCCGGCGGCAGCTTCGGACTTGGCACTCTGGGCCGGATTAGAGTCATTAGACCCAGACACCCTCAGCCTTGTAATACCATCATGTCCCAGCTGGAGTAGCCTCTCCCATAGCCGATCTGATATGTACGAGGTTAGCTCGTCCGACCCCCTCTTCTAGGCCGGGCGACGGAGGGTGTCGTAATCGTTCGTTTACAGACTATCTGGATGCAGATCACGATATAAAACCCCCTGTCCTCGCCTCTTCTCCCGTTCACGAGCCAAGCCACTCCCTTCGATTCCCAGATCAAGCTTCGGACTTACCCGCCCCCCCGTCCCTTCCCCTTTTCTGCCTCCTCATTTTCTGCCCCTTATACTGCACAATGCGTGTCTCGGGTCGCCTCCTGGCCCTCGCCCTCGTGGGTCTGGCCTCTGGCCGTGCAATTGTCCCTGCTGAACCCAGAGATGTCACAGACGTCGAGGTCAGGGACGCCGACACCGACTTGGTGGATCTCAAGGATCGCGCGATCCCCCCCGCGCTGGACCCGTGGTACAATAGTCCCTCGGGCTTCGCAGCCCAGGCGCCGGGCACCATCCTGAAGACCCGAAGGATCTTCCCGGCCTTCTTCAGCTTCATCCCTGACCCTATTGAGGCGTACCAGCTGCTGTACCGGACGACGGCTGTTGACGGATCCGCCATCACTACGGCGACTACCGTCTTCAAGCCGCTCAATGCCAAGAAGGATCGCCTCATCTCGTTCCACACGGCGTATGACTCCACCAACACTATCTGCAACCCCAGCTACACGTACCAGTTCGGATCCATCCCCCTCGAGAGCATCGCGGGGGCCGAGCGCCTCGTTCTCGAGACGTACCTCCTGTCTGGCTACATTGTCGCGTCCCCTGACTACGAGGGGCCTGATGCGGCCTTCGTCGTCGGGCGCCTTCACGGAAAGACTGTGCTGGACGGAATCCGCGCCGTGGGCAGCTTCGACAAGCTGGGCTTCTCGACCAAGACGCCGCCCGTTGTGGGTGTCGGCTACTCCGGCGGCGCCGTTGCTACCGGCTGGGCCGCCGCACTGCAGCCCTCGTACGCCCCCGAGATTGACATCCGCGGCTGGGCCCCCGGCGGCACGCCGGCCAACCTCACTGCTACCTTGACCTTTATCGACAACACCCTCTTCAGCGGCTTCGTCGCCGTGGCCGTCAACGGCCTGAGGAAGCCCAGCGCCTACGGCGCCAAGCTGGCCCCGATCCTGAAGCGCATTCTCACCGTCAAGGGGAACCTCGTCCTTGACGCCATCAATGCCGTCTGCGGCGTCCAGGCCCTTGGGCTCTTCACCGAGCAGAGCATCCTCGCGACGAGCTTCCAGACCCTCGGAAAAGGTCTTCTTACCGAACCTACCGTCAGTGGTGTCCTCGCTGACAGCACCCTCGGTGTCGTCAAGTCCGAGACCCCCGCTGCCCCCGTCTACATGTACCACGGAAGCAAGGATGAGATCGTCCCGTACGATCCTGCTTCCAAGACGGCAGATGCCTGGTGCGCCAACGGCGGAAACGTCGAGTTTGTTACTCTCGGTGCAGGCGGCCACGTTACCTCCGAAGTCGTGGGCCTGCCCGGTTCGCTGAAGTTTGTGTCCGATGCATTCGACGGCAAGGTCGCTCTCGGTTGCCGCCGACCCACCATCCTGAACGACACTCTCGACCCTCTCGCTCTTGGTCTTAACCTCGAGCCTATTGCCACGCATCTCATCGAGTTGGTTGCCCAGGTCGGCAAGGGAGACTCTAATCTGCGCCAGAGCCTCGCTCCCCTGAGCGCCCCCTTCTAGTTCCCGCTCGGGACTTGGCGCCTGCTGATATTGTATGGGGAAAGTTTGGGATGGGTGGACGGGTATGCGGAGTATGTATTGTACATGTAAACATTCTTTCATCTTCTGTATTTAAACTTGAATTCTGGGTATCAATTAAACGCTGCACGGTCGCTACCTACTTACTGTATCCTTGTACGCCCTGGAATTGAGTTCTTCATATGTCGTCATGATCTGCATGCAGTGTCCCGTCCCGCATAAGACATGGCAGGCTGTATGTTTAGATGTACTCCGTACTCCGTACCTGATAATCTTGCAAGATAAGTCGAGGGCTGGAGTGGCACCACCCGACAGCTGAGACCCTACTAATCGGCTTTATCCAACACTCAGCCGACCTCTAGCCCACCATGGCGGCCCAGACGATTGTATTGGCATTGGCGACAGACGAGTCGGGAGTGTTACCTCCATCTTGCGCCATGACTTTGGCCTGGCCAATGCCCTGCCAGTGACCTATCCACTGCAGACATACGCGCATATATTGAGCCACTTCCTCGGAGATAACAGCCCGTTGTATCGACAAGAGGCGGAGCGGGTACATTGCCAGAATGGCACCGGCTAGTGGCCCAGGGCTGACAGAGCTTGGCGGAGAATGGAATACCGCCTCGGGGTTGTCAAGGAGGAAGTAGGGGATAGACGAGAGAAGATCGTCGATATAGGGACGGACTTGCCGCTTCAGACGGTCAATGGTCTCGGTGGTTTCATTGTCAGATGGTAAGTGGTCGGCGCACTGGGTTGCAATTGCTACGAGCATAATGATGCCCTTTCTACACACGGTCCACACCGCGGCAACCCAGACTATTGAAGACATCAAATGTTAACCAGACGCTCGCACGCTCGACAGTGACGACGCAACACTCACCATCCATGTATATGTGTACACGACCTGGCCAAAAGATGTCACCATGAGTCCCTTTCGTCTGAGCCTCACCAGCATAGCCCACGCACGTCGGGGTCCAAGCTGGGGATTGGTTCTTGGACCAATCGGAAAGCCTGTCAAATATTCTCTCGGCTTCAAAGAAAATATCTCGAATTTCCGACTCCTGTGGCTTCCCAACGGCACCCAGGGTGGCTTTAGCACGCTTCATCAATGCAGCTGAGATGGCACAGAACTGGTCGAGTCCTGGTGCAGAAATCCCGCGGCCAGGCGCAACCAGAAGGCCAGAAAGGAGGACTCCCAGTGAATTACCCGTCGCTATTTTGTCGATTAGGTCGCAGGGGGACTCGCGCGTACGCGTGCGAAGAATCGCTGTGATTCCAAGAGCATGAATTCCGTGAGAACCGCCTTCTGTATCACTCGGAAAAGGCAGCGATATCAGCTCGTACAGGCCAAAGAGAGTGACGACGGCGAGGGCCTCGGACGAGTGCACAAAGGACGGGTCCGATGACATGCCAGCTCGGAAGGCCTGGACACCAATGTGATAGAGCCACTGGGACCTCCTGACGAGAGATGCGCGGTTCCAGCGCCCGCCAACGCTACACAGGGTGACGGCCCGGGCAGCCCTTGTGACGGCGGGGTGATGCGCCTGCTGTCGTAGCAGGTGCATGACGCTCTGTAGGTAGCCCCGGGAAAGACTCGGGTGGGCTGGGCGCACGCAATAGTCGCGGATGAATAAGTCGATGGCGCGAGCATCAATGTCATTGTCTGTTGTGTAGAGAAGCTGTCGTGACGCCGGCTGGGGTTGGCTTCTTTGAAGCTTCACGTTGCCAGGTGTGCTGTAATGGCGAAACATCAAGTCGACATGGGACTCGTAGCCCAGGCACTGCCGTCTCGTGCGAACACATGCATTGCATTCCTGTGGACATACATAGAAGGTGAGTACTGGTGATGGATGGCAGTTTAAATATTAAACCTGGCGGTTATGTGTACCCACTGGCTTGGTCTCGTCGCACTGTTCTTGGTGGTTAGAATAAAAAGGCGTTCGAAGGCTAAGTACATGTAGGCGTGGACCAGGTTGGGCTCACCTTTTTTCTACGCTGTTTGCATGTGCGGCATCCGCGGGATACGCCGTGATTTACCATGTCGATTATGGAAAAGATGATGGGAGGTTGAAAGGAAGAATTGTCCTCGTCTTTGACTCGACGTTGGAGATAAATCTGACGGTCGGACAAAAGCGGACTTAAGAAAGGAAGGAGCGACCCGCAAAGATCATTGAACAGTATCAGACGCGACGGCATCATAACCCGTCACGTCGTCTTGAGTCATATAGAAGCTCAAGATGTTTATATTCTGGATAATTGATAGGGGACTTTTGGCGACAGATGATAATATACCATTTCCCCTTAACACTAACATGGTTATTAATGTCATTGGCCATGCTTCTTGTCGCACTTCGCACGCCGTACCTCGGCGACATCAGCCGCAAGTATGGCGGCCCCCATCGGCAGTGAGGCCACCTTCTTTCCCGAAACGCAAGGCTAGGTTTAAGAGGGTCACTGAGCCAGGCATCTTAGAAGATGCTTCAATTCGAAAGAAGTGGGAGGCTTCAATTAAAAAAATGCGAGTCCTCTACACGTACCACCGCCTCCATTTAGTAGGTACCAAAATGGAGATGGAACTGTTCGCTCGTCGCGATGGTATCTATGTCCGACATGTCAATCTTCTCCAGATCTCTAATGGGAGAGCAACTGGAAAGATCCAGGGTTTGAAAAAAGTCGCCATTCCGATATTCGGTCATGGAACGCGTGTTGCGGTGGGTTTGCTTCTCGTGGATACCAGACTTGAGAAAGCCGTTGGAAGATATGAAGCCGGCAAAGAGCATGCGCATGTCCTATGCACTTTCCATTCGGGCTGGCTTTAATTTCAGCTTGGGATTCTGACGAGGGGGGTCTTTCAGAACGATCAGAAAGAATCGCAGGCAATTCCACGAATGTATTACGGAGTACGTTACATCGTGAATGCACTCCCGGCCAAGAGTGATGGATATATTGAGGCTGGATGGCAGAGGAACAGGGAATAGTAAGATTCAAGTTTGGAAATGCTTCACGGTAGACCCAGTGCTCTATATATGTATCCAGTAGGCTGCGGCCCAAGGCGCCATTGATGGGAATATTTACAACGACTTCTGACGACCACACAATGTCTACCCGTAGGGTACTTTTTGAGGATGGAAACTTTGGATGTCGAGATTGGAATTATATACATGTGATATTGTGCTGTCATAACCAAATTTCCTCCTTAATCCATGTCAAGGTTGAAGACCTCAGATACATGTACCCCTGCTTCATTGAATTTGCTGACCATTGGGCCCCTCTTATATCGCGTCCTGGTTCCCCAGGTTCCCCATCTTCAACCCCGCATCTCCAGAAAGTATCCGGGGAAACGCTCCATCGGCAGTACTTTGACACTTCAACACCCCAAAACATTGGCCAGGCAGTATTACATGCATGCACTCAGCCCTCAGAATCCATAATGACTGGCAAACGAAGCTGGGAAGAGGCCAATCACGATGCCGACGCCTTATGGGCTCCAGCTGGGCCAGGGGGCACCTTGGCTTCAGGGCCTATTAGCATGAACACGGCGCTGGAGGCGCCCATCCCCCAAATCTCGCGCAAGATCAAGGCGTGTGCAGCTTGCCGGAAACATAAGGTGAGATTCTTCGTGTTCAACTGAACTGCCGGCGAAGACAGCTTCTTATGCACCGACAGATAAAATGCCTAATGGACGACTCGGGCCCGCCATGTAAGCGCTGCGCCGAGAGAAATCTTGGATGTACGCTCAACAAGAACCTGCAGACATTGCTCAATGAGCGCAACGAGTACGTTTTCCGCATATGTGATCTTGGAAAGGTATCCCCGTCGAGAGAGGAAACATCTGACCAGACCTAGGATCTCTCATTCCATGGCCGCCGACCTCGAAATGCTACAGGCACAACTACACCGTATAACCGAAAAGCTTGGAATGCCACCGCCGCCACGCTTGCAGACCGTCAAAGCCGACGACCCTCCGACACCGGTGTCTGGAGAAGCGAGGAGCAACGGTCCCTCTGGCTCACACATGGCCGATGAAGTTGGCCCCTCGTGCGATAATTCACCTGTTCTACGACCCGAGGACGACACTGGTCTACCGCACGTACCCATCCACTCGGTGTACCGGCTCACCAAACTGAGAGCGCTGCGGTCGCCTGATGCAGACCCAGACCAGTTTGAAGACTCCACTGCCGGAGCGGCAGCGAGCAGTGCGACCGGTAGTGGTCTGGGACACTACCATGCGCATCCCGGGGTAGATAGGACGGTGGACGACCTGATATCGCGGGGTCAGCTGGCCGTTGATGATGCGGAGCGCCTTTTCCGCATGTACATGGACCATCTGGACCATTTCATGTACGGAATTGGCGGCGTGTATACGACGCTGAACGCACTACGCCGCGGCAGCCGGTTGCTGGCAGTGAGCATCTTCACAGTGGCAGCGTTGCACATGGCAGACACAGCCGTGGGTAGTACGCCACCGGGGGCGCCTCGCGGACTGTATGGAACGTGCATGGGTGAGCTGCGGCGGCTGATGGCATCGTCGCTGTTCCAGAGACGCATGGATCGTGACGATGTGCGCGCTATGTGCATCGCCTCCTACTGGCTATCTGACGTGAGCTGGAACCTCTCCGGTTATGCTATTCGGCGGGCAGCGGGGCTGAACCTGGCTGGCCAGCATGTTCGGGCCGTCGAGACGGGGGCTGCCGACGCCGTAGACGCCGTGCGTCTGTGGTACGTCCTGTATATATGCGATCAGCACCTGTCGACGCTGTACGGGAGACAGGCTATGATACGGTACGACGACGATGCGGCCCTGCGTGGGTGGGAAGCCTTCCGCCAGGCCGAGTCAGCCACCGACGAGGACCAACGCCTGGCCAGCCAGGTGGCCCTTCTCAACATAATGCAGCGTATGCGCGCCGTTGACGACACACCCCCGACTGTCCTGGCCATGCAGACGACTGGGTTTGCGCGGCAGCTTGATCGCTGGCTGGCTCACTGGTCCGTCGCTGTTCCGGCACGCCACGACCACATCGGCGGCTTCCCCCGCAACGGCGTGCTCTTGCACTACCACTTTGCTACGCTCCACCTCTACGCGCAGGTGCTCCAGGGCGGCACCACTGCTTCCAAGTCACTGGACGTGGCGGCTGCGGCGGCCGGGCCGGTGCGCGACGCCGCCACCGCTGCAGTCACGGCTGCAATGGCCATCATTGAGATGCTCATCACCAACCCTGACATGCGACCGGCTCTTGTTGGAATGCCCTCGTACATGCATGCCATGACGGGCTATGCTTGTATGTTCCTCGCCCGTCTGGCTATGCAGCCTCATCTCGGTGATATGGTCCAGACGCCCGTCGTCATTGATCTCATGACACGCCTAATCAGCCTCTATCGCTCTACCCCTGTCAGCCGCTGGCACCTGGTTAAGCTCATGGGAGATGGCTTGGATAAGATTGTCGTAAAGTTGCAGGCTAGTGCGACAACAACAGAACCCATGACCGACCCGCTCGCTGTTGGAGGTGTTGAACTTCCGGGAATGGAATTCGCCGGGTTCGATGCCTCATTGGAGAGTGACGCCCTCTTTTACTCCTTTGATGACCATGCCGGAGCACCGGGAATGTTTAACTAATATCATATCATTATTTATGTATTTCTTTGTTTTCTACTGCAGACTGTTCACCTGAGGAGAACATCTCCGTTTTCAATATTAGTAGGGCATGTGCATGTACTTGTATCAATCAGTACATGTCCTCAGTACATCAGCTGGTGAGAAAAGAAACTATTGAGAATATTTGGAGAGCTGAAAAACCTCCGAGATAACGATCGAGAATCATAGTAAAAATTCGGCTGCTTTTATCTGTAAGTTATTGATGCGAATGGCGTCTGCGTATCTCTAGCTTACGCTGCCTTTAGGGTCGGAGAGAAGTCCGCATAGATTGCGGGGAAGAACCCCACACATTCTCTCGGCGACGAGTGCGAAGTTCCCGACTAACAAGACCAATGCGGGGAAGTATCTCCAAAGAATAAAAAGGAACAAGAGAAGAAGACTTGGAGACTTGTCTATTACGCAAAAGGTCAAGAAATTGGAAAACGGCGCTTGAGTTAAGATTCAAGCACAATGGCCAACACCATGGAATACACAAGGTACGCAAGTCTAACAAGGGAAAAGGAGCCCTGAGAATGAGCAACGGCAACTAAACTCAATATTGTATACAGACTTGGACAGAGCGGGCTGAAGGTATCCAAGATCATCCTAGGATGTATGACGTTCGGGTCGAGCAAATGGAGTCCGTGGGTGCTGGAAGAGGAGGAGAGCCTGCGGCTGATCAAGGCGGCGTACGACCAGGGCATCAACACGTGGGACACGGCCGACATGTACTCGAACGGGCGCTCGGAAGAGATTGTGGGGGAGGCACTACGCAAGTTCAAGATCCCGCGGCGCCGGGTGGTCATAATGACCAAAATCTTCAACCCAGTCAACTACGACGACGACTCGCGCCCGGAGCCGGTCAACGACGGACCCTACGTCAACCAGATGGGACTGAGCCGTAAGCACGTCTTCGAAGCTGTCGACCGGTGTCTCGAGCGCCTGGGAACAGACTACATTGATGTGCTTCAGATCCACCGCCTGGACCGGGAGACACCACCCGAGGAGATTATGCGCGCCCTGCACGACGTCGTCGTCTCTGGCAAGGTGCGCTACCTCGGCGCCTCGAGCATGTACACCTGGGAGTTTGCACGCCTACAGTACACGGCCAAGCTGAACGGCTGGACACCATTCATCAGCATGCAGCCCTTCTACAACCTCCTGTACCGCGAGGAGGAGCGCGAGATGCTTCCCTTCTGCGAGGCCACCGGTGTTGGCGTCACCCCTTGGAGCCCCCTCGCGCGTGGCATGCTGTCCAAGCCCCGGGGCGTTGCCGCTGCCTCGCAGAGTGTTCGAAGCGCCTCCGATTCCAGGACAAAGGAGTGGTTCGCCGATGCCAACCCCGACATTGTCGATGCTGTCGAGCAGCTTGCTAAGGCTAAGGGCGTAAGTATGCCCCAGGTTGCAACCGCTTGGGTCCTTCGCAAAGGCTGCTCCCCTATTTTAGGGCTGAACAGTGAAGAGCGTATTAAGGAGGCTGTGGGAGCATTGACTGTCCAATTGACCGACGAGGACTGTGCAAATCTCGAAAAGGGATATCGCCCAAGGAATATTGAGGGTGGTATGTAGACTGACCTACGTATATATTATATGTATAAAATGGATTATATATAACGCGGCATGTGAGATGCGAGTAAGTAGAGCCAGAAGGGACCCTGAGACAGGATTCATGATGGTGGCACTCTGGTTTTCAACCTCTAACGAAACATATATTCAGCCACCCACGACTTATCAGAGTGTATCCAGCCTAAGAGTGTATCCAGCCTACTTTAACCCTTGCGCTCCTTTGTGTGACGCGCCCCTTTTCTGTGAAACATTGGGTAGAGCAAAGCCTAAGCCAATGGTGGTGATGCTTTTGTGTGACTAGATGCCCGTGAATCAGGACGTTAATCTCACAATCCTAGTACGCATCACTCATAATTTTCAGAATTTACTGACCAACTAGACTCCAATTCACTGGTTTCGGTGCGTAATTTGCCCGAGGCCCATCTTTGAGATATGCTACCTACAATATGTATAAAAGCACCCGCATTCCCACGACCTCCTAAACATACAAGACGTCAAGAACTACCTACTCCTACTCATACACAAGCCTGCTCCAAGTCCAAATGATTGATCTTTGACCAAACTTGATCGCTTTGATCTTGTCCACACCTCCATACAACCACCTACACCAAGACACTATCTCCAACCAAAACGACTCGCCCAGAATGAGTCTGCTCACCGATGTTATGTTGGAGTGGGCCTACGAGAAGGTGGGACTTAGGCAGGCCGTG
This sequence comes from Geosmithia putterillii, assembly GCA_900188575.1. NCBI lineage: Eukaryota > Fungi > Ascomycota > Sordariomycetes > Hypocreales > Bionectriaceae > Geosmithia > Geosmithia putterillii. Next base: position 177,169 of record FYEU01000301.1, on the reverse strand, counting down.
GATTTCTGGGGGCACTATTTCAACGAGATTGCCTTCCCTCCCAGCCCGGAGTACCGACTGACCCCCAACACAATCGCCGACGAAGAAGACATGTTCGCCTACGGATGCTTGAGGCCCGACGACAGTCAATTCATATTTACCCTCGGTGTAGCCTCGGGCCGACCCAACGGCCCGGCGATAGTTGAAAGGAGCCTGGAGTATCAATGCGCCACCTATCTCCGCGAGACCGGCCAGGAAATGGTCTACTGCATCACCTTCTGGGGCGTCAAGGCTCGCTGCTGGACCATGACACGCTCCGGCTACGTCCTGAAGCCCATGTTTGGGCCCAAGGAGTATAACCACGCGGCTTCGTATATTGATGCCAACTCTCCCCAGGCCAGGTGGATCTCGGAGGCCATTGCGTCTATGAAGTAATTGATCATAGGCCGGGGCTTGGGCCGGAGCATCCCCATCGTGCGACACTAAAAACGACAGATTGTTTCACTGTAACTATCGTCACTCAATAGACTCTACTTGAGTTGAACTCTGGAACCATCATAACTCTTTTCTCCATTTCTTCTCGTGATACCCCTTTCGTGTAGAATCCTGCGGTGTTTCCTCACAGTTGGGCCGGAGCGGAATCTGATGATCAGACGCCCCGCGGCTATGACTTTCGACAGCGGAATTTCCCTCGCGAAGACGTTGTCCAAGAATTTTGGGTAGATCATCATGCGATCCGTCGCCGGCATGCCCAGAGAAACGGCGCGTGCTTTGACGTTCCACGTAGAAAGGAGGGCTCACAGAAAAAGTGGAAATGTGGTAATGAGCTCTCGTTACTACATGTACCTTACCGAGCATTGAAGTATTGTTATGCAAGGACTTCAATGGTTCTCCTCCTCAAGGTTTCACAAATGCCGTCCCATGCGCTCCTTCCCTAGGTGGTTGCTGCCTTCAACGGCCACGACACGTGCTGTCGCGGGCTAAGGAAAGAGCGCTAGTCTGGGAAGGAGCATGCGGATGAGACTACGGAAAGCCCTCTGGGCAGCCCGGAGAGGAGGAGAACCAAGTCCTGACATCCCACTACTAGATAGATGGTGAGTCAAGGCACACCACTACCCCATGTTCCATTCTCTCACCGTGGAGCTATCTTCCGCGCTGAACTCTACACCGAGTCCTTGATTCTGTCCATATCCAGATCCCGCACGTCGATAGCCCAGGAAGTAGTCGCTAAGCAGCTCTGTCAAAGGGGGCCATATACTGGGCTTCGCTTTGAATGTTCGGACATCTCGCCAAAACACTTCATTGGTTTGATAGTCGGGGATGTTGCGTGGCCAATGTTCCAAACGACCTGCCAGTAACGATTAGCCACGACCGCAAAAGGGGAACGTATTGATACCTCGCATGCCGTTACATGTATAATGTTGGGATGCGACCAACATAACCCCCTAAGAGTTGAGAGTGTTCCGTATTGTCAAAAGGCAAGCATAATTATCGAGGAGCCCTCTAAGATGTAGCCTGGCAGAAGCCCGGTTGCCTGCTTGCACAGTTGGGTCGCGGAATACCACGAATGGTGGACAAGCGAAACCCCAAGATGTCCCGTCGGCATATAATGTGTACGCGTACGTCGAATGTAGAGTGGGATTGCGATAATAGATAACAAGGCGAAGTCGGCCATCCGGCCACAGGTATTATTGTGCGTACGAGTGCTGAAGTTCTCCCGTTTAGGCTATTCGTAAGTTGAATGTTGACATTCGAGTCCTGTCTGACGATAGCTCATCTCCCGCGCTGAGCTCCCGGTTGCAGAAACATGGCCACTGTTTCGTACAGATACACATACGCGTATATGGGTGAAGGAGGAAGGACGCGGCGACGGTCTCGGCCTTTGATACATGTGCAGCATCAAAAGTTCCGTAGTAGGAGTACGAGTATTCGTACTTGAGTTAACCGCAAATATATGCATGGAACCAAACTCACCAGAAACAACTGTTACGTTGCAATAATATGGGTTAGATATACTCCGTACGCATTAATGCTACGGAGTAAACCTCCCTCTGCGCTGCATTTTCGAATCGACTTTCCTTGGCATACCGGTCTTCTGATGCAGCCTCACTATTCGGCTTCCTTTTAAGTTGCTCGTCAAGGTCTTCAGGGACGCAGCGCTTGCTGTCGGTACTTTGTAGACGTCCAATATTAGGCCGCACGGCTTTGCTAATACTCGTAGACGGGCGCTGAACGAGGCGGTGTTTGAATCTTTGTTGGCCATCCACCTATGAATTGTAATACTTTCATTTTTTTCCTCCCATCTCAGGGTTCCTCGATGGACGCGTCATCAGGGCCTGTATAATGCTACGCTGCCTGTTCTTCGGGTTTTACATTTTGGGGGTTCCCCCCGGCAGCCAAACGCACTAGTAAGGATACGCGAAGGTTGCCAAAATTGCATTATTGTCGGTCCACATCCCCCACGTACCCGTGCCTGTGTACGCCGTAATACCGTAATAAGGGTGATTGGAGGCTGGGGCTGGGGATGAGCCCCGCTTGAAACGATCGTGCTGGTACGGAGAGAGACGGACTGCGAGTCCGGAGTAGACGGCAAGGCTAAACAACCAGAGCTTGGCTGGGCTGTGCAATTGAGCAGACATTTGCAAGCAATGACATATTACTGCGTAAATGTTTGCCAAGATTTCACTTGAGATATAATACTCCACGACAGCTGGAGAAGTCTCCATGCGCGGGTTATCATGAGTTAAGGGAAGTTACAGTGTTCGCAATTGAAGACGATAGGCCAGATCAGAAACCAGACAGCTCGTTTTATGGAGGCTCACGTCATGTACCGATGTAGACAATTGTGTAAGTTGGCATTGCCGACACTAGCATTGAAGCCGGAGACTAGCGGCATCGACTGAATCAAAACCATTACGCAAGCCCATGGAGAGATGCAGAAGTTCAAAACGAAACGGACACCAATACGCGCCCGGAGAGATCGCAACCTTCTTGGAAGATTCTGGCTCAAGAGTTCAGAAGAGCCAATCAGGACAACTGTATTAGAATTGCCATGTCGTTTCTATCCAGGGGTAGGGATCATGATTACGCACCCCCTGCTCGGCACATGGAGCTGGTGCCTCCCAGAATGGCAGGTCTCACAATGTACTCCGTATGTTTCCCAGAAGCACATAGTACGAGTCAATGGATCATCTTGGCAAAAAGAATTGCATTCGACTCAACCTCTTGGCATGGTACATTGAAGTCGTCAAGTTGCCAAGGTATCATCAAATGTCACCAGGATGACATTCGCCCCCCCAAATGTGCACCGGCAAACCTCAAATATACACCAGCAAGGATACATGCGCAGTCGACATCCTCCAGCCTTTCCCGCCCATTGTTTAAGGGAGGCAAACAAAGACGACTCGATTATGCAACCCTAATGCGCTCCCCAATCGAATTCGAATCCGACGGACAGTACGGAGTACATGTACCAACCTCCAATGTACTCGTTTGCGGGTTAATGGCAGTCGAGATACCTGTGCATATGGTTAGGACCCTGCCATTCATACAGAGCCAACTGCCCAGATGAGGCTGGTCACTCGTGCATATTTGACTTTTTACTCGTGTAAGTTTGAGGGTCGGATGATACATGTACCAGCACTCGAGGATATCAGCCGACGTGAGGAAACTGGCAAGATTCGAGGGCTATTCAAATAGCCCTCGATCCCCGTGTGAGAAAGAAAAAATGAACTGGTTCGAAACCATCCTCTCTCCCATTGCACAGCCTGCCACCTTGGTTGCCTGCCTGATCCTTCTCTACCACAGCCCATCTAGCAAGCCATGCGTCTGTCTTCAGCCGTGCTGAGCGCCCTTGCGGCCACCATGGCCGCGGCGCACCCCGGGGCTGATATCCATGCCGAACGTCTGGAGAGGCGCAACTTCATTGCCAACACAGAGCGGTCCAACCTGGCCCACTGTGCCTCCAAGCTGAAGGCCCGTGGTGTCTACCAGAGGGGCGTGGAGCGCCGCAAGGCTCTCGCGAACAAGCACGCCAAGCGAGGCCACCTTGTCTCCCGTGCTCCCGAAGACATCAACAAGTCTCACTACTCGCTCGCCGGGTACACGGAGAAGACCCCCCTTGATGACATTTTCGGAGCCAATGCGTCATGCGTACTGAGCCCGGAGGAGACCGAGGGTCCTTACTGTGAGTACCAACTATACACCAACGACTTGACACTTGGCATTTACGAAGTGAACAATGTCGCTAACTGCGTCTCATATAGATGTTGGCGGTGAATATGTTCGTCCCGACCTGACTGAGACTGAGCCTGGCATCCCTCTGTGGGTGGACATTGCCGCCATCGACATCGCCACGTGTGAGCCCATCCCCCAGAAGTGGCTGGAGATCTGGAGTAAGTCGGGCCCCATCACACCAAAGCAACTCCACTCTATGGAATTCCTGTTTGCTAACCAATATACTGCAATACAGGCTGCAACTCGACTGGCGTGTACTCCGGCGTGGCCTCCGGCGCCAACTACACCACGGCCCCGGAGAACCTTGACACCACCTTCCTCCGTGGTCTGCAGAAGACGGACGCGGATGGTGCTGTCCAGTTCAAGACCATCTACCCCGGTCACTACAGGTATGACTAAGTCTTTCTACGTTGAAATACCACGCTCCCGTACTCCTTCCCAGACGTTGAATGCTAATGCTCTCTTAAGCGGTCGTACCCAGCACATCCACGTCATGGTCCACACCAACGCGACCGAGAGGACCAACCACACCATTCTCGATGTGAACGCCTCGCACGTTGGTCAGCTCTACTTTGACCAGGACCTCAACGACAAGGTTGAGACGTACAGCCCGTACTCCACCAACCAGCAGCCCATCACCACCAACGCCGAGGACTTCCTCCTCGCTGACGGTCTCGAGACCAGTGACCCCATCATGGAGTACACCCTCCTGGGCGAGGATGTCTCCGACGGTCTCCTTGCTTGGCTGTCCTTTGGTGTTAACACCACCTACATTGCCGAGGCCCGCGCTGCTGCCATCTACTACAAGGAGGGTGGACAACAGAACGGCGACGGCGGCGGCGGCGGCCCTCCCGGTGGCGGCCCTCCTGGTGGCCCCCCTCCCAGCTAAACGCCACCACTCTTCATACCCGAAATGGTGGATAGGCTGGAGAATTTAAGTCGGAGGCTTTAGGATCTTGCAACATAGACTGATTTCATGGCGAGTTTAAAAGTGATTAGGCGAGCACAGATGTAATTGTTACGTTGGCAAAGTTTGGCCAATTCTGCAATCAATAAGATATGAAGTTCCGAGCCATCAAACATGATAGATCAACCTCAGTGATTGTATCATCCTTTACATTCTGCTATGTTTTGGGTTCTCAGCCTTGGTGCTGGTAATCACTAAAACAAAACAAGCACCAAGTATTACATGTATACATACATGTAATTATTGGCATGCACTATTCTCTTCTCTATTGCTTCCTAGCCAGCCCCTTCTCCGTCTCGGCTAAGACACCCAGCGTCTCAATCGACCACTTCTTCTGGGCTTCCGAAATGTCCTGATATGGCTTGCGCATATGGAAGGAGGCTTTGTCTGTCACGCCAATATCCTTTCCGAGGAAATGCCAGGCCCCGTACTTGGTACACCCAAGGCCCTTCTTACACGCCCACTCAGCATTGGCTACGAGGTCCTGCAGGGCAGCAGCCTCGTCGAGGCGACCGGCCTTCCAGAGGTCGAACACGTGGGCTGTCGACCGTGGGAAGACATTTCCCATGCCAGTCACGCACCCGTTGCCGCCGGCGTGCAGCGTCGGAAGCAGGTAGTCGCTGCTGCCACCGTAGACGCCAAAGTGCGAAGGCAGGAAGCGCGATGTGAGCCGTGTGAGCTTCCCCAGGTTGCCACACGTGAGCTTTGTTGCCACAATGTTGGGGTGTGAGGCTAGGGTGGCGATCTGGTCCGAGTCTAGGTCGACGCCAGCTGTGACTCCGGGGAACTGGCGGTGGGTTAGCGCTGAACAACCTCGAAGAAAACCAAAAGTGGAGGGCATATTTTAGGAAAGACTTGAGAACGAAGGTCTGATAGAAACATACATTGTAGATGATGATGGGTATCGGGCTTGCATCGGCCACATCACGGTAGTACCCCACGAGGGCGTCTGATGACAGCGATTTGGCCCAGTAGCTCGGCGGAAGGAGCAGCCCCCACCCCGCACCTGCCTCGCCAGCCTCGCGTGCGCACAAAATCGTCTCAGCCGTGCTCTGGGCCGAGATCCCCGCCACGAGAGGGTAGTCTGGGCGCCCAGCGTCAACGAGGGCCTTCTTAGAATTGGCGATGATCTGGCGGCGCTCGTCACGCGTCAGGAGGGCCAGCTCGCCGTTGGTTCCGAGATAGACGAGTCCGTGCATGCCACTGCTCGCAAGGTACTGGCAGTGGCGGTACATGGCTGGGAGGTCGACGGCCTGGCTGGGTGTCGTGTCGTAGAGGGTGATGACGGGGGTGTAGACGCCGGCCGGGAGGGGCCGGGCCTTTGCGGTGTCAATCTTGGGCATGGTGGATGTGATATTTGTGTATTATTTTAGAGAAAAGGATGCTGGAATTGACGTTCTTATGCTCAATGTGTAGCTCGATGATCAATTGGAGGAATAACAGACTCTACACATTCAATGGAGGGCCTCATTGTTGGAGGGGTCATCATGATGTCTTTTTATCGGGAGTACGAGTTCGGGCTTGTGTCCGAGTGGGGGGCCCGCATACATGTACAAAACGCGGGGTCACTTACACGCGGCACAGCCGAATACAAGCGGAGTAATAATATGTCATTGAATACATATGGAAAATGATGAAACAATCAGTGAACGTATCTGAAAGACACCCCGGTGACATCCCCGCGGTTCTCGGCCTCCTCCAATTTCTTGTTCTCCTTGCGGAGACGGTACTTGATGTAGAGGGCCATGAGTCCGCACACAACACAGGCTCCGCTCATGACACCCCCGCCAGCATAGTACCGCGGCTTCTGCGAGTCCGGAAACATGTACGAGGTGTAAAAGTGAGCAACTCCAGCCGCCATGAAATTGACAATGGCCAGCGCAGCTGCTCGCTTGGCACGAGGCCGTGGCAGCGAGGCGCTCACCCAGCTCACACATAAGTTGTAGGGTGCGTATGTGCCCGCTGTCATAAGAAACATGGAAACGTAGCGCCCCGCCGTGGAGGGAACAAACATGGCCAGAAGATTTCCCAGAAGGCCAACCACCATGGGGACGGCGATGTGGTAGCCTCTCTCCTGGGTGGCTGCGGCGTGGAACGAGACGGCCAACGAGACGAAGAAGGCGAAGAAGTAGGGCGGCGAGGTCAGTAGGAGCGTCCTGGTGCTGTCGTAGCCCAGCGTGCCGACGATGGAGGGGAAGAAGTTGTTGAAGGACTGTGCTGTGATGAGGGCCATCTGCAGGACGACAAACAGGTACAGCTTCGGGTCGGCCAGCGCCTGCATGAGCCCTCGGTAGACGCTGTCCGGGTCCTCGTCGACCAGGCCGGCGTTTTCTTTGCGGATGCGCCACTCAGCGTACAGCTGCAGGTCCCGACCTATGAATACATGCCGGCTCTGAAGCGGGTAATCGGTCAGGATGGGGACCAAGAGAATTGCAATTCCGACCGTCATGGCACCCTCGATGATGAAGAGCCACTCCCATGAAGGTCGATTGGCGACATTTTGCATGCGGTCGGTGACTGCACACGGGAACTCATGGTTAGAGATGATCGATCTGATTTGATGGGATATATCAAAGGAATTGATTGAAGTCAAGACATACTTCCAGCCGCAATGAGACCTGAAAAGGCCGTAGCCAGCATATTACCCCCGTAGAGGATGGCGATTCGAGGCGGCAGTTCCCGCCGGCTGTACCAGCAGCTCATGAGGACAAAGACGGCCGGCAGAAAGGGGGCTTCGACAAGGCCCAGCATAAACCGCACGGCGGCCAGCTGGGAAAAGGACCGTGTGAAGCCCTGACACATGGACAGGACCCCCCAGAGCGAGGTGATGAGGCAGATGTAGTACGATGGCCGCACCTTGCCAATGATCATGTTGGACGGCACCTGGGTGATGATGTAGCCCACGTAGAAGAGGAGGAGGCACGTGTTGTACTGGGCGTTTGTCATGCCGAGTGTTTCGGTGATTCCGACAATCTTGGCGCTGGCAATGTTGTTGCGGTCGAGGATGTTGAGCAGGAAGAGTAGGAAGACGGCGGGCATGAGGGTCATATCCAGTCGACGGACCAGTCTCTTTTCCAGGATGGTCTTCTCATCATCGCTGAGGGTCCCCAGCTCTTCTGGTAGAGGGAGCTCATCAGGTTGGAGGACGGCCGTGTCAGGCTTTTCATCGTGCTCGGTGATAGACTTGGCATCCATGGCTACGTTCGGGGAGAAGAATAATAGTCACGCTGAACTTGAGAGTCTGAATCAATAGATGGACAGCTTTCTCCTCGATCTTTTAGATGATTTATCCCATTAGATACGGTATTTGTCTTATCCCATGTCATGACCTCGTATAGCATTTCGTGAGGGGGGCTCGGCCACAAGTCCGGACTACTTACACGGCAAACTTCCACGGCACGGGATAGTGGTTTTTACCCCAGACTTCCCCGCACGCCATACCCCAGATCAGACCCTTTCTCCAATCAACCCCCCTGAATTGATAATGAACCATGCATTTCCCCACCCTAGATCCCGTGTACTGAGTCTTGTATACTATACGCCATTGTTGTATGCACCAGGTCTCCTGTTGCGGGAAGGTGCGCCAGGGAACACGAAAGAAGGAGCATACGGGAGGGTACTTGGTTTCTTAGGCAGACCTCCAGACAGCCTTTGGAGGATGAAACTCGAGCTTCATACATACATACTACTTTACTGCCAGATAAGCAACAGAGCTCATTAACCCACGTTTCCACTTTCTTCTTGGACGCTCCCTCTTGCGTGGAAGACCACATCTCCTTCATTTCGAGTTGGCAGCCTCCTCGACGGCCTTGCGGTTCACTGGCGTCAGTGGCTCCTTACCGTCCCCGACTACCGCCTCAATATTGCGCATGGCATTAAGCTCAAAGTTGACTCGCGTGTCGAGGGCGCCTCCACCGATATGCGGCGTGAGCGTGACGTTCTCCATGGCGGCGAGCACAGGGTTGATGTGTGGCTCATTTGCGTGGACGTCCAATCCCGCACTAGCCAGACGGCCAGACTGCAATGCGGCGATGAGTGCTTCCTCGTCAACCACCTCGCCGCGCGCCGTGTTGACGAGGCGCGCGCCATCCTTCATGGAAGCGAAAGCGTCCGCGTTGATAAGGTTCCGTGTGTGCGCATTGAGAGGCGTATGCAGCGACACGCAGTCTGCAACGGAGAGTAGCCCCGCCAGCGTGGGATGGTACGTCGCACCCAGGTCCTCTTCGACGTCGGCGGGCGCGCGGACAACGTCGTAGTAGTGGATCTGCATGCCCAGCGCGCCCTTGGATCCCGCCTTGCGCGCCAACTTCCGGCTGATGGAGCCGAGTCCGACGATGCCTAGGATGTGGCCGCGCGGGTTGGCCGAGATGGTGGCCATGAGCCTGTGGGCCGCCGTGAAGACCTCGGGATCGCACTTGCGCGCCGCGAGCTGCCCGCGCGTAAAATTGCGGAACACGCTCAGGATCATGTACAGCGCCGCGTCGGACACGGCCTCGTCGCTGGCCCCCGCCCCGTTGGCGTACCATATACCCCGCCGTCCGAGCACGTCCACATCGGCCCAGTTGAACCCCGCACCCGCCGAGGCGAAGATGCGCACGGAGCTAGGTAACAGCGCGATGAGCTCCTCGTCCCACTGGCCCATCTCCCCGCCCGTCTGAAAATGCGGTCGGAACAGCGCAGAGAAGTCGCCAAAGCGCTTCTCCTGGAGCGCCTGCTTGAACGTCTCGCGGTCTGGGCAGTCGTTGTGCACCACCGTGAAGCGCTTGGCGAACTCGGCGTACACATCGTGATTGTACTTTATCGGCTCCCCTAGGTGGAGGACAATGGGCTTTGGTGTAGTCATGTTTTTGTCCGTCCAAAGGCGCAGAAACAGAAGCAATAAGCTGGCGAAATTATTATCAAAGGGAACGGAAACTAAATGATATCTGATCGAAACGGGGGGAGGTAACATGCGTATGTATTTCCATTGTCGTTTGTTTTGCCGAATCGATCTCTCCATTCGGACCTCCCACATAGACCCGCCGGGGAGAAGTCCGAGCCCGCCCCAGAGCTTTATGACGAGAAGCTGCATCCAACCAGCTCCAACATAATGCAGTTGACCAACTGAAACACGAAAAATAAAAACAAAGGAGGAAGAGAAGGAAAGATCCTCATCATCAAATGTCTGCAACCGACGAACCAGCAATGGGCGTCCTCAGTCGTGCCGACCTGGCCTCCCACAACTCGCGGAACGACTGCTGGATGGCCGTCCACACTAAAGTATGGGACATGACCTCTTTCATCGACGAGCATCCCGGAGGTGCAGAAGGTGAGAGCCGCACACACGAAATTCCACTTGAAACGAAAAGTTGCCCAATTCTGACAAGTTTCCAGTTCTCATACAATGTGCCGGTCGCGATGCCACAGCCGAGTTTGACAAGATCCACGCCCCGGGGCTCCTCGAGGCCAATCTCCCCGCCCACAAATGTCGAGGTATACTTGACGGGACAGAAGAAGTGCAAGAGAACACCGGGGAAGAAGCCTCCCCTAGAAGCGGCACCATGGGGGAAGTCATTGATGCCGAAGAGGATCCAATGGCAGATCTAGACAGCCTCATCAGCGCAGCAGACTTCGAGCAGGCGGCACGGCAGAGGCTGACAGCCAAGACGTGGGCATTCTACTCGTCTGCGGCTACGGATCTCGTGACTCACGGGCAGAATAAGTCGTTCCTGCGTCGCATAATGGTGCAGCCACGCATCCTGCGCGACGTACAACACGTCGACATGCGGCGCACCATCCTCGGCTGTCCTGCCGAGGCGCCCTTCTTCATTAGCCCGGCCGCCATGGCCCGCATGGCCCACCCGGACGGCGAGCTGGCCCTCGCCCGCGCGGCCGCTAGCCAGGGTCTTGTGCAATGCATATCCAACAACGCTTCCTTCCCGCTGGCCAGCATCGTCGAGGCCGTGCCTGCGGGACAGCCCTTCTTCTTCCAGCTCTACGTCAACCGTGACAGGGCACAGACCACGGCGATTCTCCGCCGCGCGCGTGACCTGGGCATACGGGCCATCTTTGTCACGGTCGACGCACCCGTCCCCGGCAAGCGCGAGGCTGACGAGCGTGTATCGGTCGCGACGTCCCGTGCGCCCGTGCAGGCCGCCATTAGCGGCGCCACAGCCAAGCAGGACCGCAAGGGCGGCGGGCTCGGCCGCCTCATGGCCCAGTACATTGACAAGTCGCTCACGTGGGATGATCTGGCGTGGATACGTCGTGAGTCCGCCGTGCCCCTCGTACTCAAGGGCGTGCAGTCTGTCGAGGATGCCCGTCGCGCCGCAGACATGGGTGTCGATGCCATCCTCCTCTCCAACCACGGAGGCCGGTCGCTCGACACGGCACAGCCTGCCATTCTCAACCTTCTTGAGTTGCGGCTGCGCTGCCCCGACGTCTTCTCTCGTCTTGAGGTCTATGTCGATGGTGGCTTTGACCGCGGTATCGATATACTCAAGGCTATTGCTCTCGGTGCAACTGCTGTAGGTATCGGTCGCCCGTATCTCTACTCTCTTGTCTATGGCCAAGAGGGGGCAGAGCACCTGACGCAGAGTATGTATACTTCACTTCTGTCGCCATCTACTATCAATCTTTGTCTCCTCCAATATTCCGAGTTACAGACTTTGAATGTGCCTGCTAACCGCCACCACAGTCCTCAAAGACGAAATCGAAGTCTCAATGCGCCTCCTCGGTGCCACCAGTCTCGATCAACTAGGTCCAGACATGCTCAACACAGCCGATATTGAGCGCCACCTCCGCGATCTCAGCAGATTCAAACCTATCCCCAAAGCCACACCTAGCAAGCTGTAAATACGTATTTAGACTCTTTTTCAGTACATGAAATCTGACGTTCCCGGCATCATGCTCCCACATATTGACCTCTTAGTCCTTCCGACCCTGGTGGTGGGGACGAGCTGACAAGTTTGGTTAGCGTTGCGCGTACTTCCCAATTTGGAAAGCGTTGCGCCCGGGGTGGGTTCTCGGCCCCGTATGTTGGCCGTCCCTGGAGCTGTGCGGGTGGGAATAGGACATTGACGGGATCAATACGACTGTTGTTGGTGAGACTGAAACAGGTATTTCGGTCAAAGGCACGGAGTATAATGCTAAAATCCGAGATGCGATCCGGTGCATCTGGGTATAAGAAGGAGGGAACATCGCCCATATGTTGTGTAGAGAGTGCATAGCAAGTCCACTCACCATTCTACGTTTCACACAAACCCGAACATACAAAGCATCATGTCGATCGAGAACGAAGCCGTCTGGTTCAAGGAGCCCAAGATTCCCGGCGAGGTTGGCCCTGCCCCTTTCCCCGTGTGTGGGCCCGATGACGTCTTGATCAAGATTCGGTCTGTGGCCATCAACCCGGCCGATGTCATCCTCCAGAGGGAGGACAACTATATCAAGGAGTACCCGGCCATTCTGGGCGTGGACGGTGCCGGAGAGGTTTATTCTGTTGGCTCCAATGTCGAGAAGTTTGCTCCGGGTGACCGTGTCATAGCCGTCTTTGCAGGTGCCATGTCCGCCCAGTACGCACGTGTTGCCTTCCAGCGCTATGCGGGCACCAAATCATCCGTCGTGGCTAAGATCCCCCCCTCGACTTCATTCAACGATGCCGTGGTGCTACCGCTGGCCATTAGCTCGGCAGCCGATGCGCTCTTCCATGAAACGGGCATGGGCCTATCCTGGCCGCAACTCACGGCGACGCCCAAGGCGAATGGGAAGACTGTCGTCATCTGGGGTGGCAGCTCAAGTGTTGGTACGTCGGCCATCCAAATGCTCATTTCGGCTGGCTACGCAGTTGCCGCTGTGGCGAGTGCTCAAAACCAAGATCTCTGCCTGTCTGTCGGTGCCACTTCCTTCTTTGACCGCTCCTCGCCGACTGTCATCGAAGACATTGCCGAAAAGCTTTCGGGGGCCGACATTGCCGGAGTCCTGGCCGCCATCGTTTCCAAGGACGTTTTCGAAAAGTCCATCGAGGTCTACGTCAAGCTCGGGTCCAAGGGCCACCTGGGATCACTCCTGCCAATGGGCAGGCCTGCGCCCTGTGACGTCCCAGCTGGGGTAACAATCCAAAGAGGTATGTTTCACTGGACATTGCTATTATTAGTATTGAGTAGGACGACGTCCAAAGCGCTTGGGCTAACACAAGGCTTTTGTCGTATTATAGCCAACGGAGGTTGCATCCTGGGCAGCGACCACGGTCGGTTCATCTGGAACGAATGGCTGCCGTACGTGTTGAACGAGGGCCTCGCCAAGTTTGCACCGACCCCTTTCGTGTTTGGCAAGGGACTAGACAAGGTACAAGGCGCCATGGACCGCCACCACGAGGGCGTTTCGGGACAGAAGATTGTCGTCGAGGTGGACTAAATGGACGAGTGAATGAGGTTGAGCTCAAATGCGGGGTTCGCTATTGCAATGCAGCCTCAGAATGGGCCCGGCAGATCGTGTGGGGAGTGCAAGGAGAGCTCGGACTCAAGGCTTCAAGTGATGGAGAGATACTTAAAGGCAGATATATCGATATTTATGAGTGAAGAAGAGACAGGAAACGAGGCGCAGCATTTCTCCGTATGAGAGTATTAATATCGCGTGCCACAGGTGCACAGGGTACGAGGATGATGATTGCCAATTGACGAGTGTGAAATGAAGCCAAGAAATTGCCAGTCGCAGTCGCGCCTTCCGCGTAACTCGGGTGACGTGACTTCCGGATTAGGCGGATCTTGGCTGCAGCATACGTAATGGCGAGCAACACAGGGAAGCACAGGGAAAAGTGGCACAACATCACGCTGCGCCTGCACTGCGGAAGGGAAGTACTCCGTACTCTCAAGAGTCACCCATCAGTGACACTGATTTCCTCGTACGAGCATTTTCTGTACGTACTTTGCACTCAGAACGCGGCTTACGTGCACCCTTGCACCCTTGTACGCGCATTCGAGACTCGAGTAACCCCGTACTCGTAACGCCGATCCAACGGAGTGCAGAGCTCCCCACCGCCCCGAGGCCATCCGAGAGATTGATCCAAGTCAGCACTTGACCGTTGGCCAGGAACCGTTGCCTTTTATTTCCCCTCCCCCTCCTCACTCAATTGAAGCTCGCATTGCCATCAATTCTCCACCGGTGACAATCCAGACTGCTCTTCAATTGCACAGCCGGACAGCCAGCCAGCCAGTCAGTCAGCCAAAAAAAAACCCCCAGCCACCAGCCACCAGCCACCATGACGCAGGACACGGCTACCAACAAGCTGCTGGAGGAGCACCGGGCCGCGGTGGATGAGATCCAGAAGCAAGTCAAGCACTTCCATGATGAGAAGAAGCAGTTCCGCGTGTACCACGGATCGACGAGCTCGACACGGCCCGTATCGTTCCAGCGCGGGTCCATTGTGGACACGAGCAGCATGGGCCGGCTGTTCCCCGTTGACAAGGAGACCATGACGGTCAAGTGCGAGCCCAAGGTGCCCATGGATGAGCTGGCGGCGCACTGCCTCAAGGAGGGCGTCATCCCCAAGATTGTCATGGAGTTCAAGGGCATCACCGTCGGCGGCGGCTTCTCAGGCTTCTCAGGCGAGAGCAGCATGTACCGCTACGGCCTGTTCAACAACACCGTCTCCGACATTGAGATCGTCCTGGGCGACGGGACGCTCGAGACGGCCAGCCGCACGCACAACGCGGACCTTCTGGAGCACGCGGCGGGTAGCCTGGGCACCTTTGGCATCGTCACCCTGCTGACGGTGGAGCTGATCCCCGCCAAGCCCTACGTCCGCGTCGACATCCACATGGTATCCGAGGTGACGCGCGCCCACGAGATGTTCGAGGAGGCCGCTGCCAACCCTGACATCCACTTCATCGACGGCGTCTACTTTGCCAAGGGCCGCATTGTCGTCATGTACGGCCGCTTCGTCGACGAGCCCCCCAAGCCCAACGACGTCCTCAAGACGATGCAGGTCCACTGGTTTGCCGACACCATCGAGGACATCCTCGTGCGACAGAAGCCCACCCCGGAGAGCCCCCACTCCGTCTACATGAACATCACAGACTACCTCTTCCGCTACGACCACGGTGCCTTCTGGGGCGGCAAGCTCGCCTTCACCCACTTCCACGTGCCCCAGAACTCCATCACCCGCCGCCTGGCCGATCCCTTCCTCGACAGCCGCACCTGCTACCACGCCCTGCACAAGTCCGGCCTGGCCAGCGAGTACGTCGTCCAGGACTTTGGCATCCCCGCCAGCAATGTCGGCACCTTCATCGCCTTTGTCAACGAGACCCTGCCCGAGCTGCAGATCTTCCTGGCCCCCTGCATGAAGCCTCGCGATATCGGCCTAACCTCGCGTTTCCACCCGCGCGTCGCCGAGATCGCCGACCAGCGCCTCTTCGCCGTCGGCGTCTACGGCCGCGGGCCCCGCGACCCCCAGGCCTTCTACGAGCTCAACCGCAAGCTCGAGCTGCGCAGCGCTGAGCTCCTCGGCGCCAAGCTCCTCTACGCCCGCACCTACTATACCGAGGAGGAGTTCTGGACAATCTACGACCGCGACATCTACTACGAGATGCGCAAGAAGTACAAGGCCGATGGCCTCCCCACCGTCTACGAGAAGCTCAAGGCCGACATGTCCACTAGTGCTGGAAAGCGTCGCCCCGTCATGGGCATTCTCGAGACCATGTACGACAAGCTCATTGGCAACAAGGAGTACCTCCTCAAGAATTGATTGCCCTGCCACTTCATGTTGTAGCGTCGCTCGCCGTTGTTTTCATACGGCATGTGCTTTGTCCAGTTTGGTCCCTTGATCGTGGTAATGATAATAGCAAGACGGAAGAAAAGAGCGTGCGTGCGTGTTGTCCACGTTGTTGATTTGCTTCATAATACACACCATCAGTGCACATCGTTTCAATTGGTACGGTGAAAAGAAAAAAAGTCGCGTTGTAGGGGAATTTGCAGATATAGCTACCTACTAGCAATCAAGGTTTCATAAAACAAAAGGCCGTCAAAGGGCATCTCATAAGTCGTGAGGAAATAGCAAACATCATAATAGTAGTGAAATCAACAAGCAGCTCACCTCCGGCTCCTTCTAGACACCTCGTCGTGCCCATTACCCAATAGTCCATGGCCAAGAACACCTCCGAGAATGTCCAACATACCCCTGTGGCCGTCTAATAGATCGGTTACACCTCTCGCCATCCCCTCTACAGCCGTCGGGTCTGTTCCCCCAATCTGCCAGGCACCTCTGACGTCCCAGTCACCCGAGTGCCGGCGACGACGTTGAAATTCACCCTGGCGCGTCGTCCACTGACCGGGGCCTTGCTGGGACCTGCCACTTCCATCAAGCGGTCGGCCTTGGCTGTCAAAACGATCCGGGAGAATCACAGTTTCTGTATCCGAATCGGCCGTTGGTGTCTGGTGAGCGCTGTGACGTCGAAGTTGACGTGGTGGTGTTACGCCCCCTGGGTTGACAATGTCAGTGGATTTCTTCTCGATATAACACAATAGAGCAAGAAAAAGGAAAATGGTACGACAGAGAACAAGCACGATCTCACGCACCCTCTGCATCCCGTCCCCTGGTCATAGTGGCATGAGGACTCACATTGTGCGGTGGAATGTTGGCGTCGTTGTGAGGCGGCCCCGGCGGAGGCGGCCCCGGCGTGGCATAGCCACTGCCTGTGACGGGAGGCTGGCCTGCGGGGGGAGGAACAGGTGCTGGCGGAGGCGGGTAACCTGTGTAGTCTTGCGGGATGTAAGTCTGTGCATCCGCCGACGGGACATATGTCTGCTGAGACTGCGCCGCTGGAAACTGTGTGTATCCTCCGCTGGTAGCCGAGGCACCAGGAGTGGCTGGGTAGGGAGGGTAGTAGGCGCCTCCGCCTGATGCGACGGCGGGTGAGCCATGGCGGTTGTTAAAGTAGCTGTCGGCTTCCCCTCCAGTGTCGCCTGCAAAATCGAATGTTAGCCTGGGCTCCTCCGGACTCCTCTAGGATAGATGGCCGAGGGCAAAAACTTACGTCGCCTTGAACGGTCGCGGGGCGGTGGTGCTTCAGAGTCTCGCGATAGAGACCTTTGCTCCCTACGCTCCCTCCGCTCCCTTTTCTCCTGCTCCTTCTTTTCCTTGTAGTCTTTGATTCCAATCGCTGTAGCACCGGCTGATGCTGCATCGCGGAACCGACTTCTGCTCCTGCTCTTGCGTGTGCTCGCATCGGCCGACTCGTAGCCTGAAGAGCCGGGCGAGTCACGTCGCCTGCGTCGCCTGCGGTGGCGCTCATCATCCTCGTATGTCTTTTGGTCCGAGCGCTGACTCGGGCTCAGCGGACCGCTCCCGTATTCGACAAGACCCAGCTCGTGATCAGATCCTGCATCGGTGTGCCGGGCAGATGGGGCCACAGACCTACTCCGGGCGCGGCTTTGAGTGTGACTTGTGGCACGGCTCCGTCGTCGACGGCTATGGCCGCTATCTTCGTCGCTGAAGGAACGGGACCGCTCGCGCGACTGGCTCTTCTTTCTCTGGTGGTCCTTGTACAGCTTGCCAGCCACGCCTGCCGCAGCTGCGACACCGCCCATCTCAGCGGCCCGACGGAGCCTTGACTTGCTTCGGGAGTGACCGCGAGACTTGCTGCGTATATGGTGGACAAGTCCCGTGGTGGCGGCAGCGCCGAGAGCGGCCTTGCCTGCGGTAGACATGGTACGGCTAAGGCTTTTGCCACGGCTCTTGGAACGGCTCCCAGACCGGGAGTAGTCGTCGCTGTGAGCGTGGGAGTGGGCATGGGAGTGGGCGTGAGAGTGGGAGCGATGGCGTCTCCTGCTGCGGCCACGGTGGGCCTCCTCCTTCTCAACCTTTCCAGACTGGTAGTACTTGGCAGCACCGGCGGCAGCTAGGGCAACAGCGGCTACACCCAAGCCTTTCTTGAAAGCAGAATGATGGTCATCCGAGCCGTGACCGTCAAACAGGCGGTCCCCGTAAGCGCTGCGGGCGCGTCGGAGGGCCTCTGTCCCCAGAAGACCCAAAGTGCCACCAGCAAGGACCTTTTGGCCCCGGTGCTCGGGGAGCTCACCGTCGTCGTCCATCCGGCTGTTAAGTAGAGCCGTGAGGCCGGCGCCAGCGAGGGCACCGGCGGCTAGCTCTCGCTTGTGGTGTGGGGGACTCTCGCTGCGTTCCTTCCGGGCGAGGCGGCGGCGGGCACGATGGTCTTCCTCGTCACTTGAGTATCCCTGGTCACGGCGGTAACGCTCGTAGCGCGCCAGAGCATGTGCGCGCTCACGATCGGGATCAAGGCGACGCGAGTCGCGGCGATAGTAGTAGTCATCTTCTGGCCCGTAGTCTCGCCGGGAAAGTTCACGGCCATAACCGTGGTCCTTTTTTCTCATCACCATGGCACTGTTGTCGTAGTCGTAGCGGGGCTCGTCGACAATCGTCCTGGTGCTCTCGGAGACGTAATCGCGGTCGCGATCGCGGTGATCACGGTGATCGCGGTATTCGCGACGATGATGCTCCAGAGCAGGCTCGGGGCGGTCGTAGTATTCGGTCTCCTTGCGGTATCGCTCAACGTCATACCCGCGGT
The DNA here is from genome assembly GCA_900188575.1 of Geosmithia putterillii. NCBI lineage: Eukaryota > Fungi > Ascomycota > Sordariomycetes > Hypocreales > Bionectriaceae > Geosmithia > Geosmithia putterillii. The sequence continues at coordinate 158,428 of FYEU01000301.1, read as the reverse complement.
CATGGTCCCAGTGGTCGGCATATTGTCGCTCAACCTTTACCCCCTCTGGTTGACGACTGTGGTGGCGATCGTACTCGTGGTCTTGACGGTAGTCGTCCCGGGGTTGATACTCGTTGTTCGAGTGGCGTGGCCGGTAGTTTTCTCCGACCTCAACTACTTTATGTTGGTCGTCGCGGGCGGGCTTCACCTTGTAACGGCGGACGGTGGTACGCGAGTAACCGTCTTCGTCGTCGGATGGGTCATCGTACTCTCTGTAGCGAGAGCCGTGGTGGACGTCGCTCATGGCGAAACGTCTATAATTTGGTGAATATGGTTATGGGTTGCCAAATAAGGAAATAGGCTTCGGGCTATTCCTCGTTGTCGGGTTCGCGAAGGCCGTTGAGAATGAAAGCTAGCCAGGCGAATGACGGTACGAGTAATGACGACGATGGCGGAACGGCGCGGGCGGCAAAAGTGGGGAAATGAAGGCCAGAAAAAGGTAGAAATAGAGTCGACGCGGCGCCCGTTATATAGGCTGGAATATAGCAGCGAAATGACCTGGGTATCACACAGCGCTTCCTGAAACTCGAAGAAAGTGATATGAGGGGCAGGGAAAGTTGGGAGGATTAAGAGGAAGAAAAGGAAGCGACAGGGAGATGCATCGGCCAACTACGTAGGGCTGCTGCTGGGGAAGGCGCAGCTGGGCGGCGAGGTGGTGGGTGGTGGTGCGTCAACGAAAGGCAGGTGGGGCAATGATGACACAGTCGAAGATCGCTCTTGCCCACGAGTATCTACCAGCAAAACCTGGAACCTGGACTTTCGTACTACTCGTGCTCGTACTCCGTAATACACCGTTGTTACTGCTTCTGGCTGCTACTACTGCGATAGTACTATCGCACATCTTCATTTCCAGCCTTGTCGCTTGTATACATATCCCGTCAACTCGTCAGGCCTTGGATCCCTCGTCTCGGCCGAGCATCGCCCTGTATCACCAGCTAACCGCCCCTTCCGTCCCGCCTAGGCCCCCTCAGGCCGCATGTACTCCGTACCGACATAGGACTATGACCAACCGTGGCACATTTATCCCATAGTGCCACAATGCCAAGCACGAGGCTCGCCAAGAGGTTGACAGCCGGGTTGACTAACTGTGGCGCGGATGACCAGTACGGCCACGCGCCAATGCAGCGAACATGCAGGGCACCGCCGTGGTGAGGCGAAGACTGCGAAGCCAACGAACCACCCACCGGTTGACGGCAGGTGAGCGGGGGCGATCCGCCCATACGAGTATTGCAATTTACGGATGCTGACGGCTGTACTCCGTACCGAAGCATAGAGTAATGTATACGACGCGGCCACGGGCGCAGCTTTCTGATCTCTAAAATGTTAGTCACGTGCAGCTGTCTTGGGCAAAATCCATGCCACCTTTGAGGAAATAGAGGTACTCAAACTTCCATGCTTGAGTATTTTCTATTGCGATAATGGCTAGTCATTCCCGCGATGATACAACTCTTATAAAAAGGGGGGAAAGCGGCGCCACACCTTTCTACGTGACCAATGGCCCTTTTATCGCTACACTACGACCTCCCAGTATTGCATCCATACTAGGCTACTACAATATATTACTACATGTACATCACCTGAAAGTTGTACGCATGCTCAACCAACGCGATAGATCTGCCTGCTGCTCTGCCATCACTTGAAAACTGCACAAGCACGACGTTGACTCTCCGTGGGCTTTATGTAGCCAAACAAACAGCTACGGGCGTTTAGGCGGTGCCCATTCAATCCATAAGTATAATAGCCCCATGCCTACTAATGTCTTCAATCGCGACGGCGCGACCTACGACATCGCCCGTTAATATGCCGGTGTCGTGTATTAATAGGTATTACTACTAATAGCAGGTATTAGCGTTGTGAGGTAATAACACCTTACAGTATTTATTCCGCAGATCATAGTAGACATACAGTTCTCTTCACTTCCTTACCCGTAACACGCCCACATTGCTTAATTGCCTCTCTCACCTTATATTCCACTTGTGTTAATCGTGCTCTTATTGTTCAATCACTCGCCCCACGAGCAACAACAATACCTTATGTACGGAGGACTTCCATTTATAATCAGTGCCACCCACGATACTACGAGCACTACTCAATAATACTCACAATATCAGCTCCTCTCACCTCAGCCATCACCTTCCCCAAACCCGGTGCCCCCTGCCCCCGAGGCTTTCTAGCCACCATGTTTCAGCACGATGGCCCTCTCACCAGTCTCTCGTTCAAGATGCAGGAGGAAGAATAGAAGTGTCTTAACAATGGAAAGTCGGGGGCTCTGGTTACATGCCGGCCTATATTGTTCGATACATAAAATACTGCCTGTTGGCCGAGTGCCACTATAATACTAGACGATAATGCCATCACCGTCCTACTTCCGTAACCAAACTTTGCGTCCCTAGATTCGATATTTCCTCCTAGCACCACTAGCTATGATGGGCTGTTTACCATCAGTTCCATCCACTCAGTTAATGTTGTACTGCGTGACTGCGTTGTCCGCACTGACAGACCTCCTGTCACCATAGCTGAATGCCCACTTCTTGAACTCATCAAGGCCAAACTCCGGTACCCATCCCTTGGCCTGGAGGGCACGAATCGCGTGCATCACCCACGTCACGCAGTTCTGCTGCGGATCCTGGTTCTTCTCTGGCAACGGCAGTGCCTTGAAGAAGGCTTTCGTGGCATCCGCGGACATATCATCCGGGAGCTGTCCGATGGCAATGCGGCCGAGCAGCTTGACACTCTTGTCGGGGTCTACCTCCATCTTACTCTGAAACCGCCAGTTCATCCCAGGGTTTATAATGCGGAATGTGACTGGATCAAAAGGGGCTGAATCGGTGGCATCGTAGGCCTGGTAGACTTTCCCCTCGCCACCTGCCGGTCCAACGAGGATGGCCCAGTGGTAAGATCCGTGGCCATGGGCTCGCAGCGATTGTGCCTGAGAGCGCTCATCTCGGCCGAACAGAGTCACGTAGACGACTTGCGCCATGATGCTTGCAACCTAATAACGGCGTTCTTGTTAGCATCAGACTGCGCGCCTTGCCTGCGGCTTTAGTAACTGTCGGGCTGGGTGCGTACTGCGTGAGAAAAAGATAGGTAGTCGGTGGTTGGCAATTGGTATGTCCAGCCAGGCGGTTAGATACGGGGAGGATGCAAGAGCTGGGAAGCTGTAGCTGAAGGTATCGAGAATGATGCAGAACTGACTGCTGCAGGACCGGCTGCTGCGTTGTCTTATATGTACGAGTGATGCCATCAAGGCAGCCCCGCAAAGCAACCGCGCAAGGCTATGCAAGCAGTGATACAACGTCCCATGGCCCAGGAGATGCAAGCGATCGACAGGCTGCCACTGCTCGACTGAGGCTCGGAAGCCTTGCCATCTGAATGAGGCTGGCCCTGCCTGGGTCCGCGACATTCTATTCGACCGACGTGAATGTTCCAAGACGCAACCGCTGGACTGTCGGTTATCTTGTTGGCAATGACCAACCCGTTAGCACTCGTGCGACCTATCAAAGTCGGGCTTTTCGAGCCCACACCCAATCGACCAGTGACACGATGGGGGACATAACCAACAAATCCGGTCGCACAAGGCACGCCTGGATACACACAGCGCTTAACGAGTGTGCCCGCTGATCGGCGTATGCGGTACAGTCTGGATAATTCTGCCTAGCCCATTCGCATCAGTCTTTAGGTTGGATGAGGAGCCATAGCTTTACCATTGAATACTCCGGAAGGCGCATTGCACGGAGTAATAATAGTGGTGGGTTAATGCTCGCAGTTCAGGTTGCTGATGATAGGGGCAAGAGTAGGAAGGCCATGTACTCCGTACTAGAAGAGGGATGTACTCGTAAAGCAGCGCCCGGGCGGCTGGTTGGACACCCGGAGGTCAGTTACGCCATTCGGCAGTCGAGCAAGCGTTAGGATAGTATGCGCAGTGGATGTACGGCGTACGGTTATATCACGATTGTGAGTACTCCGTAGAGGGTGCACTCATGTTGGTGATTCTGATTCTGACTGGACGCCTGGGTGCCCACCTGGTTCGCGCCTTAGTCCACACAAATTAAGGCACTAATAACCTACTATTAGTAGGTACTGGTTTGGGGGCAGACCATCGACTGTTCTCTTTTACTTCCTCTTCTTCTTCTTTTCAAATACTCGGCCCATGTTCCCGATAGAGGTTATCGTCCTCAGTGAGATCGCTCGTTTCTTTGTTTTGATGACGGCCTTTGGGGAGGCTCTCGGATTTACTTCGGCATACGCGTATCCCTGATTAAAGGTCACGCACGCGCCGTTCTGGTTTCCGACATAACCCTCTTTGCCCCAACCCCATTACGCAGCGGCAAGGCGACGCAGAACCATGGGCCTATCCATCGGGACTCTGTTCCCGCTCAAGCTACGGCTTTGGTTCGGCAAGCTACTATTCAAACCTCTTGGTCCGTCGACGTATCGAGTGAGCTGGCATCGCGTCATCAAAGGCCCATGCGACCCGCCCGAAGTCGAGGCTATGCACTATGTTGGCTCAAATACAGACGTCCCAATTCCGAAGCTCTACGCCGTCCATACGCAAAGTGATGGGGGTATATTCATCGAGATGGCCTACGTGGAGGGTGAAGAGCTCCATAAAGAGTGGATGAACATGTCGATGCACCAAAGGGACAGCGTATTTGCCGATATTCAACAGCACATCCACCGTCTCCGCGAGCTCCAGCCGCCCGACGAGAACCGAGTCTCATCAACCTTAGGGAATCCTCTCCATGACTACCGAATCGGGACTCGTTTCTTTGGGCCTGTAGCGACTGTCGCCGAGTTCCACTCCATAGTGCGAGGCCATCTTGTCATGGAAGACGTCCCGCTCCTAGGCGACGAGGTTCTCAAGGTACACACAAGCCAGTACCAAATACGCTTCACACATGCCGACCTAGCGCCGAGGAACATCATGGTTAGGGATGGGCGCGTGGTTGCTATTATCGACTGGGCCCTTGCAGGGTGGTATCCCGAATACTGGGAGTTAACAAAGGCGCACTATACCGCCTGTTTGTATGACAAGGACTGGTACGATCGTTTGGACCGTATGCTGCCGGGCTATGAGACGGAGGTTATTGCGGAATCGATCCTCTCTACGCAGCTGCCGGAGCCGGCCACGCCGGTCGGGTATGAACTCGACGGAAAATGGGTAGAGAAACCTGGAATGGATCCGTCGAAGGCCTGGATGGCTGAGAGGGAAGCCCGCGGTGAGATCAAGGACTTGTGGTCTGTAGCCCTACTTCCAGGGCCATATAGCAGGATAGGTAAGCATAGAACAGCTTGGGCGGAGCAGTATTGGAACGGCAAGAAGAAGTAAATGGTTTAATAACCGAGAGTTCGAATGCTTCGTACCGCTTGAACACCAGGTGCTCGAAATAGCCGTTTGATCTGTGAATATACTTGGTGTTGGAATCTGTCTGACAATGGCATGGCCCATAGGAGCAGCTTTCTGATTCTAAATTTCAGTTACGTGTACCGATCAAGCTAAAGATCCAACCTCCCCTTCGAGTAAGCAGAGTAATGATTACTCCAACATTCTGCCTCTGGAGGTCGGTAGGATAGTGCTGAGAGACTCCGTGTGGGTAGATCTTAGAGTATGGCCAACATGATGTAACGAAGGGAGTTGGGGAACGGAACAGACGCAGAAGCGAGCCCTCGTAGATGCTGAGATCCAGAAACAGAATGAATTACGTGCAGAACCAGGTACTGTCTTGACCCGAGACGGGCTCTAGGCTCACTTCTCAAGACAAGTATTTGGATTTGGCTTAGTAGAGCACGGGATACTATAGTGCATGTGTGGGTTCAACCAATAATTGGTTGAATCTGGATGTCGCAAGTTGAGCCTGTCAGATTCTGGCTGAGACCCTCGCTCTCGTTATTCTGTACCTCGCCATGCAATACCCGCAATCCACTGCAGGTCCTCGATGCTAACATAAACGTCGTGCTCCCCAGCCTGGGGCTGTCGAAGGAAGAGTAACTCAAACTCAAGACGAAGGGGACCACTAATCACCTCAAACTGCCCTGGGCCTTGTTGCTCAATACAGATTGTTTGGTCCAGATGTGGGACAATTCTGGTTGACATTGCTCTGGTTACCCTGACAGAAAATGGGGCGGCCTCCGTATACTTCTCCATGAGGATGTGTCGGCGTCGGCTATCGAGCTTCATGATGATCACGATTTTGACTTCATGATCCGATGCGGCGAACCACCATCTCATGTCCTGTCGGAGCTGGCTAAGAGGTTCAGACCAACCGGATTCAATAACCAAGGTTGGCCAAGAATGCAAACCGCCGCGAGGCGGCATAGGCTGCCCCGCGGAGTCACCTTCGCCGCTGCCACCTCTAGGGGCTTGCGACGTCAAGGTTGTCGCCGCAACGGAGATGAAACTGCGATCAAGGCCCATATAGGCGATTTGCAGCATGATTCTAGAAAACAAGTTGGAATGAGAGGCTTCGTGACCAAATGTTGGTTTGACAATAACAAGGACCTGCTGCTGGGGATAGTATCGTCTGAACCGGGGGACGCTTTTGTCGCCACGTTTCTTTTCAAGAGCATGGAAATCTCTGGCGGATACTCCTATTTTCAATCACACAGTCCACGTTAGTCCAATAAACATAATTACATGTCATGCCGGGTGGCAATTGTGAGAAATTTGTACCTTGGAAGACGAAGAAATCATCGTCGGTTTTCTCAATCGTGCTCCACGCCTCATCTACCTGTGTGAATTGCAGCACTTTAGTTCCTTCTGATATAGAACTAGAGGGCGTGACGTCGGTGCAGGTAGTTGACCTGGACTTGGTAGAGGCTGTGTCCGATGTGGTCGGCATCGTAGGACTTGCTACATAGCACTAGGCCCTAGCACTGCTACTAGTAGGCAATGTTGATGCACAGTGAAGATGTGTGTTGATGTGTTCTGAAAGCAGATCGAAGCACTCCTTCACATGACGGTATTTGATAATGATGGCGTCACAAAGTAACACCCACGTGACATACCGCCTGACAGCGGGTAAAGCCTTCTAGTATTAGGACAATGTTATTTGAGGTCAGTGCTGGTTAGAGAACCTAAAGAGAAGGAAGGTGCGAGAAAAGGGGCACGGCTTGACGGCCAGCAGAGGTCCATCGGCAGCGTCATACACACTTACATGTACTCTGGAAGAGAAAGCAAGGTAGTAGTAAAAATGTATTTTGGATTGCCAATAGAGGGGATAATATTCAGTAAGCCTTGTTAAACAATGATGCTGTCGTGTCTATCGAAGAAGTGGGAAAAGTCAAGAGGCAGGCTCTACAAATTGCAAGCCCGTGGAAGGCGCTTTGCCGCACGCCTCGTCTTCTGTTTTTGTAAGAGAAAAGGAAAATAGATATGAAATGAGATAAAGGCAAAGGGAAAGTAAAAGGCGAGGGCGATAATTAAAGGGCTAGATATACTCTCAGGTGGACCGTTCAGCCTCGCGTTTCCTCTGCTCCTCCTCGAGGATCTCCCTCTGCCTGCAAGCCTCCTCCACGCCAGCCTTGACGCCCTTCTTCCTCTGTCGAGCCTCGTAGCTTTCGCGGCTGGCCATGATGCGCTGAACAATCTGGCCGGCGTTGACGTCGGCGAAGGCGTGCTGGCCTATCTCGCTGTAGATGCCCAAAGCTTTGGCGTCTGTGTAGGGATCGTAGGTCAGGGGCATGAAGGCCGTGGGGCCGTGATAGACGACCGAGGGGGCTCCGCCGGTGGGGAGCGCCTCGAGGTAAGCCTTCGTGGGCGAGAAAGGGGCGCCAAAAACGACGCCACTTATGTACTATCATGGTTGTCAGCCATACGCTCGCCTGCAGAAAAATGAGTTAAGTGGAGGTTTGTTACCTTGCACTGCAAGACGCAGAGCCCTCGTTCAAAGCTGTTCATGATGGGGTAGTTGACGCCCTTCCACTGGTTGATGACACCATCCTCGTGGACGCCGACGACAACATATGCAGGAGGGTAGTCCTTGCCGTCAGGGGAGGCAGCCTTGCGCTGCGCGACAGCAGCCTCTTCGTACCAGCCGCTTTGACGGGCAAGCTCCTCTTCCCGCAGGACGACCTGGCGCAGGAACTCGATGTGGCCGCTGCAGAAGAGGTCAAATCCGCCATCGACATAGGCGACGCGCTGACCAGGCCGGACACCCTTGCCTTGGATGGAGTACGAAAAGGTCATGGACGCCGAGGCCGCCTCGGCGTCGCCCGACCAGAACCAAACATCCGCCCCGGGCGCCTTGGCCGTCTCGTCGGTGGCATAGAGCTTCATACGGTCCAGCATGGCCTTGGCCTGGATGCTCCGCTCCTCCTCGTCTCCCGGGCCCTCCTCGCCAGCCACGGTCTTCTCGAGCGACCGGATAAAGTGCGTCTTGGTGCACAACAGCATGCGCCCGACTAGGTCAGTTGTCGAGATTCCTGGTGAGCGCTTAACCACCTTGAACCTCCCAGCTGCCTTGACGAAGCGGTAGCAGTCGTTTCCCTCGCTGTCCGAGGTGATGTCGTCGCCGTGCACCACGTACTTGCACCCGAAACTTGTTATGTAGTCGAGGTCCGTCACGTACGGCGCGTGCGAAATGGTCCGCGTCACCCATCGGCAGGCTTCGGCGGCAGCGAGCCTGTATAAGACAAATGTCAGCTGTTTCCCATTTTAATACCGGCTTGTCTCTCTTCCTCCAATGAGGGGGGTATACCGCTCGGCAAGGTTCATGACGGTCGGCCCCTTGTTGGCCAGAATCTCCTCGTCCGTGTGAACCCCGGCGTACAGCTCATCGGCCAGTTGGCGGGCCTGGACGACAGCACCGGCATGGCCTAGTAAGTGTCAGTAGTGGAAAGATACGCATCGGCAAGTGACGGAGAAAAGGACTGCGCACCGTGGTGGAAGAAGTCGAAGCATCCGTCGACCCAGACGCGTCCCTCGAGGAGCTCGGGCGCGGGGCTACCGTGGAGCTCAGGGTAGTATGGCGTCTGCCCCTCCACGACGGCCGTGGCCGCATTGCTAGCAGCCATCTTGTTATGGGCGGCGCGAGGAAAAGGATTGGTATTTGAAAGGGTGGAATGCGACACTGGCAGATGACGAGCAATCGCAGACAGGCCGTTTGTTTCTGCAAATGATGATGTCAAGGGGCAAACGGGGTTGGAAGCTCCAAAGGCCGCGTATGTAGATCTACGGCGGGGGTGGGCTTCGTTTTTTGGTGGAGAATCAGGACGTATGGCAAGCACCCCGAGAGACACGTGCAAATGGACGGGACGTTTGTCCCCGGGCTATTGACTGATTCAAATACAACATACTGCATAGGACACGAGTCTTCGCTTTCTTTTATCGTGTTCTTGGATCAATGGCTGCAGATTATTTCTGAATTTATATATGCGTCACTTATAGTTATATACTACTAGTATTCTGTGGTTACACGGCAATACCGCCAGAGTTCTTCTGCCTGGGCTCACTGGCAGCCTCAAAGATACCGCCCTTGAGCCTACGTAGGCCCTGCGCTGTGCTCCCTCCGGGCGCCGCCCAAGTGACATTGGCACCGATAACATCCCTGAGGTAGGAGACAGTGCTGTTGTCGTAGGAGTACTCAAACTCGATCTCGCTGGGCGAGAGCTGGTCGTGCAGGCGGGGCTTGGCAAGGGCCTCGGCAACGGTCAGGCCCTCGTCGAGGACGTGGATGACATTCTGGACCGTAGCCGTGATGATGCGGCTCCCGCCGGCGGAGCCGATACTGTAGTACAGCTCTCCCTCCGGGGACTCGATGATGACGGGGGAGATGGAGGACAGCGGGCGCTTGCCCGGGCGGACAAAGTTGGCCGGGCTGGGCAGGTAGCCAAAGGCGTTTGAGACGCCGGGGATGCTGAAGTCGTTCATCTCATCGTTGAGAACGACGCCCGTCTCGGGCACCACGACGCGCGACCCGAAGAGGAGGTTGACGGTCGTCGTCAGCGACAGCGACATGCCGCTGGCATCGGCCGTAACAATGTGCGACGTGCCAGGGGTCTCGATGGACTCGAGTCCCTCGGGGTTGTAGTACGCCACGTCGTAGGTGCGGTTGTCCGAGATCTTGGACCGGATCTCGGCGCCCGTCTTGGGAGCAAGCATCTCGGCCGTGTACTTTTCCAGGCCATCGACAAACGAGGGATCGCCGAGGTTGGCCCTCTGGCCGTAGGCAAAGCGCAGCGCCTCGTCGAGCCTGTGCGTCGACAGGTTGACCTTGGCCGGGTCACCCAGGTTGTCGTAACCGCTGAGGATGTTGAGCGCACTCAGCGCCACAACACCGCCCGACGGCGCATTCACCGCCGTGGCCAGGTGGTCGCGGTACTTGATCTGGGCCGGCTTCCGGAGCACCACGGTGTAGTTGGCTAGGTCCTGGAGAGTCATGATACCCTTATTGCGTCGGATGGCCGTGATGGTGGCATTGGCGATGGGGCCCGTGTAGAAGGCGTCGACACCCTCCCTGCCAATCGTCTCGAGAGTGTCGGCATAGCGCTTGCGCGTGAGTGTGTCTCCCAGGCCGAGGAGAGTTCCGTTGGGGGCAAAGTCAATTGCCCACGAGGGGTCCTCGATCAGGAATGAGTGGTCGGTGACGCTGGCAATGTAGCGCACCAGGTCCTCATTGACCTTGAAGCCATGGCGGGCAAGCTTCACAGCGGGCGCCACATTGTGAGCCCACGGCAAGACGCCGTGCTTTGTGTGAATATGCTCAAGACCTCTCAGCTCACCAGGGACACCACTTCAAGCCATGGACATCAGTTAGCTCCCATACATGTAATGTACCTTTTGGCTCGTTCGCACACTTCAGGGTCCTCTCGACTACTCACCTGGCAAGTCCACCGTAGATGCTCGCATCCGAGTTGTTGGAGAACATGGTCTCATACGCCGCCGCGGGAGCTGTCTCACGGAAGTCAATGGCCTCGTAGGAGCCGTTGCTAGTCCTCAGCGTCCCGAAGCCGCCGCCGCCAATGCCACTGTGGTACATGTTGGTGACGCCAACGCACAGGACAGTGCCGACCAAAGCATCGGCAGCATTGCCGCCATCCTTGAGAAGCTGGACGCCAATCTCGGTGCAGATCTTGTTCTCACTGGCCACGGCGCCCAAACGGGGCTCGCTACGAGTCGTCGGGTGGGCAGCTGCCCAGGGAAGGGCTGCCAGAAGGACTGGCGCCAACCGATTGAAGCCCATGTCTGCAGAGAGGGGAGAGATAACGAGAGAAGAAGGATTGACTTGACTCAATGGGCACGAGATGGCCAGGCAAGATCAGTCCGTGTCAATTGACGAGAAGCGAAGGACCTAGAATGGCAGAGAGGGGTACCAGGGGCCAGATACCGGGTGCCTGAGCAGCAGCCGGTGCGCAGTTATAAAGCCCGATAGCTTATGGGAGGCCGGTTGCGCCATTCATGATAAAGAGTGCATTATCAGTCTAGCGGATGAGATTCCCTGCCGAAGGACCGTGCCGAAGTACCAGGGCCGGGAAGATAATGCAGGCGGCAGACGCAAACATGCATCCCCCATGCACTTTTGCCCTGGCGTCATTGCGGGGGCTGCCGCGGCCATCTCCGGAATGGCTGCAACGCTTAAAATGAATGGAGGAGCTTACGAGTGCCTTGCTGTTGTTTGTCAGTTGATATCGCAGTAGAATACGGAGCTCCGCAAAGTGGAGGGTCGATATCCCGTAATACTTGTTGGTCAGTGGTCAGTGGTCAGTGGTCACTCGTGTTCGATGGAATCATCGTGCCATCTACGACGTACATGATTAGTACCTGCGCATGAGGGAATTCGTGAAGCGGCGGGTCAAAACTCTCAGGTATCCTGACCGGGATTCCACGAGGAGGACCGACTACATGTGGTGTCTAGTTGAGACCAGAGGAAACACTCTGCCGCTTTCAGCTTCAGTGTCTTGAGCTTCATCCAACCTTGGGCGTCGTTATTGGGAACCGGTGAGGAAGCATGCATGATGCTCCGTATGGGCTTGAGCCAAGGAGCCGAAAGACTGCGTCTGTCGTGTAACTGCAACATGTGAGGCGAACAATATACGATAAAGATGGAGATGGTTGAGTAATTGAGATGCATGGTTGAATCGTTTGCTCTCGATGTTTCGAGGTTTCAATCGGATACCCATTCGGCAGTGGCGCCCGGGCAGTGGTGGTGTTCTGCTCCAGGGACCTTCAGGGGTCATCTCCCCTAAAGACGCTAGCTTGCTCCACTGAGCCCATAGGGCCGTTGCGATTAGCAAATATGGAGAGCCGGAGCCAAAAGTTTGGCATTGAACTAACTCTTCAACGTCCCACGGCAAAGACCAGAGCACCAGCCAGAACATCGGCTCCGAGCGGACTTGAAACCCCGACAGCAATGCTGCTGGTAGGATCCCTGACGTGAACTCCCAGATAGGATTCGCGCGCACATACCATACTACTATGTATACGGTGCTGCCGTGGGTGTGCAGGAGGTGCTGCATGCGACAGGCCCCAATACGCCCCTTTGTCCGCGTAGCCTCGGTATCGTTACCGCGATTCGTTTCCCATGGAGGTGCGTACCTGAACCATACCATCATACTGTGCGTAGTATGTACCAAGCTGACATATGACGGCGAGCAGGCATTTCACACAACGCCCGAGGTGTTGCGACACTGGCACCAGGCCTCCTCCAGCGAGCCCAGGCGCTGACGGCCGAACACGATGCGCTCCAAGAGTCCCTCAACACGTCCTTTGACCAGGCCAAGGCGAAACGAGCAGGCGAGCTATCACGGGTTGCTTCTGCGCTGCGGGCGTACACGAAATCCCAGAGCTCCGTGGAGGAGCTGTCGGCGATGATAGAAACGGACACGGGGTCGTCACCAGACGAGGCGGAGCTGGCGTCGATTGCGCGCGAGGAGCTCGAGGCAGAGCAGGAGAAGCTGACATCGCTGGGCCGGTCGCTTGGCGCGAGCCTAACGCCCCGCGATGCCTTCGCTGACCTGCCCTGCATGCTCGAGTTCCGCCCCGGGCCTGGCGGCACGGAAAGCCGGTTCTTCACCGACACCCTCTTTCAGATGTACCAGGGGCTCTGCCAACGGCGGGGCCTGCGGACCAGTGTGGTCAAGTACGACGTGGCTGAGGGCGACGGCGACCGGTCGTCCGCGGCCGGCGAGCTGCCCCTGCAGGAGGCGGTTCTCGAGATCTCCGACCCGGGCATGTACGACGTGTTCCGCAGCGAGGCCGGTATGCACCGCGTGCAGCGGATCCCTAGCACCGAGAGCAAGGGCCGTGTTCACACGAGCGTGGCCGCCGTCTGGGTTCTGCCGCTGTTCCCGGATAATGGCGTTGTTGGCGACTCGGCCATCAACCCGGACGACCCGGAGAGCGACTTCTATATCAATCCGCAGGAGGTGCGCGTCGAGACCATGCGTGCCCGTGGCGCTGGTGGCCAGCACGTCAACAAGACGGAGTCGGCCATTCGCCTCACCCACATGCCCACTGGCGAGACCGTGTCCATGCAGGATCACCGCTCCCAGGCGCGCAACCGCCAGGAGGCCTGGAAGATTATGCGCTCCCGCATCGCTGACCGCCGCCGCGAAATCCGTGAGGCAGAGGCTGCACGCCTGCGCGACTCGGTCCTCGCCAGCAAGCAGATCCACCGCGGCGAGAAGATCCGCACCTACAACTACAACCAGGGCCGGTGCACCGATCACCGCGCAAACTACGACGTCCACAATCTGCCCGACGTCCTCGAGGGAGGCGAGACGCTCGACCGCGTCATGGAAGCTGCAAAGGACTGGCTCGTCTCTAGGGACATTGAGCTCGTCACCCTTGAAGAGGAGGCCAAGGCCAAAAAGGCGGCTGCCGACAACAAGAAATGAGAGCATGCGCTCTTAAAGGAGTATTCCAATACCATGTAACATCATCACCAGCATGGCTTCTGCCTTCTGCACATATAGATTCTGTAAAATTAAGACTGCCCATGGTACGCAGCCATGGCATTGTATTATGCTCTTCTTTTCTGTCGAGTCGATGCTCCCTAGTAGTAGTGTGATATCATATCCAAAGTCGTAATGTGTGCGCCATATCCCAAGAAGAAAAAGTATTCAAGTTTTGTCCGCAACGCCCATGCAAGCTCAAAAGACCAAAAACGCCAGAATTCATCTCCTTGATATGATTCATACCAGTCCGCCCAAGACAACCTTGCCGACATTAGCGACTTCGGAGCGGACGTTTGCGCGACTGCAGTCCTCAAACTCCTTAACGACGCCCTGCACAATGATTTTCCGGACGCGCACGTCAGCTTTGGTGAAGAGCTCGGCGACGGAGGCTGAACACTCGCGCGGGGTCGGAACGAGAGTCAGGAAGCGTGTGTAACAGTCAATGAGGGTATCGCAGAGCGTCTCAAAGGTCTCGAAATAGTCCGGGTCAAACGGTAGCGACGGCGTGAGCAGGTACGTGTACTCCTCTCCCGGGATGAGGTCGGACTCGTCGGCGGCAAAGTTCATGAATGACGGGGCACTAGACCCGGGACTCATGCCCGAGAAGCCTGAGCCGCCGCCGCCGGCCCCGTAGGCTCCAGTGGACGCAGCTGAAGCAGCCTCCTCAGCTGTGGCGTCAGCAGCTGATGTAGAGCGGCGTGCCTTGCCACCGGGACGGCGGAACATGTTTGGGATGCGGGCGCGGGCAAGGGCGGCTGAGGATGAGTCGTTGCGAAGCTGCTGGAACGAGTCGAACTCGGACAGGAGACTCCCCAGACATCGGAGGAACTCGAGGGGTGTGGAGGAGTAGAGATCGATAATGACAGGTAGCGACAGGCCCAGTAGGAGATAGTTGGTGGCCTTGCGGGCGAGGCGGCGTGAGTCGAACGACGGCATGCGGCTAATGTCGGACCTGTCAACCAGGTAGGCGTTGAACCAGTACACACGGCCGCCGTGGCTATATATGGACAGGGCTGGTTAGCTGTGTCAAAGGGGTTTAGAATGTACAGACGGAGGGGAATCGTACGCTTTTCGAAGGTACTCGAGAGTGGCTATACGCTTGTTGGCCAGGTCTGTAATTTGCTGGTGAACGACGCTGGCGTCGGTAGGCTGCCAGAAGCTGGTCCCGTTGGGAATGACGCCGGCTCCCATGGGTCCTGGCGGCGGCGGCATCATGTTAATGGTGTTGGAGGTGCCGGTCCGGGAGAGCAAGGACCGGCCGGGAGGCGCTTCGGGGCCGCCCATGGCAGGACTGGCGGGGATATCGGGGATCTGATCTCTGGATGTGACCCTGGCGGCAGCCGAGATGGCGTAGTCGGGCAGGGCGGGAGGGGCGGCGGTGTCGGTCACGACGGCATTTGCGGTGGCGGCGGTTGGAGTGCTGGAGCTAGAGCGACGACGGGAGCCGGAGAAGGAGGCGGGCTTGCGGCCAAAGACGGGTCTGCGCGGGGCGGCTTGATTCTGGCTGTTGACGCTGCCGCTGCTGGCGCTCTCGGAGACGGTGACGATGCTGTTGGTGGAATGCGACTGGGTCAGGCGAGGGGCGGAGCTGGAGGAGCCGATGGTGGGCGGCGGGTGAAGAGGTGGAGGGGGAGGGGGGTCGTGAGTAGGAGGAGCAGACTCGGGCCCCTCGCGAGTGACTGGGCGGGAATAGGCGGCCGAGAATATGTCGGCGCCAACAGACGGGGGCGACCGATGCATGATGGGGAAGTGTCGCGGGTCTGGACAGAGGCCAGTGAGACAACAAGGGATGGTATGCGGCCGCACGGTCGGTCTCCCAGGGTGTGCGGTGGAGGATTCGTATGATGAATCGCAGAGGTCATCCACCCACCATTTCGATGCAAAGGATGGAGGAGGAGGGGCCTTAGCGTTCCAATTGGCAATACGGAGTAATAGCACCAGCGCCCACTGCAGCCAGCCCGGGCGCCTACCAATGCTGGGCCGGGGTCCCGCGTAACTACAGTGGCCATGGCTACCTAAAGACCAAGCTAACGGCCCTCAACCGTCGAACCGCTAATGGCCCGGGCGTCCATCCTCCCGCTCAGGGGCTCAGGGGTTCCGTTGCAGCGAGCCACTCGCTGTACAGTGACAGTGACCACCATACGGCAGTTGGTCTGGCAATCTAGCATGGAGGTCTGCCGCGATTGCTCCAATGATTGAATGCTGCATGTTGTTATTATATCAGTGCCGTTATTGCTACTAGTCGGTGGTCCGAGGGCACTTTCTACTCCGTAATAATCCAGTGACGATCCATATGAACAGTCTGGACTGCAGTCTCCAGACCACGAATAAGCAAGCAATTTGGCGCTACTGGAGACCATTGGGGTTTGTGCATCTTTCCATGCACATGTAGATACGAAGTAAGTCCATGACTCCACGTACCTACTACTGTGGCTCTATGGATAGCAGTATGGACTGCAGCTTGCGCCTGCTCTTCACGGGCAAACATCTGCCCGCCTTACTTGGGGAAAGAGGGCCAAACCTTACTGCTAATTTAGTGGCAAGAGAGTCAAACAGCATCTCGGCTGCTCCTCCCCTCCCGGCTTCAACACCAGTGACTCATCCCGTCGTAGGGCTAACGATATCATGGCCGGCATCTCCCTGAACTCGTAGCGCTGAACCCTTGGCCTTTGGGACTCCAAGCATCATCCAATCTACCATTACCGGATATTTCCACAATCCCAACATGACTTACACGCTCCATATTGGAAATAAGCGCTACTCATCATGGTCCATGCGACCCTGGGTGCTCCTTGAGGCCCTGAACATCCCCTTCGACGAGCTACTCCACCTCTTTGAGCCGGGCCTCGCGCAACCCCAATTTGCCACGTTTTCCCCGTCGAGCAAGGTTCCCTGCTTGGTCACACAAGAAGACCATGATGGTCAGAGCAACACTTCCACTGACGCTTCCACCGACCTCGCCGTCTGGGACTCCCTAGCCATCTGCGAATTCCTGGCCGAGAAGCACCCCGGAGTCTGGCCAGCCGACCTCGCCGCCAAGACTTTTGCCCGCTGCGCTGCCGCCGAGATGCACTCGGGCTTCAGCGCGATCCGTGACGAGTGCTCCATGAACGTGGCTCTGCGCATCGATTTGGGGAGTCAGCTCAGCGATGCTCTCATGCGCGACCTGGCCCGCTTCGAAGCCCTCTTCGTCCACGGCCTCACCAGCTTCGGCGGTCCCTGGCTCGCCGGTGCTCACTTCACCGCCGTAGACGCCATGTTTTCTCCCATCGCCTCTCGGTTCAAGACGTATGGTCTCCCCGTCGCTAACCCTCTCGCCGCCAAATACCTCGATCGCCTGTATGAGCACCCTGCCGTCCAGAAGTGGGTGGCGGAGGGCATCAGCGAAACAGCCCGTGAGCCTAGCCACGAGGACGACTGCACTAGGCCTGGCCGTACCATCCTCGAGGACCTTTCTACTCGTGGCAGCTAGAACTAACCGTGGTTATATACATTATATACCTAGTATATGCATATTATCCGGGGGTCTGTGTCCCTCGGTTTTCACACACCGGGTTCGTCAGGCAGCTACTCCGAATGAAAGGAATTAAGGCTTGACAGTCGAAATGAAATGGCCCAGGCGTATCAGTTGCACAATTCTCGGTATATAGTGACATGTAACTTGAAAAATAAAAGAATAAAAGAACAAGAAAGCCTCCCGGGCACCAACGTCACAATGCCGTATCTTCATTGTCTTACTATATTATTATGTGTTATGACGTTGTGCATGAATCCTCCTACACCAGCCTCCCGCCCCGGGTATTGGATTGGATAAACTCGACCCCTCGGCTAGCTCCCCACACCACCATCTCTCCATCATCAACCTCAGCCGATCATCAACTTGAGGCTGAACTCCATCGCACACAATGTCCGAGGAAGGTGTAGGCCGGGGCTCGCGTAGCATTACTGCCTACCTGGTCCTCGTCGTCACCATATCCACCGTCGCTTCACTGCAATACGGTTTCCATCTGGTTCGTTCCAAGCGACCTTCGCCCTTGATTGCGTACTATCAACTGACTGAAGCCCAACCATCAGGCCGAACTCAACGCCCCTCAAGATGTAATCACGTGTCGGAAAAAGTCCATTTGGTCCAACATTAATGATGCCTCCTCCGATGCGGGAACGTCGGCGAAGGGAATACCGCAGTGCATCCCGATGGACGAGACCGCCTTTGCCACCATCTCGTCCATGTTCACCCTAGGTGGCCTGCTGGGTGCCCTGAGTGCCGGTCCATTTTCATCCAGCAATGGCCGCCTGACATCTATGCGGGTCGCATCCCTCTTCTACATCACCGGGTCCATTATCGAGTCACTTGCCCCGTCGGTCGCCCCCATGGCCGTCGGCCGCCTCATCGGGGGCGCCGCGGCCGGTGCGTCCACTGTCATCGTGCCCTTGTACATCAGCGAGGTCGCTCCGCCCACAATGCGCGGTCTCTTTGGCTTCATGACCCAGATATCCATCAATGTAGGAATTCTCATCGCCCAGTCGCTTGGCTACTTTTTGAGCCACGACAATTCGTGGAGATGGATCCTTGGAATCGGGGCGTGCATCGCCGCTGCTCAGTCTGCGGGCACGCTTGTCATCCCTGAGAGTCCCGCATGGCTTGCAGCCAACGGAAGTGTCACCAGGGCCAAGAAGGTGCTCCAGAGGATCCGTGGTAGTGATTTCGATATCAATAGCGAGGTGCACGATTGGCCGTCGTCTCCCGACTCTGATGAACCTGGCGAGGAGCAAGGTCTTCTTTCTACACCGCCCGCACAGCAAGGGCAAGACGTGGAAGAATCAACCTCGCAGAAGCAAGTGGTCCATATGGGATTTGTCGATGTGGTCAAGGATCCCCGGTGCCGCCCCGCCATTATTGCCGTCGTCGGCGTCATGTTTGCTCAGCAGCTGTGCGGCATCAACTCCATCGTCATGTACTCGGTGTCGCTGCTGGCCAACCTGCTGCCCATCTCGTCAGCCCTGCTCACAATCATCATCTCAGCCGTCAACCTCGCCACTACGATTGCTTGCGCTCCACTACCAGACACCCTGGGTCGCAAGGCATGCCTACTCCTGTCCATTATTGGGCAGGGCGCCAGCTCCTTCATCTTGGCCCTGTCCATCGCCTACGGCCTCAAGATCCTCTCGGCCGTCGCAGTCCTCTTCTTCGTCGCCTTCTTCGCCGTCGGTCTCGGCCCCGTGCCTTTCATTCTTGCCTCGGAGCTTGTCGCTCAGGAGGCCGTCGGCGCGACTCAGAGCTGGTGTCTAGGCGCCAACTACATTGCCACCTTCATCGTCGCCCAGTTCTTCCCCATTGTCAACACGGCTCTCAACAAGGCCCTGGGCGGTCAAGGCTGGGTATACTTCTTGTTTGCTGCCATAGCTGCCCTCTCAGCCATCTTTGTCTCCTGGGCCATTCCCGAGACAAAAGGCAAAAAGAGTGTCGATGAGGTATGGGGTAGAGTGGAGGCCGAGTAGGCAATTTTGCTTTATTTCTCTGCTTTTTTTGCTTCTTACTATTGAGATGAATTTATCCAAATATTATTTTGCTTTGTATCATCGCCTCCACCTGCAGCACACCTGCCTTGACACCATCCACGACGTAGACCTGCTTCGCCTCCTCGGCACCTAGCACGTCCACGGCCGTGGACCTAATGATTTTCTCCAGCCCAGCCATGCCCGCGCAGCCCATGACAATGCACTTCACGTTTCCGCTCTGGAAGAGTCTCTTCGTCGCGTCACGCAGCTTGTTCTCCACCTCTTCCTCCGACACTGTGTGGAAGTCTCCGGCGGACAGGCCCGTTGAGAAGACGCCGGCGAATCTGTCGTTCGTGGTGCCCTGTTCCTGGCCCAGGAACGACTCCACCCCCCTCGTCAGGTGGTTCTCCCAGAACTTCCCCGTCGTCACAATTCCCCATTTCTCCGAGCTGTATGGCTTCAACAGGAGCTGCGCAGTCGAGATGCTCGCTTCAAATATCCCCGTTATGGGCAGGGAAGAGCCGTCCTTGACGCTGAAGATATTGCCCGCGCGCTGCACCAGGCTGTGGACACTGAAACAGGCAATCAGTACGCCATCATAGTCACCCAGATTGACCTTTCCAGCAGATAGCTCGTCAGATACGACTTTGTAGCTCTGCTCTATATCTTCGCCATTGTTGATGCTCGCGGGCGACGTCTTGCCAGCTGTGTGGTATCCCACTTTAATGTTCTGGCAAATGGGAACTGGTTATTAGTAACTTCTTCTTATAAGACCCTTTCGGAATCTAAAATCATCAATTGCCTGTACATACGCTGTTAGCAAGCGTCTGTTCCAAGGCAGTCTGCACGCCCCGCGTCATATCCTCTGATGAGTTGGGATTGATGATGAGGATGCGCGAAGGGCGACCTAGCGTCTGGGAGCCGGTATCGCCAGCCATGATGAATTGCCAATTGGGAGGACGCTCCTCCAATACTATAGCAGTATTATGTATTGTGTTTTTCTTGCGTTCCAAGGCCCCCCGTATAATTGTGAGATGATGATTTGTCGATATGCCTCAAGTGCTGACTTGGGTGACGCGGGGTATCACGTGAACAGAGCGTAGTGCCGTACCTCGCTCTCTCGCTCTCCTCCTGGGCAGGGAGCTCTTCCACCTCTGACGACAAGCGTGACCCCACCACGGCCAACTGGGCAACGTAACGACACCAAGCCTCCGCCTCTCCCATCCACCGCACGCACGACCGCCCCCCAGCCACGCACCGTCAACGAGCTCGAGGCTTCACCACAACCCCCGCCCGAAACAACCTCTTCCCGCGAATTCCGTCGGCGAGTCGTGAGCTGTCGTCTGCCGCAATCATGGCGAGCCAACAACCCATTGGTACGTACTTGTTCCCGCTCTGACAGGCTAGCTCTTGGATGGGAGGAGGATGACAAGAAGGAGAGGATGCGACTATGTGGTGCATCATGTGCATCGTGCTGACACTTTTGATCATCGTCATTTAGTCCTCGACGGCGGTACCGGTTTCCTCAAGGTCGGCTACGCAGGACAGAACTTCCCCGAGCACCAGTTCCCGTCTATTGTCGGTCGACCAATCCTCCGAACCGAGGAGCAGACGGATAGCAATGTGACGATCAAGGATATCATGTGCGGTGACGAGGCCGCCGCCGCCCGTACCATGCTCCAAATCAGCTACCCCATGGAGAACGGTATCGTCAAGAAGTGGGACGACATGCAGCACCTCTGGGACTACACCTTTTTCGAGAAGCTCAAGGTCGACACGCGCGGACAGAAGATCCTCCTCACCGAGCCGCCTATGAACCCCCTCAAGAACCGCGAGCAAATGGCCGAGGTCATGTTTGACCGCTACGAGTTTGGCGGCGTCTACGTCGCCATCCAGGCCGTCCTGGCCCTCTACGCCCAAGGTAAGCAGGAGCTTGCGCTGTAAAACCAGGGGCGAACTAGGCCCGAGCAAGAAAAGGGCAGACAACGGTAGCTGACATTGCTTATCTCGACAGGTCTCAGCTCCGGTGTCGTTGTCGACTCTGGAGACGGTGTGACGCACATTGTCCCCGTCTACGAGTCGGTTGTCCTCAACCACCTGACTAAGCGCCTGGACGTTGCCGGTCGCGACGTTACGCGCAACCTGATCAAGCTGCTGCTGCGCCGCGGATACGCGCTCAACCGTACAGCCGATTTCGAGACGGTCCGCCAGATCAAGGAGAAGCTGTGCTACGTTTCCTATGACCTGGAGCTCGACAAGCACCTGAGTGAGGACACGACGGTCCTGGTGGAGGACTACACGCTTCCCGATGGGCGAGTGATCCGTGTCGGCAGCGAGCGCTTCGAGGCCCCTGAGTGCCTGTTCCAGCCCCACCTCGTGGACAGCGAGTCGCCCGGCCTGGGCGAGTTCCTGTTCAACACGATCCAGTCGGCCGACGTCGACATCCGCTCGTCGCTCTTCAAGGCCATTGTCCTGTCGGGTGGCAGCAGCATGTACCCGGGCCTGCCGTCGCGCCTGGAGAAGGAGCTCAAGCAGCTGTGGCTCACGCGCGCTCTCCAGGGAAATCCGGAGCGCCTGAGCAAGTTCAAGGTTCGCATCGAGGACCCCCCGAGGAGGAGGCACATGGTGTTCCTGGGCGGTGCCGTCCTGGCCAACATCATGGCCGACAAGGAGAGCATGTGGGTGACCAAGGCGGAGTGGGACGAGGAGGGCCCCAGGGTTCTGGAGAAGCTGGGTCCCCGATAAAACCGAAGACATACCACCGGTTTCAACTCGCCGTCACAATTAACACACGGTTCTTTGAGGGTGATGTGATGGGGGAGATGCTATATATGCTGTTATGCAGTGATGCTGAGATTAGAGAAGCCAAAAGGAGTGCCTTACTATTTTTTATCTTTTATTGCCAAACAAAAAACAATTCATCTTATTTACAACAACTACGAGAGGAAAAGCAGTAGAATATTAAATGATGCTGCTTTTCTGGATGCTCTTGCTGATGGCTCTGGCTGTGGATTAGTCACGATCATTGGAACGTCGGCTGCGCCTGCCACCCACACCCCCGGGGTGGTTCCTGCCCCGACCACGGCCGTTGCCAACGCACACGATCCCGCGCCTCCCATAAACGAGGCCCATGACAACAAACTTGCCCATCCACCACCACTTTCTGCTGTCTTCCCACCCTCCCATCCCCATTAAGTCGTACTACACAGCCGGGTCGGTGAGAACCTGCATGTTATTCCTGACTTCTCCATATTTAAACAACATTTCCGTCTGGCCATTGATCCACAGGCGCACGCACCTGCGAACCCCACACGCGCCCGCGTGCACGCCACCCCGGGGGGCGTCTGTACGACTTACTCATATGAACAAGCTTTTTCCTCATCCAATACTGGCATTATTAAGGCGTTTTGTTCAACGGCTCTAGCATAGGTTGTCTGTGATCAAGAGACAGTCCTCCGGGGCCATTCATCCTGATCGGTCCATCGACATACGTCCGTTTACCAGCCTTCATCTGCTTGGATGGGCCTCAGCAATCCACCCGCCGGCGCCTCGGGAACGGGTGGTGGTGGTGGAACGAGCGGATTCTCCAAGAACCTTCGGAATCAGGCATCAGCCAGGCGAAGTGGCCAGTCATCGTTGGATGGTATGTTTCAACGTCTCTTTTTTTCTCTTATACACACTGATCTGCAGTGCGCCGTCTTCCCTTCTTCCCAGCTGCCTTTGCTTCCCCCACGCCTTCATATCTGGACCCCCTCTCCGCTTTCGGAATAGGGTCAACTAAAATCCCGATCTCATCTCATGACCTGGCCAACTGCCATCACTCACGGCCAACCACTCTATGGTCATTGCTTCAACATACTCATTTCTGCGTTCATTTCTCCCTCATATACCCCCTTAATAAGCGCATGGGCGTCTCTGGGCGTTCCGAAGACGCTGGGCGGCCATGAGTCTGCGCTTCCGCCCTGGCGGCTCCTCCTTCTACCCCTTCTCGTCATCAGCCAACTCATCACCCGCTCACCATCGCTTCGCAGATTCGCATGATCGCGGCGGCAGCGGCTACCAACCAAAAACGCGGGTTTCTGAACGTTACCGTATCGTTGGCTTCATTAGCAGTGGTACATACGGTCGCGTATACAAGGCCACACCGCGGAACAGCAGCAGCAATGGCTCAGCCTCAGGTCAAGATGGCTCGAGCTCGTCATCGGCTTCGCTGGCCAGAGAGGCGGCCCCAAAGTCAGGCGTGATGCAGGTGGCCATCAAGAAGTTCAAGCCAGACAAGGAGGGTGAACAAATTAGTTACACAGGCATCTCGCAATCGGCTATCCGCGAAATGAGTCTCTGCGCCGAGCTGCGCCACACCAACGTCATTCGGCTCGTCGAGACGCTACTGGAGGATAAGTGTATCTTCATGGTGTTTGAGTACGCCGAACACGATCTGCTCCAGATCATCCACCATCACACGACACAGGCGGTAGGCCCCCGCCGACCCATTCCGCCGACCGTGGTGAAGAGCCTACTCTTCCAGCTCCTCAACGGCTGCCACTACCTACACTCGTCATGGGTGCTGCACCGCGATCTCAAGCCTGCGAATATCATGGTAACGGATGGCGGTCGGGTCAAGATTGGTGATCTCGGCCTGGCGCGACGCTTCGACAAGCCGCTCGCGTCCCTGTTTGGAGGCGATAAGGTGGTGGTGACTATTTGGTACCGCGCTCCTGAGCTCATTTTAGGGTCATACCACTACACTCCGGCTATTGACCTGTGGGCAATCGGCTGCATTTTCGCCGAGCTGCTCTCTCTTCGGCCAATCTTCAAGGGCGAGGAAGCCAAGATGGACAGTAAGAAGACGGTACCATTTCAGCGTAACCAGATGCAGAAGATTGTCGAGATCATGGGCATGCCGACTAAGGAGCGCTGGCCTCTGATTACGGCCATGCCCGACTACCCTCAGCTGAGCTCGGTGCGCCCGCCGCCTGATTACCACTTCCATCACTCATCGAACCGGAGCTACCCTCCAGTGTCGAACCTCGAGCGATGGTACTACCAGACGATTAATAATGCCGGGGTCGCAACATCGTCGTCGGGGGCAGCAGCAGCATCAGCTGCGGGCTCCCAGTCGAGCCAGTCGCCCCTGGCGTCACTTGGTCCGGAGGGCTACAAGCTCCTCGCTGGGCTACTCGAATACGACCCGGTCAAACGCCTCACGGCCGAGCAGGCTCTGCAGCACCCCTTCTTCTCGACGGGCGATCGCGTGCTCACCAACGCCTTTGAGGGCCTCAAGGTCGAGTACCCCCACCGCCGGGTCAGCCAGGACGACAATGATATTCGCTCGGGCAGC
This sequence comes from Geosmithia putterillii, assembly GCA_900188575.1. Taxonomy (NCBI): domain Eukaryota; kingdom Fungi; phylum Ascomycota; class Sordariomycetes; order Hypocreales; family Bionectriaceae; genus Geosmithia; species Geosmithia putterillii. Next base: position 133,659 of record FYEU01000301.1, on the reverse strand, counting down.
CTGGCTGGGACGGGAACGAAACGCACGGCTGCCTTTGACGACCCGCTTCTGCGACCACACAAGCGCGTCAAGGACGTGTAAACGTGGTCGCGCATGCCTTGTATCCTCGCATATATTCTTTTGTATTTTGCTCTTTGGGTGGTTCGTTTGTTTTCCTGTTTTATTGTTTTCTGCATACACCATGATGATATAGTAGAGGCGTTTAGGCACACACAGGGCATATTTTGATAGGTCGACATTCTGGGCATTGATGCATGGATGGGCTTTGTCCAAGATGACGAGGGGATATTATCAAGAGACTACATACGGTACTACTGCAGCATCAAGAGACCATGTTAATGACTACTGCATGACGCTCAGTCGCACCCGGTGCCAAGATTATGTATTACAAGATGTAGAGGTAAGTAAGCCTAGTGATTAATGATTCGGTGGTCTAAAACGAGAGGTTGGAAACAATGGAAAACAACAAAGACCAAACAAGAGTGGGTGGGTTATTATAACAAGCTGTTCAACATATGGGGTGCGGGTTTCCCTTCTTTTCTTCCCGGCTCTTTCCCGTCTTTTGCATAGCATGGCCTGTATGATCCCACGACGGGCAGATTCTGAAAAACAAAAACAGCACTCTGAACAAGCACGATCCTCTTGTAGTAGTAACAATATACAGCCAACATGTCCGATATAGCAGCAGTAAAGGGAATTCGGAGAGTAGGGAGAGATGGAAGAGATGAAGAAGCAGAGAAGAACAACAAGAACTCTTGGAAGCAAACAAGAACACGAGGGGGAATTTGTTGTGGTGGTAAAATCAGAGAACAGAGGGGGTGATTTGTGAAAAGCAGAAGAAAGAAAAAAGAATTCCAAGCTCGTCATTCATGAGGTGTTGGCTCTTTCCAAGCGGCGCCGGCGTTGGTGGGGGGTGTTCTGGTATAGTCTCTTGTTGTTTTTCGGACGCGGAAGAGGGTCGAGAGGTCGCGATTGGGGTTTGGTTCTTGAATAGGGTTGTGTTTTTGCGCCGGCTGGCTGGCTGGCTGGGTCCATGCACATGCTTATTTCTTGACCGGGGGCACGGGGGCCTTGACGTTGTTGGAGAGCCAGGAGAGGCCCTCGACGAGGCCCTCGCCGGTGGTGGCACAGCTGGGCACGACGTACCAGACCTTGTCCTTGAGCTTGGAGAGCTCGAGAGCATCAGTGACTTCTTGGGGTTTCATAGCTGGGGCACGCGATCAATGTTAGCGGGTGGTCTTGTTCGTGCTGTTGTTCCTGTCTTGCTGTCTTGTTGTGCTGGGACAATCGGGGAGTGGAACGAGTGGGAGGGAGGGAGAGCTTACCCTCTTTGAGATCCTGCTTGTTGGCAAAGACAAGGAGCAGAGAGTCCTTCATCTCGCGGTCGTTGATGATGCGGTGGAGCTCGTCACGAGCCTCGCGCATGCGGACGCGGTCGCAAGAGTCGACGACGAAGATGAGACCTTGGGTGCCTGGGGGGTTTATCAGTAAACGGGGAGACTATCAAGGAGGGAGAGAAAGAGCAGAGCAGACATACCGCTAAAGTAGTGACGCCACAGCGGACGAATCTTATCCTGACCACCGACGTCCCAGACGTTGAACTTGACATTCTTGTAGGTGACAGTCTCGACGTTGAAGCCGACGGTGGGGATAGTGGTGACGTCCTGGCCGAGCTTGAGCTTGTAGAGGATGGTAGTCTTTCCGGCGGCATCGAGGCCGAGCATGAGAAGGCGCATCTCTTTGGAGCCAAAGATTTTGCCCATCATTTTGGAAAGTTGGCCGCCCATGATGGCTGTATTTTTGCGCGTGCGCGTTTGGTTTGTTGGGATCGAAGTTGTCGCCGTGTGTCGGTGGTCCTTTTTTTTCTTATCAATCCGAGTCAGTCGCTGGAGGGCACGCGTCGTCGTCGTCGTCGACGTCAAGATAGGGGACGGAGGGAGCGAGCAGGAGGGGAGGAGAGGTAGATGGAGAGAAAGAGAGAGAGAGAGAGAGAGACGTACCTGAACCCTTGCCAGGAAAAAGGAAGGAAATGAGCACTAGTACTCGGATAGTGGGAAACACAAGGGGCCTGGCTGGAGAGGGAGTGACTATAGGTGGGCAAATTGGGGCCGGGGGCGGACAATTGTGTTGTTCGAGTGGGAGGAGAAGAGCCAGACGGGGATGGGGGGGAGGAGGGGGAGGGAGATGAGAGACACGAATAGGTTTTGGTTTGGTGTTTTGGTTTGTTTGGGACTCGAGAGCTAAGAGGCAGACAAACAAACTGCCCGGGCCAGAGATGAGAGGACGTGGGATACTCCGTCGCTAGTGCAGTCAACCTCCCAAGGGCCGCCAACGCCAACGCCAAGACACGCTGTATTCAACGCCTATACCTCGCTGTATTGTTATTACAGCGTACGGAGTACCTGACCTAACTACTATTACGGAGTAGGTACTTAGTAGTAATAACGCTGGGAATGAGTACTAACGGAGCGAACAGACGACAGGTTCCTGACGGCAGTGGGGTCCCTTCTTGACCGTTCAATTCACTTTCGGCCCATTTTCAGGGGTAACTACAGTGACAGGCGGGACCTCTGGCCAATGCTGGCTCCACCGGCGCTGCATCACAATCACATTGCTGCTAGTAGTGCATTTGCCCATGTATCAAGGTAATGTCGGGTTGCAGGTGCTAGTCTCTACAATACTCGTAATACTCTGTATGAGCACAAGATATCAATATCCACGGATTCCAAGTCGGTATTCAATCTGCCAACAGGCCCAGCAATGACTACCATACCACATCCGCGGGGCCCGATCCATTGTAGGGTACGCTGTAATACATGTACTTTCCATGTATGGAGGGTTACTGGGTTGCTCTCCGTGCTACGGAGTACACTGTCGGCCATTTGCCGTGGGTCGGCTATCGATACTCCGAGTCGTCATCACATACTCCGGAGTACGTAGCTGATAGTATCTACATCACCAGACTGCGCCGAGAACCACGTCTTGACAGCACTCGGCTTGACTGTATTCCCATAACTACCTAATACTCGTAAAAGACATATCCCAAGTCAGGGCCTAAACTCAATCACAAACCTCCTCTCCACCTGCTGCAGCGTCGACGAGTCGTTCTCCCCCTCAAACTTAAGATTGACGCGCTCCCCGTCCATGCTGTGCACCTCGGCCTTGTAAAACGTCGTCGTGTTGGGGTATAGCGCCAGCACCGTCGTCCGCGGCTCCCAGTCCGGAAGCCCCGCCGACTGCGCCGCCTCGCTCGCGATCGGGATCATGCTGCTCGCGCTCGTCTTGTACTCCTTCTGCTTGCTCTGGTCGTCGGGCTCAATATCCAGCACCTTGTACCGCCGCGTCTTGCCGTCACCCACCACCTGCGCCACCTCCCCTAGGATCCAGTCCGACGCCGCCTCCCCGCTCGTCGTCTTAGGTCGGAACGCCACAGACTCGCCCCGAGTGAACACCACCTTGGACCGCCCCAGCGCCCCCGCGCTGAAACCCGACGTCCCGCCCCCGGGTGTCCCTACCCCCGTCCCCGGCTCCGCGCTGCCCGCCTTGGACGGGCCCAGGCTGCTGTCCCGGTCTCGCTCCCTCTCCTTGCTCGTTGTGTCCCGCTCCCGCTCGCTCGCCACGCTCCCCGCCCCCCTTGTACTTGCCCTCTCGCCAGCTTTCCTGCCGCTGCCTCCACTGGCAGACCCCGGGCCTCCTCCTCCTGGTCCGCCCGGTCCTCCCGGTCCTCCTGGACCCCCTGATGTTGCTGCTGCTGTGGCTCCTGTGGCTGATGTTGCTGCTGCCCCTGCCCCTGGTGGCCCGGGACTGGCACTCGGTGACTCGCCTGCCACGTCAAAGTCGTAGATGGCTGACGCTGCTGCCGCTGCTGCTGCTGCTGCCGCCGCCGCCGCCGAATTATCCCTCGTGCTATCGCGCGTGCTGGCCCTCTTGCCCGTTGCCTGGTGGTGCGGCCCACCTGCCGGCGCGGGCGGCGCCGACGCCGCCTCGTCCTTCTCCTTGGCCACCGCCACAGCCCGAAGAATCTTGAGTTTCTCGATGAGGAGGTTGGCCTTTTGGATGTTGGCGTCCGATTGCCGCACCCCGCCCCGGCACAGCTGCTCCATCTCCTTGAGCTTGGCGTTGCTCACCTTGGTGGCGTCCATGGTGCCAAGTTCCTTGTCCAAGCCCACCAGCCGTTCCAGGTCCGAACTCTCAGTGTTGAAACTCGTCACAAACTCGCGTATGTCATTGCGCGTGCTCTCCCAGATCTGCACCTCCTCGCCGTGGTCGTTGCTTGCATTGTTGCCGTTGTTGCGCGCCGATCCGCGCCCGCTCCGGTTGCGCTGCGACATAGTCGTCCTAGGTCAAACCACGTCTAGAGTATCTGCTGTCGCGTCGTCCCGTTCTCGTATGCGACTTGTTCGGGGAGGAGGTTTTGTGGTCGGTCTCGTGGGGTTTCTTGTCGCATGCGACGCGTTCTGGCGAGGGGATGCCTAGTCGGATGATGCGATAATCATGTGATACCGATGACGCGCGGATGTTTGCCCTTCAAAATAGTCGTCTCGGGATCCAGTCAATTGATATTCAAAGGATTCGTAGTAGTAGAGATGAAAGGCCAACTGGTATATCGTCAAGGCTGATGGAAGAATAGAACCTCTAGGTGAGGTGAGGCTACGGAACATGACGCACGTAGTAAGCGCAATTGGAAGGTGGCAGAATTGGGCGGTGAGTCGAATACTCGGTGCGAGCAGCATCAACATACACCACATGGCGCTTCATGCGCTTCCTCTGTCCATTGCATTGTTATAAGATTACGGGGTACAGCATACACATTGCTCAAATGGCTCGCATGGAATATCTCAACCGTCTCGATTCTCAAGTCGTCCTTTTTTTATTTTCATCCTCTGGATATGATATATCTTGATCCATTAATAAACCCCTACATCCACATGCATGCATTATATTCACATTGTCCCTAATAAATAAGATAGAAGCAGAATAGCGAGAAAGGGAGAAAGAAAGCACAGAAAGCACAGATTATAGCTTGCCCTCGTCGGGAATCTCGCAAAACGCCTTGAAGGTGACGAATTCGTCGTCGGGACCACCCGTAGACTCGAGGACGCACTCCGCCGTAGCGCCGACAAAGAAGACATAGCCCTCCTCCACGGGCTCCTTCTTGGGTCCCACGGATATCGTGCCGCTTCCCTGCGTGCAAATGATGATGCTGGGGCCGGCGAGGGGCTCGAAGGTAGCCTTGGGCCCGCCAGTGGCCGTCTCCTTGCCCAGGAGGACGGAGCGGATGACGCTAAACTCCTCGATGGGCGGATCGTACAGGAGGACCGAGGAGCCGCCGCTGTAAGCGGCCCGGTTGAGTGTGACGTACGGGTACTCAGCGGGGGCCATCTTCTGGCGCTCAATGGGCGCAAAGTTGTAGGTGAGCATGGACACGAGGGTGTCGGTGTCCTTGAACTTGGGGGTGAGCCCGGCCCGCACCACGTTGTCCGACGCGGCCATGCACTCGATGATATCGCCGGACACGTAGGCATGGATGTCGTCGGCTACGAGGAACAGGGCCTCGCCCGGCTCGAGCTTCACCAGATTGAGGAAGAAGAGGACAAAGAGCCCGACGTCGGCGCCAAACTCGCCGTGCAGGCGGCCTACCAGCTCCGCCAGCGTCGCGCCCGGCGTCGACGACACGCCACCGCCCACAAAGTCAGAGCCCTCCGACGAGGCCAGCTCGACCAGCCGGCCCACCTCGCGCTCAATGTCGGCCGCCTCCGACGTCATGAGGTTGCCAAACGCCTGCTGGAGCGCCTTTTTCGTGGCAGCCACGTCGGCCTCGCTGCCCTCCTCGGCCTGGTTCTCGGCCTGGTCCTCGTCGCTGTTGTCGGGTAGGGTGGCCGCAGCCCGCGCCAACTCCGTGGCTGCCTCCTCACCCACCAGGCTCCTCAGCGGGGGCAGCGTATCAAGGAAGTGCACCACCTCGCGCGGCGGGCGGAAGCCGCACAGGCCCTCAAAGGGGGTGATGGCAATGGCCATCTCGGGCTTGTGGTTGTCATCGGGGTAGTTCTTCGGGTCGCGCGCATGCAGCTGCTCGGCCAGCGTCTTGTTGGGGTGCGCTTGAATGGAGAGGGCCTTGTGCACCGAGAGCACCTTGAAGAGGAAGGGGAGGCGGTCGGCGTAGCGCGAGGCAATGTGCGGCGAGAGGAGGGCCTTGTTCTGCAAGAAGAGGTCGTTGAGGGTCAGGCCGGTGGCCAGGTCCTTTGACGGGTTCGAGGGATGGGTGCCCATCCAGAGCTGTCGTTCACCATCATTGCGCGTCAGTACAGGGAGAGCAAGATTGAGTAAGTGAGGGGTGTGAATGCGCGCGCGCGCAAGCGCAAGTACATACCTCGGCGTATGGCTTGTCGGCTTCAATCGTGAGATTGGGTGTGGGCGTCGCGGCGGCGAAGCGCGCGGCGGCCGAGTCCTGGCCCCTTTTACCCCATTCATACGAGTTGACGCCGCACTGCAGCCGGACGAGGGGCACGGGAAGAACCATGTCTATCCAATGTGTGTTTCGTCAACGTCACGTCACTCTTTCGCCAGGTGAAACAGAAACACGTTTCTTTTGTGTCTGCAGGGGGGGGATGCCCGAAATGGTGGAGAATGGAGGGGTTGCGGCTGGACGCGCGAAGATGCAGGAGAAGGAGAAAAGAAGAAGAAAAATCGACGGGAAGGAGACAGGGAGAGGGAGCCAAGCCAACAGGGAGGGAAGGAGGGAAGGAGGGAGAGAAGTCATGCAAAAGTCTGGGGATGATGACAAGTCGTCACAAGGATCCGCGGATCCATGGACCACCATTTCCCTTTCCGTTCCCACTTGCCCCTCATCTACTACTAGTATTCCAAGCGTTGGTCCTCGTGTTGCTGGTAATTACTTTTCGTATTACTCCGTACACACTTAAAATCTTCCAAGCCTCGTGGCACGGACGGGTACGAGTATTACTCTCACTCTAGTGGCAGTACTTAGGTACAGTACTCGGCAGAGTAGAGATGAAGACTGCATCACTCGTATTACCCGCGGTACCTCGAATGTACAGTCGGAGGCTCAAGACGGCATGATCCCGCGTACGGAGGAAGAGTCACAGAGGTACGTCGTAGTGCAGCCCGCCAAGGGTCTCGATGCCCCGCTACTGCGTCCCGATTACTCGTAGTGGTAACTCCGAGTCGTAGGTACATGCGATGTATGTCGGAGTATACGAGTACAAGCCATCATGGGCACGAGTGCTCTAGCAATATTAGCATTCATTAAAGGCAAGAGGTTACTTTTACGACGTAATACTTAACGGGCGTACATGATTTCTCGTTTGTGCCATTCTCAACTACTGCTATGGAGTAGAAACCTAAGAACATCCCTGCTCTTCATATGCATCTCATCTACCCGGAGCCTCACAAAAACTTCTTCCATCTATACCCAATGCTTGGACTCACGACAAAGCCATCATGCTACCGTGCCTATATTAATTCCCGTACCTACCGATATCTCATGCTACCAGTCAATTGTACCGAGAAATTAATGTTGAGTGTAGATCTCGAATACCCCCCAAGATACATGTAGCATTCACCACCACAACAAAGACAAAGCTGGGCCTCTTCCGTGTTCACTAACAGAGACAAGAAAAATAACCAAACAAAAGAGAACCAGAGCCGGACATAAGAAGCAACCCGAGAGTAAAAAGCAAACAGCCGAGGATGAGATGTCAAACCAGAAATAAATGAGAAGCATTTAGAGACAAACACCAAAAAAAGACGAAGAGCAGAGAAATAATCACCAAAAGAAAAGAGAAGAACCATGAGGGCCCTTATTCACCCATCCATTTCTGGCATGCTGTACGACGGTAGCGAAGTCCGCGTCGCCATGTTCGCGTCGCCGTAGGTACCCATGACAGAGAAGGGCGAATGTCTGTCAGAAGGGGCCGTCATCGATGATGCCATGCCCACCGTGGTGGCAGGATACATGCCGTCGACAGGAGAGCGCGCCATGGCCATGATGGACGGCGAGGGTTGATGATACGTGGCAGCAGCCATGTAGCCGGCGCCGTTGTCTCCGGCGGAGTAGACTGACGAAGCCGAGACGGACGTCCCGGTGCTATGGCCACCGCCAGGAGGCGAGTGCGAGTCTGGCGTCAAGGCGGTTCCTCCAGAGCCTCTTCTGTCCCAAGGGGCTGGGTCAGCGGCACCAGGATAGTCGTATAGTCCGTTGAGCCCGTGGGCGTGGGTGAAGGGCTGCTGCGCATGATGATGGCTGCTGCTGGCTGCGCAGAAGTCCTGCGAGGAGGCGGCGGGGACCCAGCCGGCAGGGTAGCCTCCCCCTCTGGCAGGCGTGGCCTGGCTGGGAAGGTAGCCGAACCCTGGCTGCTGCTGCTGCTGCTGCTGCTGCTGCTGCTGCTGCTGTATCGTACTGGCAGCCACCGAGTCGTAGGCCATCCCAGGAACCTGGGTGGGGGAGGGGACCTCCGGTATGCACGCCCGGAACGGCTGGGGGCTGCCCCTGTTACCGCGGGAGGTGTCGCCCAGGATTTCCTTGGCGTACAGGCTGTCGGATTTGAAGTGACTGGGGTCCAGAGAGGACATCTGGACAGAAAGTTAACTGGTGGCTCACGACTGGGTTCCTGGATTACCAGTATATATCTCGTGGTGTACTAATCTTGTGGTGTGGTGACTTACTCGTAGAAACTGACAGAGGCTGTGGCCCGCGTTCTGACAGTTGGTGCATGGGTTCCCCGTGCCGTCGTCACCACTACACCGAATCTTGCGCTTCCTGCAACGCCCACACTGTAGACAGACATGAGAGTGTTAGTGGATTTGAGACATCAGTATGAAAGCAAGGCAAGAGGATATACTCACGGCAACGGGTATTCTCTTCCTCGTGCCAGTGTCCTCGCTAGGTGAAACCGGAATTCTCTGCGACGGTTGTTGCTGATAAACTCCATTCATAGACGCCGACTGCATCGAGTGCTGTCTCCTTCTGCGCTCCATGGCGTCAAGAGACTGCCCCTGCTGATGGTAGGAAATTCGGTTGCTCATGGTAATGCCGTTTCCTTGAGCGGTGGTGAAGTGGCGGTTGGCCTGGGTGGGGAGGAAGGCCGGGTTGACCATGGTTCTTATATCAACTGGACCTGGGGTGTGAAGTTGAAGCTCGGTAGCTTCGATTTTTGCTTTCTCGGAGAATGTGTGAAAGAGAGAGGAGATTGTTTGACAAGGACTGCAGTCTTTCTTTCCCTGTTTCCCTCTTCTTCCTTGCCGTTTGGAGGAAAAGGGGGGGTGACGGTAACGAGATACAAGCGTGTTGTCTAGAGGTAGATGGGCGGGGGAAGGGACCCTAGCGAGATGGTTATTCGAAGACGAGTCTCTGAATGAATGAATGAAAGCTCACACAGGACAAGAACAAGATGGTGTGTGTGCGTTGTTTGATGTTGGGAAGGAACAAGCGAGGCTCGAGTGTGAATCGTCTCTCCACACGGGCCGTCCGTCGAGAGATCTGGAACCCCATATATACGATTCCGAGAGGGGCGTGGTAAGGGACAGACAGAGAGCCGGAGACAGAGAGAGAGATACAAGCCGTGTATAACAGCATGATACCACGACAAGCCAAGGCAGCAGGGGATGGGGGCGGAGAGTCCCTAGGAGGTACCTGGGGAGATCGAGCAGGGGCGTATATGGGACAATGTATACAATGTGCTATACTACTAATACCAAACTAGAGTGGCAGGGGTTCATATGTTGTAGAAGGAGAAAATATACTGTTAGGCCTTAGGTGGTGCTACTTGACGACCGAGAGGGGTGTGTGTATGATGAATATGAGAAGGGGGGGGTGGTGTATGGTGAGATGATGCTATGGCCATTCTCGCTTCTCGTCGTGGGATCCCATGACCCCGACGGCGTGCAGTGCGTCCACATAGCTAGTTATTCATGGCGTTCCTATCGATCTGGCGTCGGTCTCCGAAAGGAAGAGAAGGAGGCCGCTGAGTATACGTGTATCATGCGTCCGAAGGAATCTCGGGGTCCATGTGTCCTTCGAAGAGCGTACTCACAGACGACAGCTACGCCATCCCTCGTCTCCCTGGGGAACAACAGAGAGGGCTCAACCTACCCCCCACAAACGTACGTCAAATGGTCCCCTCACTGCTGCTTGTGCATCCGCGATGCCCGGATTGGGAACGCGCTCTCTGTGGACCAGCCAAGCAGGCGGCGTCTCATCTCTGTCAGTTATTCACTGACGCCCGGACTGGAGAGTCTGATTGATTGATGGCTGTCAGGCAGTACAGGACGGTCACTCACCCCCCTTCCTCTGATGCATGCGTGCATGCCCGCACAGGCACAGGCACAGGCACAGCAGGCACAGCAGGCGCAGAAGGGCAGGCACCTGCCTTTCGACGCCTAGGCCACACAACGCATACAGTACATATATGTACTATAGCTCCTCCCAAGAATCGTACTGTTCCACGAGAAAGGAAGAACGAGCACTGAACAGGACGAGGCAGGGAAAAAAAGTGTGTTGTCGTGTCGTGTACTTTGCTAGTCTGGAAGGAGTTGGCGAGAACCGTGCCTACCAAGTACTAGACTCGCTTCATCAAGGCCACTCTCACTCACTCGACCGTTACACTGCCGGAGCGTTGTCTCACTCTCTCGCCCCTGCTCTCCAATGTCCCTACCGCCGTGTACGGAGTACATGATGTGTATGGCAGGGTTGAGAAGTTGTGTTGTCGTCGTATTCCTCTACGATTACGGAGCATATCATCAAGCCCAGTCCAGCCCCGGGTGCGAGGGGCGTGTAGCCCATCTTTTCGTATCGGAGAGGCTGTTGTCGTTGTAATATCATAAAGTGCTGTTGTTGTTGATGGGACCCTGTTTGGTCGCATGTGGTTTAGATCATGATTGGTGATGCCGTCAACATCAAATCATGTACTTCGTACATACAAAGGCGCCCACACCGGTGACAGGAAAAGAAACGAGGTGTCCCCCCCCCCCAAGTTCTAACACGTCAGACTTGATCCCAAGATTGTCGTCAACTCTCATAATGAGAATGACGGGGTACCGTCCCAGACCCAACGGTTGCACATAATAGAGAGAGAGAAAGGTGGCGTGCGAGTCTGTGCCATAGGAGCCAGGCGCCAGGCCAGGCGAATTGACCATCCATGGCAAACAAACATGCAGTATGCTACACTGATGTACGGAGTACAGGCAAAACTAATTCCAGAGAGGGCAAACAACGAGCCATAATGCATGACTGATTTACCTGCCGCTTTTCATTTCTATTGTCGTTTCATTTCTTCTTCGACTTCTTCTGCATCTTTGACTCTCCATACTATCAATGACTCCCCCCTTTCTCCAGGTATGGTACATCCATGTACTATCAAATGTATACAAGCCATGTTAACGACATACAGAGCGTTCCGAGGCACCTCGCGAAGCGAGATAACTCCTCTCCCCCAGCCTGGGCAGGAGACCAAACAAACCTCTGCAGAGTGATCCATTAAACACCTTGTGTAACGGCCATCATGGATCCAGGTGGTCCCGCCGTTGATCAAATCTCTGCCATGACCTTCTGCAAACCTGGAACCTGCCGGTTGGCCCGCGAGCGAGAGCCCCGTGTTGTGTTATTCAACTACTGGCAGCTACGTGTGGTGTATTGTGTGCGTGTGTTCCTTCGGTACATGAGACGCATCCTGACCGCCTTCATGTCGATCAAGGCCTTTGCCTTTATGCTGTGCGGTGTTGGAGATTGCCTGTCCAGGAAAACAACCCAAACTCCCCTCCCCCTCCTTCGGGGCGATGACGAAGACGAACATACAAGATCAAGATGAGTGGGCGGCCATTGGTCGAGAGCCGATCAGCCCTTAGCGACTGGAGGAATACAACACAGCACGATATGGCACTGGTCAAGACAGACCATTCACCACTGAGTCGCATGTGCTAGACGAGACGTATGTAGTACCCCATCTGCAGTTTAGAATGCCTGGTGTCATACCATCCATGTACATGTATACAATGTTGAAGACAAAAGATGGGGGTCAACGTTTGGCGAGACCGGACTCATGCTTGTACAATCAATAGTACCCACAACCCAGTCCATCCCAGGACAAGACAGGACGGACGGGTCGGGACGCAGACTGTCGCCCGTTGAAGGGGGCCCGTCTCCCCCGTCAAGTCGAGTCACTGTGGCAGTCTGTCTTCAACCTCCCAGCTTCTTTTTGTTCCCTAGTGTTTCTAAAAGCACCGTCGGGACGCCTCCTCGTGCGTGCGCGTACGCATGCAAGTCCCCTGACATGATGCCACCTGGTTAGCCACATGGGCTCAATGTCGAGCGCGGCTTGTTCCTAGTACTGGTAGATCAGTAGATTGACATGTAAACCAGAACAGTACGTCACTCGCTCCCGAGTGTCCGTAACACATACGACCATGTACATGTACGCAACGTGCTGTCCGGGAAGGATGGTTCGCTTAGCCCAGCCCAACCGTACATATCGGGCGCCTAGTCGTTGTCTGAAACGACTAATATAAAAACACACCAAGCAAGGGGAGGAACTCCGACGCCACCGCAACGTCGGTCCTTGCATGGTGAGATCAGCACATGGGTTCAAGGGACGGAAAGGCGGCCGAGGGGGGCAAAGAAACGGCTGCAGTCTGCAGATGGACCAACTCGCAGATCGACGAGGCATGCGATGCGAGGCAAGGAGAGGCAGGTGGTCGTCAGTCGTACATCTCCCTCGGCCTCTAGTTGAACCCCATCTCTGCCGCCAGACGCACACGTCCACGAGCCGGCTGCATGTCCCGTCTCGGAAGAGGGAGCACGGCAGCAGGTCAGGCAGGACCGGCGCCTATGGATGATGGACGATACGGCTATTGCCAGGCCAAGGGGTGGCAGTGATGCATCGATCGCTCTGGCTCTCTGGGCTGGGCTGGCTCAAAGCCACGACGGTCATCTCCCGAGCACTCGTATAGAACATCTCGTCTTGGCATCCAGCACACGCCTGACCTGGCTACATGTACTGCAAGCGGGTGGGGAGGGGGGCTGTTTTGCTGATCGTTCTTGGTGAGACGAGGTTTCTCTCTTGGTTTGGTGGGCTGATGGATGGACATGCCTCTGGGCTGTGGCTGCCTGCTCCTTCCTTTCGACACATGCCATAGGCTATGCCTAAGCTCCGTAGATCCGTCGGACATTATCCCCACGCTCTGTGTTACGTCGCCCTCCGAAATAATGCCCCTTGGGTTCAAAGAGTGGTATAGGCGCCGGGTCTTGTAATACTCTCTCTCCAGCCTCGCAAGGTCTGTACAGACACATGAGGGAGCGGAGAGAGTTTGGGCAAAGGTACCGCTGGTCGGTACATACATGTAGACACTGGCTGGCTGGCCGGTCGTGCGGTCGCACCGCGTCTGCTTCTCCCAGAATAAGCGGAAGCCGACATCCATGTATGCTGTGCAACGCTGTCGTTGTGGCCAGAAGCCGCATTCACTGCCAGTTGGAACCTAGAAGAGGGAGGCCCACCGTCGCAGCCCCCATCAGACGCCCGTCGATTTGCGCCGGTTGACGGTTGGGAGGCTCATGCAGGTCATGCCACCACCGGGATGCCACCACCGGGAATAATACCTACCACCCATGGAATGCCACCCGTGGTTCGGGCAGGGTTGACGCCATGGGTCATTGTTTCTATAACGAGATGCCGTCCACCCCCTGCCCTTGCCAACCCATCGTGCATGGCCCTAACCCGTGCCGCAGTCTGTAGTCTACAGTCTACAATATACGGACCAGGATGGCTACACCAAGAGGGAGAGCGCGCGTGCGGCCCTCGTGGCTTATGCGTGGCGTGGTGTACGCTGCCGTCTCCTCATGGAGTGGTGATGGTGGTGGGGTGCTCTGTTTTTCAGATCGAGGCCAGGAGCCAACGCCACGTCTCGGTAGGCGGTGTCATCGACAGCCGGTCGGGTAAGACTGCCCGTGTATGCGCCCCAAGCAGTCGTATTAAGTCAAGTTGGTCGACCGCCAAGAGACTTGCTGCTGCTGAGTACGGAGTAGTACTTCGTATAGTCCAAGAGGTTCTCGTTGCAGAAACATTCCATGCCCAGAACTTGTGCCAAGTGGCCCTCGCCCGCCTCACTTCTTGGCCGGAACAAACGAAAGAGAGAAAAAGGAGGGGCGGGGCCGTACAGCAGCAGCACGAAATCTTGGGGCATCGCGACCGCCACGTTTCTAAACGCGAGAGTAAGTAGCACATGGCCTTAACGACGCCCGCGGGGCCAATAGACTGCACCCCCACTGGCGTGGCCGCCTAGAACACGACATCTACCAGCATGCTCCGTACAGGTCCGCACTGTTTCCCTCGCTGTTCAAAAGGGTACAATGGCTGGCCCCCGATGTTAGATAGAGGCAGCGTCCGTCGAATCAGAGGCCCGAGTCTCAGCGTGCGCACGTGGTATCAGCTCAAGGAGAGGCTGTTCCTGGACAGGATGGGGATATTGCCATGTGGCTAGCCCTGTGGCTAGCCCTGCGAGATGAAGGGTCAACAATAACGTGGGCTGCATGGATGGTTCATCTTCTTTATGCTTTTGAAATTGGAAAGGGGTATCGTATAAACAAAAATGCCGTTTAGAGGTCATGTAATGATGATAGGAAAAAGCAAGGCTGTTGCTGCAGGTTTATGTACTCGTAAGAGGTACTGTAGAGGTACTGCAGACTCACCGCCTCGGTCTGTAGCCGTCGTCGCGGGGTCGGGGTCGATCGCGTCGACCGTCATCTCGCTCACGACGGCCGCCGCTTCCTCCTCCTCTCTTGTCACGCCAGTCACCGCGATCGCCATCTCGCCTGCGGTGCGGGCTGCGGCTGCGACTGCCACGCCGTCCTCCCCCTCCTCCGCCACGCCTGTCATCGCGCCGTCCATCATTCCTGTAATCGCGGCGTCCATCGCGCCGATCATCACGGCGTCCGCCGTCGTTTCTGTAATCACGTCCGTTGTCACGTCTGTCGTCGCCGTTGCCACGAGAGTCGGAGGGACGCTCCTCAGCCACCTCGGGGCGCTCAGCTTCCGGTCGCGAAGACGTCGTCTTGTGCCTGCCCTTGATCTCCTCCTCCCCGTGAACCATGCGATACGACTTGCCACTCGGTCTCTGGTCACCCTCGTCGCGGTACTGGCGCCGCTTCTCGAGCTCCCTGACACCGCCCCAGCCGCCGCCGCGTGCATTGTTCTTGCGCTTGGCATTGGTGTCGGACCTCCAGACGTCACTGAGCTTGCTGACGCTCTGGGAGAAGTCAACGTGGATGCGGCGGTCATCGATAAGCACGTCCTGCATCTTGAAGTAGGCGGCCTCGCACGAGGCCTTGTCCTCGAACTCGATAAAGGCGTATTGGAGGCTGTCGCCCGTCTTCGCGTCGCGAATCACCTCACAGCTGAGGATCTTTCCGAACCGGCCAAAGATAAGCTCTAAGTCCTCATCCGCTGTGACGGGATTAAGCTTGCAGACGAAGAGGACGTTCTCGGGTGGCCGCACCTCGGCAAAGGGCAGGTCGCCCATCATCTCGAGCGTCAGGGCCTGGGCTTGGGCCTCGCGGTCGCGGCGGCGACGCTCCAGCTCCTCCTCTGAGACGGCATCGTCGGCGTGCAGTGCTGCCTCGTCGGCGATGCGCACCGTACGCAGCTGCGAGTCTGTCGGGGGCGGACTGGAGCTCGGCTCGCGCAGTCCAGGCGGGTCGGGGTATGGGTCATCCAGCACGACCGTGTGCTTGATCCGTATGTCGATGAGCGGGTATCCCGCCTCGTCCACCACCGCCCCATTGACCTTCTCCAGAACGTCGAACCCTTCCACCACCTTACCAAAGATGGCCGCCTTGCCGTCCAGGTAGTCCGTCTCCTCGCCCAGCGTGATGATGAATTGCGAGCCCGCCATGCGCGTCTCCGGGTCGTTGGGCAGCGGCACTGTCGCCATGCTCACCGTGCCGCGCTCCACGTGCTTCAGCTTCGGGTGGAACAGTGCTGGGAACGTCCGGGATGACGCGCCCCCAGGCACGAGTCCCCATATCGACGTGCCGCCATCCGACTCCTTGGATAGCGGACCCAGCGGGTCGCCTGTCTGGAAGGAGAAGTCCTTTTGCACGGAGTGTACCGGCGAGAAGTTGTAGTATTTGACCTTGCACAGCTTCAGGAAGCTATTCGCAGTTGTGTATGTTAGCCCTGTTTTCTTTGTTGTCGTTGTTGTTGGGGAGTGGTGCCAGTGCAAAACTTACTTCTCACAAAGCTTGGGCGCATGGTCAACGAGGAGATCAATGACAATGTCACCCTCGCTCGTTTCCAAGAGAACCGACATGATGGCGCTGCTGTCTCCTCGGTGTCGAAAGATCAATGGGAGAAAAAAGTTGGTTGATGACGGTGATTACGTCGTATGTCGAACTGCCATGGCCAATGGTTTCCAGTCCACGGATATTTGCCGAGGATCTACCGCTCAACGCGCCTTGCAGCTTGCACGTAATCACGTGGTCCTTATCGGATCTGTTGTTATCGGATAGCATCCCATGATAAGGAAAGAGACTTCAAGAAGATCCTTCCCAAGCAGAGCTTTAAGCACAACCTTGTAGACATACCGTTATACACTGGGTCAACTCCACTGGATCGTGGCAATATGCGCATCTATCTTGCACATCACTACGATCAGCAGATTTACAAGATCAATAGACATTCCCTGCTCGTACGGCTTGAGCACGGAGCAACAGCAGTATGCAAGGCCACCGCCGGGGTCCATCTAGTACCAGTCCGGAAAGGTCGTCTTGGCAAAGCTTGTTCTGTCTCTGCCAAGCAACCACTCTATCCCCCTGCTGACTCTACGATGGTGATCATTCTTTAAATCCTCCCCGCCGCGGTGATATCATGAGTCTGGGGATTACGACTACTCCCCAAGTACTGCAGGGAGGGGAGCAACATGGTTTCTGACAAGTGTCGTGCGGAGGTGGCAATAAACGGGCCATCAGCCGCATCAGCTTTTCCCCAGAACTGAGACAGCTGATCTTGACGTTCCCCCAGCAAGGAGCGTTAAACTTCAGACGGTTCCAAGGCCGATCCAACCGACTATCACGCTTGGTCGCGTAGCACCAGCAGTGTGCCATGAGTTGTACGCGCAGGGTGCGACCCTTACGCGCGGAAAGGGTTGCCAAGGGGCAAATGGCGTGCGAAGACGCATGGTGAAGGCAAAATCATTGTTTGGGACGGTTCGAATTCAAGGGAGCTTCCCCGCTCGGGACGTACGACTAGAGGTGGCAGTCGACAGTATTAAACTACTAGTAATAACCTATAGTGCCAATGCGTAGTGGTAGTGCTAAGGGTCGTGTGTGTCGTGTGTGTGCTTGTTTACTTGTATGATGCCGTCAATCAATTCATATGCACGACGTAGCCGTCTTTTGCTTGGACTGGTTCAGTGTCCGTCACTTGTTCCATTGTTCGTTGTACAGAGAAGTAGTATGTAGCAATGTCTTGGTTGCAGGACATCAGAAACAGAGTACGTCATATGACGTGAACGGCGAAAAGGAAGAAGGAAAAAAAAGAGAGACAGAAACCTGGACGAGTGCGTTCGCCGCCTCGCCCTTGGCTGACAAGCTGGTTCTGTGTGATATGAAGAAGCGTAATAGACAATCCCAATGACCAGACGCCGCATATCCCTATTTTCCAATGTGTCCTCCCAGGTGTCCCAAAAGGTAATAGAATGGGAAAAATTGACAAAATAAAACAAATTGGCCGATGGCCTTGTAACGCCGCGGCTGCAGCCATGTTGATGGTGGCTAGCAGCTATACCTGAAACGCCGTATCCAATGCAGAATGAATGAGATGTAGACCAACGGCCGGCGCAGTCGATGCGCAAAAAAAGGAGCCCGAGTGGATGGTGGTATTAAAGGGTGTTGAAGAAAGAAGAGTGTTAATGTGTGTTGATGTATGTGTCGATATGCTGATGTGTGGCGAGGTTAATGCTGCCGATTAGTCGGTAGCAGAGCTGCGCCTGCGGCGTCCGGAGCGAAGTTCCTTCTCCGTAGCCATGAGGCGTGATTGCACCCAGAGGCGCATGGACTGGCTCGCGCGGACGGACTCGCAGTTGAGCAGCTCAGTCAGGGCACGCTTGATGCTCTCGTCGACGTCGAACAGGCGGCGCTCCTCGGTGGTGATCTCCTCTAGCGTCTCCTCGTCGGGGATGGTGTCGAGGGCGTAGGAGGTCTCGCCGTAGCCGCTGCAGCGGGCGTGGGCTCGGTGGTGACGGCGGTCACGAGTCGGAGAGGTGTCGGGGGAGGAGAGGGCCGAGGAGGCGCTGGTGACGGTGGACAGAGAGCCGGGCCGGAGCTGGTGGAGATGGTCGCATACTTGGTCGCGGATGGTCTGCAGGTCCATGTATTCCTGCATGGCCAGGTCATAATTGTGCATCATGGTGGTCATCTTGATGTGCTGGGTGGTGAGGGTGTAGGCGCTGGGCGGTGAGCTTGACTCTGGAGCCCGTAATAACGAGACCATTGGAGCGGACTCGTCGTTGTGTATGTGTCTGTCGGCGTGGGTGCGAGCAATGGCACTCGAGATCAAGAGGTGAAGACGGGTGGCGAGACAGCAGAATATGAATTGCCGTGGACTCGTTCGAGACGAATTGATGGCTTCCGCTGCCTATTGTATTATCCGGTTGCGGTCCTGTACTTGCAGATGGCACCGGGTTCTCCAGGCTTGGCGCGCAGAAAACGATGGCACCGGTGGATTCGAGGTCTAGACTTGTCGCGGGGCAGAGCGGAAGTCGAATGTTTTTTTTTTGTAAGGCGTCGTATTTTTTCCTTTTCCTTGGCAGTAATGACCAAGAGAGAGAAAGAATTGTACAGAGTACCGGGACAGTGTCGCGGGATGTCGAGTAATATGGTAATATGAGGGTGATGGGCGAGGGGAGATGAGAGTGTGTGAGAGAGCCTGGCGAGAGAGGAAATGAGAGGGATAATATTACCGGTTGCGGGTGACGAGATTGAAGTGCCAGGCAGGGATCGGGTGGGATGGCGGGAATCGTCGTGATTTAATGGCGACAATGGATCCAGCAAGGGCCACCAACTGGCAACAAGCACGGTCCAGGTCCACCAAAAACGGAAGTCGAGTGCAGCAAAAGCAAAATTGGCGCGCACTGGGGGGGGGTCCCGGGGACTCGAGAGGGGGGGCAATGTGCAATGGGGGAGCCACCCGACGCAGGTGGAGATGAGGCCGGTGGTCCACAGGCCAGCTTCCTTGATGCTGGTCCCAAAAGATAACGCCGAACAACAGGTTGAAGGCGACACAAACAAGAGCCTCCTTTGCCTCCTAGTCTCTAGTACGGAGTACTGCTCATGCATAGAACAGGCAAGCTCAAGCTCGGGAATGGCTCCAAGTCAAAGGACAGGTGCAGTAGTATTGGCACTATGGCTTAGTATCCGTACTACTACTATCAAGTAGCAACAGTAGTAATATGTCGCCTCCTCTGCCACCTTGGGTGTCAATGTGGCGTAGACCTTGTCGTAGACCTTGATGCCAGCGTTGAGCTTCGGCTGAGAGATGAATGGATGGATGGATGGCACACTGAACCCTCTCGGAGCATAGGTGGGAACGACGGCCGAGAAAACCGAGTACTCGTCTCGTAAAAAAAAAATAACAAAGAAATAACAAAATACGGAGCACCACGATACTCGTACGGATGGGTACTAGGCAGGCTGAGGATGGCAGGGACGGTGCCAGACGCCGCCTCGCAGCGAGGTGGGCCTGGGCAGACTCCAGAGGATACGAGCGGCTGGTGGTTGGTGCTTGTTGGTGCTTGGTGCTTGGCCTTTTTGAGTAGCGAGTGGTGCTGCCCGACTCGATACGTCGTTTTGCGATGAATCTCACCGGCTGCAACAGGGCGTCGATAAAGTATGCAGTAGCGGGTTGGACGTGGGCTGGACGGGGGCTGGACTCTCTCACTCGCGGTTAGTATCGCGGGATCCCTAGGATGTGGTGATTGTGGCTGCCGACGACGACAGAACGGGATTCACAGAATGGTGATGACGATGGGATGAGGCGACGCCACAATGCAGTCTGCCAGCGTTTACGAGGAATCCGGCAACTGGTCTATATTTATTGTCGGGTGGCTCTTTCCTTGTCGCATCGATTGGCTCCTTCCCTGGTCGTCAAGCCGCCGCCACATTCACGAGCATGTTCAATCCGCGAGTCTTTTGTCTCTAATCGTACACGGCCATGGTCTATGGATAATGGTGCATCGCATCGTGCATTGTACTGCGTATTCGTACCAGTGACAGACCAGAAGCACGCGCTAGGGATCCCGAGTGACTGCTGTTGCTGCAATGCAAGTCCGAGCAGGCTGTACTCGTAACTCGCCCGCCCGCCCGCACGCACGCACGCACGCACGACAATAACAACCCATTGGTACGAGTATTACGGAGTAGTAGGACTACTGATTCGTACTGAGTACTTAGCAGGTTACGATGACATTCTACGTCTTCTCAATGGACAAGAAGAATAAGGCCTCGTGGCATGGGAATATGTCGGCCGTAAAAGGTACAACCAGCGTCAATACAGAGTAATGATGCGCGCGTTGCCATATCGATCGTTTGCATGAGAACCACATGAATGGACGGCATCCGTGCCTACGCGGGCTACGGAGGAGTACTTTGTAGTAAGTACGGAGTAATACTTGTAAGACCCAAACCAAAACCTTGTCTGTGTTCCCAGAAAACGCCGCTGATCGCCATCTTTGCTCCATCCGTCTCACCTCTGCATCACCTACGACGTAAGATGGCCTGACCGACGCAAGGGAAAACGGCCAGTCGACACGGTTAGCTACATGCGAGTAGCATTGACCATCTGTCATCGACGACCGGCCGATTGCTCGACCTGCCCATACGAGTATACGATGTGTGCCTGTACTGTATTACGAGTACTTTATACGGAGCTTCCAGTCATGACGTCTGTCCGTCACAGACAAAACTCAGGCAGTCCCTTGGAAAACAGGGGACCCCTCTGTTTCTACTCCGTAATACGTCGTCCTCTGAGATCATTGACTGTCTGACCCTCAGTGACCTGTCGGTCCGTTTCCCCACGTCGAGCAGTCAAAGCAACGGCGGTGAAGCCGACAGGGCCTAGGTCCCAGGTTCCAGGGCCAAAGGGCGTCAATGGGAATAAAAACGCAAAGCAAGCAAACACTCCAAGCTCGTACCCCAGTTCTGTACGGAGTACTGTTAATAGCATCCGTACTCGTAATCCTGCTCGTATGTAATACTCCGAACTGGATGATCAGTACATGTGTGTAACACAGCCAACATGATGGACCCTCTCAACCCTCCCCTCATCGCCTCATCGCCTTGCCTCTTCGGCGCGTCAACTCATGCCATGCCATACCACGGGTAGGACACGCCTTTACTCCGTACAGCGTACAGTTGACAGCGTACAGCGTATAGTGGTGTATTATGAATCCTCCAACCTGCATGCACATGTATCCATCCTCCCCTGATTCCACTATTACCACGGCGTAATGCCCCCCAACCCTTGTAATCATTAATACCCCTGGCCACGCCCACTGATAGCATTAGCTTTTGCCGCTCTTTTGAGGCCCTTTGCGGCTTTGCCTGCTGATAGCGATGGGGCCCTTGTTAGGCCTTTGGCCTTTCGCGTATGCGCGTGCACAACGTGCTACGTAGCATTGGATAGCAGGCGACCCTGGCCTTTGACAGCCAAACAACCTTAACTCGGTACGAGTACGAGTAGCAGTCCTAGCCTTGACTTGACTACTCGTACTGGGCCCTTTTTCCCGTAAACGTGCCCTGGCCTGGCGCCGCACTAGCCGGCGGGAGTTCCGTGTGCAAAAAATGCCAAAATGCTATCAATGTCTCGGCCGCCGTAGCGCCTTCGTTCCGAGGCCACCAGGGGCACAACCACGATACTTACGGCATAGTACTACAGCAATTCCATCTGGAATTTTGCCGGATCCGGTTGGAACGCAGCCTCATCGTCTAGTTTCTCTCTCTCTCTCTCGCTTTGTTTTACCTCTTCACCATCCTTTGTTCAACCAGCCTATTACAAAGTAATACTACTCCATGATACCTGGCTGCCCGGTTGCCGGTGTCTATGGGCCCCGTGGCTGAAATATCTGCCAAGCTAGACGAGGAACCGACGACGCTTAGTAGACAAGCCAACAGAGGCCGGAGAATGGCGCGTAAACCCCACCCATGTGCGCAATTTAGTCTCGTAATTGCTGCGAATATTACTCGTATTGCTATTTGAGGAATCCTCTCCTCCAGCTTCCCTGCATCGTCCGATCCCATGGCCCACGACCACAGGAAACGATCTGCGCCGGGCGTTAGCGCCTACGTCGGCGCTCGCCGGTTTGTCTCGGACGTATGTGTATCGTGGTCCGTCAATTCCTCTGCACGAGCGAGTAATCCGTAATACTCCGTACTTCGTACCTGTACGAGTAATGCCTGACCCGCTTGATGATGCCCGTGAAACGCGCTTACCCTGTTGTCGGAAATTTGCAGGTCCATGAAGCCATCGCGACGGAACCATGTTGTTATTGTTTTTACTGAACTCTGTTTTTTGCGAAGTGCCGTCGTTAATTGTTGCGAGTAATGGAGAATGTTGTGCTATTGATTACAGGTTTCTTTGGGGGGGTATTGTCATGTGCCTGGTGTCGATGTTCAAGATGATGGTGAGTGACAACGACTCCACTAACATTGAAGCCTACTACTGGTGTGCAGTCCATCCTTACACCGATTTCCATCATAATCTTGTCAAAGTGCCCTCTATGGCAGAGGAATGTGTTCTTATACAACTATTGATATTGATACCTCTCAGCTGCGATATCACGTAGCTGCTCGTGCTACTTCTTCCACACCCTACAGATATCAATGACGACGCTGTCGTCGTAAAATGGACCTGCCTGTTCCGAGCTGGGCGGTACGCCAAAGTCGAGGATGTCGACGGCCAGCCCCTGCTGGCGGCACGAGTCGAGAAAAACGTGAAACGTCTTGACGTTCCTCTCCGCCGCCGAGATGTACACCTCGACGGCGGGGTACAGCACAAAGAGGTCGCCCAGGGTGCCGACCAAGGCGGGCACCACTCGGTCGTCGTAGGTAACGTCCGCGCCGATGACCACGTCGACGGGCCGGCCGCCGTTCCAAGCCTCCTCCTCAGTGCCGACGAGTGCGTGGCCCCATTTGATATCCATGGGCGTCACCCGGTGCGCTGAGTCCTGCAGCCCGTTGAGGAACAGGTTCTCGGGCAGGTTGTTGATGACGTCGTCGGACCCGTCCGACGCGATTACTCGCGCCGCCCCCAGGTGCCGCGTGCACAGCACAGACAGGTACCCCGTCCCGGCACCAAGCTCGAGCACCTCCTTGCCCCGGACGATGCCTGGCTCCCGGCACAGGAACTGGCCCAGGTGCAGGCCCGCCTCCCATGTGCGCAGCCCCGTCGTGCCGGACCCTGCGATCAGGCCCCGGTTCTCCAGTAGGGTAATGTACCGGCCATCCTGGGTGTTGCTGCTGTCACTGCCGCCGCCGCCACCGACGCCGTCCTCAGGTGCCAGGCCAGACAGGTGATACGTCACATACGTCTTCTTCTGCGACGATAGAATCTCTGGCGGGAGAGGCACGGCGAGCAGGGCCGCCATGGCGTCCAGGATATCGCCGGATACTTCCTACCTTGGGGCGTCAGATATACATGTGCTTTCTTGCATTTCCCACTTTGACCGTGATCAAAAGTTGGCGCGCACGACTCGACAGCTGTGTTTGTGTGTTTGTGTGTGAGAGCTCACATATTGATCCCAGTCGTCTATGCTGTCCTCAATGTGGGAGACGAGGGCCTTTAGCGTCTTGAACTTGAAGCGGATGGGCGGCTCATAGCGGATGGCTCCGTCGGCAAACAGTTTGGCAAAGATGACATCCTGCACCTCGGGCAGCCTGAGGAACTCGCGCCGCGGAATGTCAAGCTTGGCTTCCAGCTGCAGGTATTGATGGCAGTATCTGTCGACCTCTCTAGCCCAGAACTGTGACATGCCTTGATGACTTCTTTTCGGGACTGACTTCCTTTTATGCTTTGCAAGATGGACGGAGGCGGCGGACCTCAATTTTTGCTGCCGGAGCAAACCGCCAAAGGCCAGGTCAGGTCATAATTGAAGCTTTCCCCGCAATTATGTACGTCAAGTTGCAGCCAAGCAGCTCCAACAACGAACGGCTTCTGTTCCTTGCGAGAGCGCAGAACGGGTAGGTGGTGTGGCTTTGCATTGCTGCCTCTTGCCTGCATCCGTGCATGTGTCGTGTGTGCGTGTGAAGTGTGGCGGCTCCTTGTGGCTGAGGTTCACACCGAGGATGACCCGGTGGTAGAGTGTACGGAGTACTCCGTATATGTAAGCACACAGGAGCAGGCCCGTGACAGTTTGTGTGTGCGCGATGGATCACGTGAGTGAGCGCACGAAAATTTCCAGCCAAAGCCCCAACAGCGAGGCCCCCACCGGCGCACACTCGAATTTGTTAGGGTTGGACCCAATTAATCCATCGACCCGGGCGGATTTTTTGCCCTGCGAGACCTTCATCCACCAAAAGTCGACAACCCCCGTCCCACGTCTCTCTCTCAGCCAACCTCGCAGCAGAGACCACCGATAGCCCAACATGGCGGACAACGACAGCCCCGTTACCCTGCGAACTCGCAAGTTCATCCGCAACCCTCTCCTGGGTCGCAAGCAGATGGTTGTGTGAGTAGCCTTTCCGTGCAATTCCTCCTTCCTCCCCGCAGTCATCATCAATCAGCGTGCCCTTTGTCGGGATGGGAATCCGAGAAGGCATATTGGGGGAGGGGGACTAAGGCAGAGCAATCCTTGTGTGAATGCCTCTGCCTTTCCCTCTTCCTGCCTCTCTCCTTCCCGGAAATCCAGTTCACGACGACGGATTGGAACACCACTGCAATCGAATCAGCCGCCCGGCTGGGACAGCAACGCGCGCCATGAAATAATTTTCTGCGCCGACGAGGGATAGATTGCATGCCGACACCCAAGCAACGGGCGCCCTACCGACAGACGAAAGACGACAAAAGACAGGGCATCGCAACGCACACACGCACACACACACACACACATCTACGCACAAGCGAGACGAGATAGGATCCTGTTGGCTGACCCGTCTTTTTCAATACAGTGACATCCTGCACCCCAACCGTGCCAACATCTCCAAGGATGAGCTCCGTGAGAAGCTTGGCAGCCTGTACAAGGCCCAGAAGGACCAGATCTCCGTCTTCGGTCTCCGCACTCAGTTCGGTGGCGGCAAGACGACTGGCTTCGCTCTCGTCTACGACTCGCCCGAGGCCATGAAGAAGTTCGAGCCCCTCTACCGCCTGGTCCGCGTTGGCCTCGGCACCAAGCCCGAGCGTGCCAGCAGGCAGCAGCGTACGTGCCACCATATCCCTCCCCCTCGAGTCTGCAGAAGCAGCGGTAGTCGCCACCACCACCTGGTGGTGACAAACGGTCAATCAAACAAAGACAATCATGCTAACCCCCTCCGCAGGCAAGCAGCGCAAGAACCGCCAGAAGACGCTGCGCGGTACGGCGAAGGTCAAGGGTGCCAAGGCGAAGAAGGAGAAATAAGCGCATCGCTCACGGATGCCAGGGTTGTCATAGAGGGCAAGGAGTTGTGGTGGTGGAGGTCCTTGATCTTTTTTATCCCCGGTGTCGTCCGGCTCCCCAGCGTTGTTGTGCGGCGCGTCCGGGGTGTTCAGTGCTTGGTTGGCAGCAGCACCAACTACTCTCTTGTCTTATCGAGCTCGCGCACACCATGGCACGGCTAGGGAAGGGGGGCCTCGCACATTCATCCTTTCTCCCCCTTTTCTCCCTTCCTCTTCCCTTGTCCGGCCATTTACGGTTGAAGTGACGAGACTCTGGATTCTGGCGCCGCGGTTTAAGGAGATTTCTAGAGGGTTTGGGCTTTCCTTGTCACCAGTCTTGCCTTCGATAACAACAAAAGAAAACAAAAAAACAAAGCATGAATCTAACGGTGTTTCGGGTTTCGGACCAGTTCACGACCAAAAGTTGTTTTAAAAAGTTACTATGATGATACAGTTCTCTGTTCAATTTTCTCACCAAGTGACTCGGAAGATGCCATTGTAAAAAAGACTTGCTCGAGCCTGCTGCAACCCGAATGCTATTCATGCCAACTCCCTTGGTTTTATCATACACATACATGACCTCTACCGCGCTGGTAGCTATCGTAAAGCAAATAAGAAAAGTCCTATCTGTTATGCCGAGCACCTAAAACTTCCTCGTGGTCCTCTTACGACCATCCTGCCTAGTAGTCTTCTTAGCACTTGGCATCGATGTCCTCGCTACGGCCTTCCCCTTGGCCGTCGTTGAAGTCGACGGCGCAGGCATGCTGCTCCTCCTCTGTGCACCCGCACCTGTAGCTGTGCTCATGCCAGCGCTGGTGGCGCCAGTCGGCGTGGCGCCGTTGCGCGTCTTGCGCACCGACCCAGGCCCGCGGGGGAGCTGCACATCGTCGCCCGTATCGTACTCCGAGCCAGACGGCTCTGAATCGTCCGATGACGACTCTCCGTCCGAGGAGCTGAGCGCGATCACCTGGGATCCCATGGGCATGTGGAAAGGGGTCGAGACAGAGCGACCCTTGGCCTGTGTCTGGCCTTTGGACGACGACGACATGGAAGGCTGCGTAGCGTTGGGAAATAGGCTGCGCCTCGACTGATCCTCTTGCTTGACCACGACCTTCGCCGTGGGCGTTGCGTCAACGGCCTTGCTCCCCTTGTCCTGCAGTACAGAGGCTTGCGATGAGTCAAGGGGACTCTTCATCATCCGCTTCTTCGACTGGGCCGTGTGCCACAGCTCGTTGAGCGACGGGAATGGCGAGCTGCTGAGGGGCAGGAAGCCGTCCTCATCCTGCGCTCCCCGCGGTCCTGCCTTGGGTGTCGTCTCGGGGCTTGACATGTGCCGGATGACGGTGTCGTTCCCCAACTCGACGCTCCCATCCACACTTTTAACAAAAAGGGAGGTCTCGTTAGGGAGAGACCCTGCGTCTGGGACTTGGGCATCCTGCATGTCATCTGTTGCTGCTGCGTGGTCGTCGGCATCGTCGTGGCCACCAAGGAGTGGCGTGTCATCGTAGTCATCGCCATCGCCGTCTTCGGCAGGCGGTGCCGCATCACTCATGTCCACATCTTGCTGCTGTTCCTGCGGCCCAGCATTCGCCGCTTGGACCGAGTCTTGGACAATGACGATTTCTTCGTCCTCGGTGTGCTGCTCGTCGTGCCGCTCAGTCCACTGGGCCTGCGAGTCCTTGATGACGACTTCGCTGCCGCTGCCGTCGTTAATGCTGGCCGACTGCTCCTGGGATATGGCTGCCACTCTACTGGTCTGACTGTCAGAGGGCTTGCCCACCGAAACCTCTGCTGACATATCCAGATGGACTATTTGCTGCCCCGATGGGATGAACGGCGATCCGGAGGCGGCATTGTCGGTACTGTCGTGGTGGCTTCCAGCCTGAGAGCCAGACTCGTCGCTTGCCGCGATTTCCTCTGCGGGCGCTTCTTCGGCGGTGCCCAGGTTTTCAGGGAGTGGGGCGCCGTGGGCGAGGATACGCGGCTCCATCATGTCGCTCCAGGGCACGTAGATATGGCCGTCGAGGGCCTCCTCGTCTTCTCCTTCCCCATCCTCATCAGAGTCCTCCGGCACCTCAAACTTGCCGTATATTCTTTGGCCCGTCTGTTCATCGTACTCCTTGTCGTCCTCCTGGCGGTCGCGCTTGGCGAGAACGAGGTGCAGCACGTTGTCATCGCTCGTGGCGAGGACGAGACCGGTCATGGCCACAACTTGAGGCTGCCAACTCGTTGCCTTAGACAGCTGAAATGTCTTCCAGGTGACAACCATCCCAGGTTGGACCTGGTCCAGCTCCAAGAGAGGAAGAGTAGACAAGTCGGAGGGCAGTGCCGGTAGGTCGTCTTCCAAATCGGCATTTGCGTCTTCCTGGGCTTCCGCCTGGGCCTCTGCCGGGATGTCATCGTAATTGAGCTCAATGTTGTCGGTGGAGGTCTGCGGGGGCGCATCCTGCTTGCGAGCCTTGCTCTTGTTCTTCTTCGCCGTCTTCGATGACGCTTCATCCACATTCATCAGGCCGCTCCATTCATCGTACACATTCGACTGGTCCTCGTAGTACGAATTGTCTTGCTCGTAGTTCTGTGACTGGCGCTTCCTCTTCCGCATGGCATTGTATTGCTGTTGCGGATCCCACCGCTGGACAAACGGGAACGGTGGTTCGCTCAGACAGACCCCCTCATGACAACACTCGACCGCACGGTAGGTAATGCTATCTTGCCAGCTGTCCGAGCTGTCGTCCTGTTCTGGGTCTTGGCTGGCATCCGGAGCTGCAACCTGGTTGGCCTCTTCTGCCTGCCTGGGGTTCTGGAGGGGCTTGACGTTCTTCATCAAGTCATTCTTGAGCTTCTCCTCATCAGCCTTGGTCTTGGGGTTCTTCAGGCCAAGAGCGCCAAAAAGGAGCCTCCTCCCTGCCCCCATATCGACGCGCGAACGCCCGCCCTTGTCTCCACTATCCTGAGGCTGTTGCTGGTCTCCGCCGTCGGCCCCATTCTTGTTGGGCTGACTTACTTCGCTCACAGGCTCGTCGCTCGGTGGCTCTTCGTTGGCACTTTCGTATCTGTCGTTAGAGGATGTGTCGACCACCGCGTCGAGCAACGCCTGCTTGCGGGCTAGGAGGTCCTGCTGTAAGGTTTTTAGGTCCGGCTGGGGTTTCTGGGTTGGAGCTGGGGCCTGGTTTTGAACCTGACCCTCTTGACCATTCCTGAGTAGTTTGGCCGCCCTGCGCCTCGCATTGCGTTTTTGCGTCTTGGAGAGGCCCTTACCAGGCGGAACTGCCTCATATTGTGTCTGCTGGCCTTGGGAAGCCTTGGAGTTTGAATTGGGCGCCTTCTTCTCTTTCTTGGCAGTCCCCTTCCCCCCTTGATTGGGCTGCGGTTTCTTGTCTTCTGGTCTCTTATTGGACTTTGACTGCTTCCTCTTTTCTGCTGGCTTGGACGATACCACTTCCGGAGAGTCAGAGTCATCACTAGAGTTGCTGCCGCTTGACGAGTCCGAGCTATAATCGCTCTCACTCTCGCTCTCGCTCTCGCTTTCACTGGACTGCGAACTTTTCTCCGACTTATCAGAGAGAGATTTCGTGTCAGAATCAACGTCAGACTCTGATTCGGACTCCGACTCTGATTCGCTTGTGACGGACTGAATAGACGGTCGCGAGCCTTTGGCCTGTGCTTGCCCTTGATTCGAGGCTTGGGGCTTCTGCGGCTCTGCGACCCGGGGCTGCTGGGGTGCCGGGCCCCCATCAGAGTTGTCAGATGAAGACAGGTCGCTTTCGGAATCACTCTCGGAAGTATGGTCTGGTATGGCGTCCGCATCGGCACCCGGGTAGTCTTCGTCATCACTCGAGTCAGAGGCGTGAGATGATTGGGACTCGCTGGTGGCACTAGACTCGCTTGACCTGTCGTCCTCGTCGTCGGCGACCTCCTGAATGCCGACTCTGCCAATGGCCGGGGTGGCGGCGACGACGGTAGTCGCATCCAGCTCATCGCTCTCAATCTCCTGGATGAGAGGTCTTGAAGCCTTGCCAACCTCGGGGAACAGGGCCGAGATCCCCTCCTCCTCGGGAGCGGCATCGCGTGGGGATTTCGGAAAGAAGAAGGCGTCCAAAACGTCCTCGAAGCTGATGACGGGGTCGTTGGCTGCGGCCAGCTCAATGAAGGATTTGTGGATGCTCGAGTCGTGTCGTCGGAGGGTGGCCTCGATGGTTGCGGCGGACGTCAGGGGGAAAGCAGACTGGAGCGCGGGGATAGCGTTGGGGGGTATCTCCCGGAGAAGCGGCTCGGGGTCATTCTCCTCTTGGGCATCCTGGGAATCGTCTGGTCCCCGCTCCCACTCAGGTCCGCCGTCGACAATGTTGTTGTCTGCCTTGAGGAGACGAATCTCATCCTCCAGGGCACCGTCTTCCTCCTCGTTATCCGCATCCTCGTCAGGATCGCCACCGGGGACGTATTCTTCGTCGTTATCCTCTTCATCATCGTCATCGTATGAGGTATCGAGAGTAGCAAATCCGGTACGACGTGCGTCCACAATGGGCCGGCGACGGGAGTTCTCTAGAAGAAGTTGAACTGGTTCATCCTCCATGGGTTCATCGTCGGCATCTTCGTCTGGATCTTCGTCGTCGCTCGAGTCGTAGGTTATGCGCGCACGCTTGCGAGGTGGGAGGCTGAAGGCGGGTCGGTTTCGGGGCATTCGGTTCCGCCCAAAGGGAACGCCGTCGACAAGATGAATCCCATCGTTTGATATTTGGTGACGGCCGCTGATACGCCTCCGGCGGAGATCGTCGGTGAGTAGGGAACGAATTCTAGGCAGACTGTTAGAATACAATTCCAAGAAGAGTGAGGACGGGATTCTCGAGCTCACAAGACTTGATCATCATTCTTGAAAACTTGGGAGACCTGCTGGAAATGCAGACACTCAAAGCCCCCCCCTGGCTGGAGATCACCACCGGCAAGCTCGACGGCATAGTCCTCTAGACCCCACTGTTGGCTCTCGAGCGTGACGACGTTATTGATTTCGGTGAGAAGGTTGGAGATGGTTTGGTCGTAGGAGGCGGCGGCGCAGGGCCAGACAAGTTTGACGTCAGGCAGCGCGTGCCTGCGAATGGTCAGACGCAGGCGTATGCCGTTGGTTGACATGGTAGGCTGACGACGTTTCGTCACCTCATATCTGGTGCATGTGCAAGAGACAACTAATCACAGACGGAATTCGAAGCGGGAAAATATTTCTATAGTGGCGAACAGGATATTGTAAACTGATGTTGTTGCGAGAGGTGCCTAGCTTTTTTCTGAAGGCAGGCACGCGCTCCATGGCGCGCGCCTTAAGAAAAGTTTTTGTGGGGACAGCAGACGTCAAGGGTCCATATTACACCCTCACATTGCCGTCAGTCACTGCGCATTTTTAGAAGACACCACAGTACGGAGTAGCTACGTGGCAATCAAGATGATGTTTGCTTGCATATCATCCTGAAAATCGTGTTTGATTGCTCACGTACAGAGATATGTGCGTCTACAGGAGAAAAGATGGTATCCAACAAATACATGAACCGTGACCTATTGTGTCATAACGCCGTTGAGTGCATGAAAGAGAGTGAGAGAAGGAACAAGGAAAGAAAACTCCGTGTAAAGAATGCGAGATGCACACATGTACTTTTTCCGATGCCTTTGTGTGAATGGAAGAAAGCGTCCGAGTATCGGCGGTCTAAGACCCCATCTGCAGCATGTGTCCCATTTTTTCAATCTGTAAAGGTTAGATACCATTCCATGCAGTTGATGATGCGGGGTGGGATGGGAAGAAGTCAGGGCGTGCGCCCACTGTGCGTGTAACATACCTTGGTCTTGAGGTAACCCTCCACTTCGGGGCTCTTGAAGCCTCCCCTCCCCTTCCAGGACAGGGGAACCATGGCGACGCGCTCTTTGACGATGACCTCGCGGTTGGGCCCTTCCACGGCGCGGATCTTGTCCGGGTTGTTGGTGAGCAGGCGCACCTCTGGCAGGTCGAGGTCCCTGAGGATGGCGGTGGCGAGACCGTAGCTCCTCGCGTCGGCGGGGTGCCTGAGGAGCAGGTTGGCCTCGACGGTGTCGGACCCGAGGTCCTGCAGGTTGTAGGCCTTGAGCTTCTCCGACAGGCCGATACCCCTGCCCTCCTGACGGAGATAGACGATGACACCGCCGCCCGAGTTGCCAGGCAGGCTCATGAGGCGGGCCGCCTCATCGAGCTGCTCGCCGCAGTCGCAACGGGCCGACCAGGCCGTCTCGCCTGTGTAGCACTCCGAGTGTATACGGACGAGGGCGGGTTCTTGGGCCGCAGGCGCAGGCGCAGGCACAGATGATGTAGACGCCTCCTGGTCTTTCTGGGCCTGCGCGGCGGTGCTGGCGAGACGACCGGGATACAACGTCCCCGTGTACGCGCCGCGAATCATGCGGTCGAGCTCCGTCTCCCCCTCGCGCGGGGCGTCGAGGCTCTTGCTCCGGATGTGATCGCCAAACACAATGGCCAGGTGCTCCTTATTGTCGACATTGTTGGTGTAGAGGTGCAAAAACATCTCGCTGCCGTTGACCGTCGGGATGCGCGCCCGCACCGCACACTCCACCTCGGGAAGTGTCTCTAGCAGCTTCGGCTTCTTCGTCCCGCAACCGCCTGTCGATGTCGTGCTGTCCACTGGGATGCCTCGTGGTCCTGCCGCCCCTTCTAGTATCGCCGCGCCCGAAGGGTGTGCGCCTGGTGTCGCTGGCGGGGTCACGGCCGGAGAGAGGAGAGATGGCAGGGGCACCTGCGCCTGCGCCTGCGCGTTATCGGATGGCGCTGGCGCTGGCGCTGGCGCTGCTGCCTCAAGGGGCTGATCTATAGGTTCACCGGTGACAACATTGGCGTCCGATGCCTCCGCCTTGGGCGAGTAGAATGACGGGAGCTTTTCGTTGCCCGCTGCGGCCGCGTTGTCTGGTGCTGCCATGGTTGCTTGCTTTTGCTGCGGCGAAGCCGAGAAGCGGGGGAGGGGTCAAAGGTATGTCGCTCGTCTGCAATGTCTCTGAAAGCACACAATCAATTGCAAAGAGTCAATCAGTTGGCGGCGGCAAACCTTGGCATTGACCAGAAGAGAAGACCCGGAATCACCAGTCACGAAAGAAATGCGTCTCTGGACTAGCTGGCGATTGGGAAAGAAGGATGATTATGGAATGACACAAGATTCATTCAAGCCAGCTATTGATTAAGTCTAGCAGATTCCATGTAGTACTACGGATACATGGCTCGTAAAATGCCGAGGGTCGGTCGAATCGCGCCAATTAGCAATTAGTCATGCATCACTCATGCTTTCTCACCCCGCCGTTCAAACTGTGAGAGGGCGCTGGGCGCTGTGCAATGACGCGCGAAGCCCCCTAAAACCGCTGAAAACAGCCTCTACAGGCTTCCGTGCAAGCAGACCTAAAGCCCCGACATCGCTGAGGCTGTTATAACTGGCCAAATGGTGGTTCCTTTCTCGGCTCTGCGCCCGTCTCCAACCGTCTCACTGTCCAACAGTCATGCGGAATTCCGCGAAACAGTGGGGGCCACTTCTCTCTCTCCAAGCCTCCGAGGGACGGGGCAGGGACGTGAGCCCTGCATCCCAGATCTGTCAGCCAATTTCGTAAATGTAACGTCCAATGCATCCTGCGGTTCCTGCGGGATGCCAAGCCATCAAACAAAGCCCTGCAGGCCATCATCCTCATCCCTGAGGGCGAAGTTGATGTTCCCAGGAGCACATCTTGGGGCACAGCCCTGTGTGCCTTCTGACTGAGCATAGCATGGCGGGGCACGAGCAGACATTCACAATGTGACGAGAGCGGTAAGGGGTTTTGAGTAAAGAGAGACTTGATCTATTTCCATTTTGACCGACCCGTGATCGACACAAGGCCTATATACTGAGTTTTTATAAACAGGGCTTTAAAATATGTAAAGAGAAGAGAAGAGAAGAAAAACGAATGGACGGCTGAAAGACTAGTTGGGCGTCTAAGCCTTGACGAGCTCGCCGGTGCCGTAGGCGATGTTCCAGACGGGCTCGTCGAGGGGCGCGTTGCTACCGAGGCCAGAGGGGCACGAGGGCTGGTTGCTGACGGCAAGGTCGACGGTGCACTCCTCGTCGATACCGTTGTGGCAGACGGGGTCGAGGATGTTGTACAGCTTGTAGTTCTTGGCGACCCAGCTGTCGGGCTCGGCGAGGCAGGAGGCGAGGTAGTTCATGCTGTTGGCGCCGGTGAGGGGCAGCTTGCCGTCATCGAGGAGGTGGTTGCACTCGGAGGCGGGGACGAACTCGTAGTTCATGGCGATGCCGCCGCCCATCTGGGGGTCCTTGGTGGCCGAGGAGCCGAAACCGAGCTGGTTCCAGGCGTCGTACGAGATGTCGTAGGCACCGGCCGACGAGTCAATCTTGAGGAGGTGCAGGCTCTCGGCGCCGTTGGAGACCTTGACGCAGATGTCGTTGCAGTTGACCGACATGGGCCAGTAGGCGACGCGGTTGGTGTTGATCTTGCAGCCCAGGACGCCGACCGAGGACGAGTACTCGACGTGGGGGGTCACGCTGGCGGCACTGCGACGCACGTTGGGGATGGTACCAGCAGAGACGACGGCGGCCGAGGCGGCGGCGATGGCGACGATGGAGGTGTACATTGTGAAGGGAGTGAGTTGAGTTGTCTTTTGAGAGAGAAGAGACTGGATAGGTGGTATAAGGACTGTGGTTTCTCGTGATGAGAGAGAAGAGGCAGGGAGTGACTTGTTCAAAGGAGAGACAAGAAGGACTGAGGGAGAGAATGGACTTGGATGTCTTGAAGGGAGTGTTGGTTACTTTCGAATCATCACCATGGGAGAGGGCCATGGGGGGCTCGTTTTATATACCCCGAGGGGGAGAGAGGCGGACTGCCATCGCAACCCACCGCGGCAGGTAGGTAGGCGGGCCGTACGCCGGGGCTCGGCCGGACTGATTTTTTCTTTTTTCTTCTTCTTTCCTCGGCCAGTGTGTATTACATTGAATCCTTACTCGAGGAACATGACTTCCAACAGCATACATGTGGCATACTAGCTAGTAGTCTTACTTCCTCCCAGAGGATGTATGAGAAGGGGTGCCGACTGTGTGGATACCTCCTCGGTTGGTTGTTCCATCAGCGGCGGAGACGAAGAACAAAAAAAAGAGGATCAGGAACTGAGTCGAAAAGGCATAGACCAATGATTTCTCCCACCAACTTGTAGAGTAGCTCGTCCTCTCTCTCAAGAGGGTGTCTACCGAATACAGGATCGCGTAGTTGTTACATTGGGTCCAGGGATTACCAAACGGGCAAAGGTTAGGATTCGAGGGCCAGCCACATGCAGGTACCAGGACAGGCACAAAGAGGAAGGAGGAGGAACAGTTTGACCACGAGAGGCGCAATGAATCATCCTTGTCTTTGTCTTTCTTTGTCATCTTTTTTCATTCACTTTACCCCCCTCCCCAGTTTCAATGGTCTTTCTTTGTCTATAACACTCGTACATGGGCATGTTGGAGGCTTACAACGTGCAATGTACTCCGTAGTATGCAATGTACCAGAATGCCATCTGAGTCAAAAATGTCAGCCATGTGGTGTGGGCCGTGGCCCGGGACACCATGATACGGTAAACGCGGGGACTATTACTACAATATCAAGTCCATGTGCTCTTGGCTCCGAGGCCCTTCTCCACTAGAATTCTCTTCGCTCTATCTCTTGTACTTGTATTCCGTACTTGCGAGTAATCATCAGAAGTGACTCTGTCAATGTACATGCACGGTTATTCATGCTTACTCGTGCGGCCCCTTCGCCTTTGCGGAACCACAAAGTTGGCGCCGTTCCAGGGGTGCTTCCACTTTTGGCAGTAGTGCCAACGATGCAAAGATTTTATCATGTCTCTATTAACTTTTCATGTATACCATCTCCGAGGATGAATACAAAATATTCTGCCTTTTTCTCTTTCGATATACTTTCCTTAGTACTAGTCGTTTCTCAGTCAAGGAGACTTCCCGATTCGTTTCCTGGTGGTGTAGCCCTACACACATGGAGTATACACGTACCCGGCCGTCAAGCCTACATTAGTAGAAGAAAAAGAAAACGGCTCTTACTCGTAGGTAGGACTAGAAGCCATGGGCGGATATACCTCAAGGAGGTCAAGTCAAGGTCCACATCGACTAGATCGTGGAGCGTCCAAACTAGAGCGCCACAAGAAACTTCCAGACAAGTCTGCCGTCCATATCCTCGTAGAGCACCCGGCACTAAGCCCCTGGCCCACCGGCCAGTCGCGGGATTCTGCTCGATGGAGTCTTTCACGTTCTCGATGAATAGAGGTTTCAGATATCATGAATCATTTTGCGGGGGGACAGTGTTTATACATGATACATGAGTAGACAAGTTGACAAGGAGACTCTTTATCGTGGTAGGAATCCATACACATGCATATGTGGTGGGTGTAGTGGATGTGTAAGTGAGGGTCGACTAACACATACATACAGGTACATCAGACTAACAGAAAGACCAACAATACTAATCCATGGCATTCACTTGGCTACCTCTTTTTTCCCTTTTTTTCTTTGCATCTGCATAAGAAGCGAATGGAATAAAACAAGGTAAATGCGTGCTAGAAACTACGCAACGACAAAGAACAAGGAGCCGTCAGAGGAGAGGTTTTCACGACAAAGACAGGCCACAGGAGGCAAAGCCGACGAGTCAGCCGGTGGTACCCGGGTAGTTGTGAGCGACTTTCGACCAGAGCATCTCTCCAGAAAGCATCGCACATGTACGAATAGTACAAAGAGCACTAGCAGTATCTACTAATCACAGTTGATTGGACAGTTGTAAACATATACTGATTTTTCATGTTGCTGATGACTGATGACTACCGATGTTGGAGCCTGGGACAATATTGAAGTGGTTGCTCACATTAGTAGTTCACCAACGTCCATACATGTATTGATGTTACACTCCTCACTCTATGAGCCGGCGCCGCGTCAACTTGCCCTGAGCCTAACCAACCTTCTTTTTTGGTTTTTAAATTCTAGACCTCTTGATATGTCTGCAATTGCCATATATTGGCTGTAGTGCCCTCCCACACATGTTCAGTCGGACCAACGGTATTCTCACCGATCGGGACCCGCACCCGACGATCGGGCACCCGATATTGGTAGTGCCAGCATCGACAAAGGTACGACGGCAATTCTTTCATGGAATCATATGGAAAGACAAAATCAACAATAAAGACATTATGCTTTAGCCTTTCAACGGTATTTGTATGTAACGGTCGCAATATGTAACCCTGGCCCTGGAGACATTGGGCCGAGGCTGCGAGGCTGCTGACAACCCGTGAATCTGACTTTGTCCGTATTCGGAACCACCAACTTACAGCAAAACCACCACGGATAATACCTAATGTGAACTGAATGAGAGGCTTTCAGGACATCGTGGTTATGGACAGCCATTGACTTGATAAGGCATGAGGACTCTTCGTCTCCAGTACGCATATCCACCATCGTACCATCGGCTGTAGGACCCACCTTGCTTCTTGTCCGAAGCTCCGGGCGGGCAGCGTCATGGACGTTCAGACGTGTTCAACTCTGGAGAGCTGAGAGCGTAGCATCAACCTGTCTAGGGAAAGATACCATCTCACCATACAATCAAACATATCAAACTAAACCATCACCATGCTCACCGTTCACCACTTGCAGCGCAGCCAGTCGGAGCGTATCGTCTGGCTGTGCGAGGAGCTCGGCATCGAGTACGACCTCAAGGTGTGGCCGAGGGATCCGGTCACCTCGCTGGCTCCCGCGGACCTCAAGGCGCTGTAGGCAACCTCCCAGGCTCGGACGAAGCTTCCCATCCATCCATCCATCCATCGGTTGAGTTCTGCTGACGCCGTGTGTCGGGAAAAGTCACCCCAGCGAGGCCGCCCCCATCATTCAGGATGGCAACGTCACCCTCGCCGAGAGCGGTGCCATTGTCGACTACATCCTGGCCAAGTACGACAGCGACAACAGCAAGAAGCTGACCGTCCCGCCCACCGCCGACAACTACCCCGACTACCTCTACTTCCTGCACTTCACCAACGGCAGCCTGCAGCCGGCCATCATGACCACCATGATCATGAAGATGTCTGCCGGCGCGGACGCGCAGCCCAACCCCTTTGCCAAGCTAATCGAGGCCAGGCTCAAGGCGGCGATGGGGATCCTCGAGAAGAGGCTGGCGGACAACACCTGGCTGGCAGGAGACGACTTCACGGCCGCCGACATTGTCCTCATCTTCTCCCTCACCACCATCGCAGCCTTCAGCCCCTTCTACGACCTCGCCGACTACCCCGCCATCGCCTCCTACCTCCAGAGGGTGGGCCAGCGTGAGGCGTACAAGAAGGCCATGGAAAAGGGCGATGGCGTTGTGCCGAATATCGGGGTGTAGATAGGGACATGTCTGATTCGATGCATTGGCCGTAGAAAGGGATTTAGTAAAGAAACAAGATAGAAGGAGAACCAACAGCATACTTTGAAGTAAGAATCAGTTTGGCGGTAGAGTGTGCCCCGCTTTTCTACCAGTGAAGCCTTCGCAGGTGGGAGACAATCGATAAGCAGCCGAAAAAAAAAATTTCCCGCTACGCTCAACCTCACCACCAATTGAGCATTGAACTTTGGCACTTCGCCGCCTCGACAATCACGAAAGTACACCACACGTGCCAACCGAGGCACGTCGAGGACGAAAAATGGCGCCCATAGAGCCGGCAGAGTCGCCAAAGAAGCACAGCAAAAAGGAGAAGAAGGACAAGAAGCGTGCGCGCGACGACGAGGCCGCAGCCGACACAGAAAGCCACCGCAAACATAAAAAGTCGAAGAGCGAGGCCGGCCACCAGGATGCAACGACTAAAGACGAGGCAAAGGCCCTGAAGAAGGAGAAGAAGGAGAAGAAGGAAAAGAAGGACAAGAAGAAGAGCAAGAAGACCGAGGACAGCGATGACGAGGCTGCCACCCCCGAGGTGGACTCCGACGAGGCCCCCGCCCCGGAGCCGAGCCCCCGGAAGAAGACCAAGTCGAAGAAGGCCTCGACAAAGGTCGAGGAGGAGGATGCCGACACCATGGACGTGGACGACGACGAGTCCTCTGCCCCTGCCCCCACGGAGACCAAGACGAGCTCGTCGGGAAAGAAGAACAAGATCCACCAGCCTTCCGACATACCTTCGGACCCGCAGTTCCCCTTCTTCCACCAGACCATCTCGCTGTACGAGCCGCTGTACCCCAACGGGTGGGCCAAACCGGTGACGGGATGCGAGTCGCAGCACCTGCGGCACCTCAAGGATCGATACGTACCGTCGATGCGCGGCGTGCTCCTCGACTACAGCAAGGTGACGCTGGGCGAGGGGCCTGGGCGGAGCGGTGCCGGTGGCGCGCGCGTGGCCCACAGCGACGAGATGCCCACGCTGGTGCGCAGCCGGGCCGAGTTTGGCGGGGCGTTTGGGTGGATGACGGCCGACGTCAAGCTGTTTGTGCCCAGCCGCGGCGCGTGGATGGAGGGCGTGGTCAACCTGCAGACCGAGGGCCACATTGGCGTCGTGTGCTTCGGCAAGTTCAACGCGTCCATTGAGGCACGGAGGCTGCCCGCCTCGTGGCGCTGGGTTCCTAGCGATGATGACGGTGCCGCGGGGACCCTCGACGCCGATGCCGACGGTGCCTCCGTCTTCACGGGCGCCGCCGACGAGCACGGTGTCGTCCGCCAGATCCACAGCACGGGATACTGGGTCGATGCCGACGGCGACAAGGTCCGCGGACGGGTCCGTTTCCGCATTCGCAACTTTGACGTCGGCGTCTCGGGTGACTCCACCTACCTCAGTCTTCAGGGCACCATGCTCTCGAAGAAGGATGAGACGACTCTCGTCCAGACAGAGGCTGCCGAGGCCAGGGATCGCAAGGCCAGGAAGGGTGGCGCAGGCCGCAACTGGCGTCACAGGAGGCACGTTCCGGACTTTAGCATGACGCGCTTCGCTACGGGCGACGAGGACGAGCCGCAGGCCACCGAGCCGCAGCTGCAGCAGGTGTCGGAGGAGGTCATGGCCGCTGAGGTCGGACAGACGGCCTAGGGGGCCTTTGTCGCACGGTGGCGAGGATAGTCCAAGGGGACGGGGAGGGGCAGCTTCATATTTGTTTTCCAAGATCACGGCGTTGGCTCCTGTTTTTTACCATGTGCAGATACAAAGAGAAAAAAAGTTTTTAACCATTCTTATGATGCGGCATGCCTATAGAACAAACAAAACGAAAACAAGCAAATGACCCAAACAAACAAGTGCGCCTGCCACGCCTCCAGTAACCTGACCCTATGCTTTGACCATTGGCTCCCATGGTTTCGCCATATTCCAGAGGTAGATCTCTCCTCTTGGCTCGTCATGCAGGACCCCCTTGACGAAAATGTGCTGAAAGAGTGGCTGGGTCGCAAAAAGTGGTAGCACGGGCATCACGCTGGCCCTGTCCCATCCTGGCGTGACGCCGAGCTCCGCCGTTGCAGCCCACGACGGCTCCCTCTGAAACTCATCCACCTTGGCTTGGTACGCTACGGGGTCCCTGCCGGGGTAGTCATTGAGTATGACATGGAAGCGCAGCCCCTGAATGTCGATTGTGATGCGCTGCTGCTGCTGGGGCGAGGTAGATCCAGATCTAGCCTCGGGCCTGGAAGAAAGCACCCAGGTGTGGTTCGTCCTGTCGCCACTGCACTCCCACCCGTACCACACCTGTGTGCCCTGCACCGAGCTATCTTCTAGTACGAGGCGAGACTGAGAGTCGAAGCTTAGGGAGCAGTGCTGGGCGGCAACGCCGGGGATGCCTCGGGGGAGGATGATGTCGCAAGTTCGGGGATCGGTGCCCAGGATGAATCGGCCGGGCTTCTTGGGCGATTGGTCAAATGAGAGTTGCAGGGCGCGCTGGGGGCGGCAGATGGTAGCCGTGCTGAGATTGGAGATGTGGGATGCCAGGTACGATGATGATGCAGAGGAAGAGAACGAAGATGAAGGCGATGAAGAGGGCGACGAAGGAGGAAAATGAGCGACGGAAGATGGTGAAGAGGAGGGAATGTCCACAGTCCGAAACATGTTTTCGGTCATCCGGGTGACCCTGTCGGAGCTTGTGCCTCGCGCCGTAGGAACCAGCCAGGCGATGACGTTTTCGTGGCTCGTCATGGTGCCGTGTTGTTGAAAGAGCGTGCGGTGTTGTTGTACTTGCAGTAGTCGTATTACTGTGATAGTGAATGAAGGGCCGCCAAGTATATTCGGCAAACGATTGGGTATAGGAACAATAGAATGCTAGAAAAGAAAAACAGAAAAAGACAGAAAATAAACGATAAAGATGAAGTATGCTGGAGGTCAACGTTGGAGAAGAGAGAAAGGCACGCCTATTATACGAGACTCAATGTCTGTTGAAGGTTGCACTGGTAGATTCACGGCTTGGCACACGGCTTGGCCTGGGAAGAAGACAGCCACTCAATAGATGCGATATGGACGACAAACCAGACGGGATCAAACAGAATGTCGTTTCATGCCGCACAACTCTGATATATTCACGGCCACCTGTGGTTGTGCGTGGACGGCGGAGAGGCATGACGACGTCTGCATCTGCAACGGGAGCACCACAGCCAATCGATCTCGCGGTAATGGGTAGAGACGCAGGGCACGCGTCCTCGTACGACGTGTCCGCCCAGGACTCGAAAAGAGCTCTCTCCACGCGTCAGAGTATTTGGATACCGCGATTTCACCGCTTCATAATACAAAACAATCGTCGTGATCTGTTGGTCAAACAGGCTCTCCTCGCTGTAGAGAATCTCGTGAGGCGCGTCAGCTGATGAAGAGAGCCGAGCCTCCACAGCCTGCCGTCGTCGGCCCACCCGGGGCATTTGATCTATGCATCGACATCGGGGCAATAGATGCCATCCATCTAATCTGCTCTTCGGCTCTTCGACTCTTTTAGCATGCAAAAAGCGACCGTAGAATCATGGCCACAGGTGACAAGGAACTGGTGTGCAATGTTGAGGATGGTGGGAGGAATTGCTATCGTAAAAGCTGCAGCGCTATTCGTCGAATCACCCCATATTTGCCTGGTTAGTAAGGCACCAACCCCATAACCCACCCCCGACCTACGACCCCAGATTCATTATGGGCCTCAACTCTGGTTTCTTGGAGAAGCATCCACCCTAAGACCGAACTACCATCATGACTTCCGACTCTGCAGCAGCATCGCGCCGTGCGTCAATTCCCCCCACATGCAAGGACGATTGATGGCCGATTGAATACAGGGCGCTAACATTCGTTGTGCAGCCGCCACGCGCGAGGAGATGCGCGAGGCCCGTCTTCCTCTGGCCTACCGTGACAGCTGCGCCAACCTTCTTATCCCTCTGAACAAGTGCCGTCGTGACACCTGGTACGCTCCGTGGAAGTGTGGTGTATGTCAAGCTTTGTCCCTGCAGTCTCTTTTTTTTTTGCCCTTTTCTCTCGTCCTTTTGCTCCTGCTTTGGAAACATCCACGTACGACTTACTGACTGACCGGCCCCACCCGCAGGACGAGCGCCACAGCTACGAGAAGTGCCAGTACGACGAGTTCAAGAAGCGCGTGGCCAAGATGGACGAGCTGCGGGAGTCCAAGGATGGTGCGAGGAGCAACTAGATCCGGCAGGAGAGCGGCAGCGAGATGCGATCAAGACGACAAGGGACGGACTGTACAATCTACGAGACCACGGTGGAGGCCACGGACGAGTGCGCCCTCTTGTTTCATTTCTTGCCAAAGAGAGCATCAATCAACAATGGAATTTTTATCTTCAAGAATGCTGCCACGCAACCGAGGGCAAGATCATGACTGTGATCAGTGCTATGCCTCTTGCGGGAATGCACAACCCTGGTGGAAATGGAAATGCGTGACGTATTGCGTACCGTCGGAGATACCCGGGTGGAAGGAGCAGAAGGGACATGACCTCTTCTCGCTCCTCCTACTTTTAGACAAATCCTGGTAGTATTACCGTGGAGGGTCGTAGAATGGAAGATGCTATCACCAGGATCAAATCGCTCGATTTGGGGCTCTGTCTTGATGCAAGATGTTATGATACATGATATTATACTATATACGGGCTCAAATGCTTATTGCTTCCCAAAAATTCGTTTCGTCATAACTCAGCGACACTCCGGCCACTGAAGCTCCTCATGATTGTGGCCTTAAGGACGACAGCGGCATGCCCAACTCTGGATCCAATGGCTGTCCGCCCCTGTGGCGTTGATGGTCATCGGAGAAGTAGTCTCGGTGAGAGGATGACGATGACGCCACACTCTCCACTTGACTAGGCCGACCGTACGGTCCATCGTTATGCTCCGAGATGGTAATTGTCGTCTCGGCAAGGATTTGGCCCGGCCTGGCACCACTGCCCACGTTATCATCTCCGTCAAAGTGGCAGTGCGTGCTGAAGTGGGACGATGATGCCGTGGCGGTGGAGGCCCACGGATCCCGGCTGTGGGCTTTTGGTGGTAGCGGTGGTGAGTCCATAATGCCCACCTCCTCCTCGTCCATGCTCGTACCTCCGCGCAGCGAGATGTGTTCCACCTTGGCGCCCGGGCTGAACTGCCGTCGAGAAGGGACCGCGTTGCTCTCCCGCCTTATACCTCCGAGGGAGCTGATGCGTCTACGGCGACCACCACCAGAGCCAAAAGGACCCCTCACGGCGCTGTCATCCTTCCAGCCGCCGGTGGATCCCGTTGGCACGTTGGCGATGTCTCTTATCGATGCCTTGGCGATACGGTCGAGGACGCTCTTGAAGTCGTCAAGGAAGAAGGCGTCGGATGCGCATTTGAAGACCAGGGCGAGCTTTTACCCAGAAATATTAGTCAAGATATCAAGACGTCATTTGTTTTCTCGATATGAACTTACCCGCCAAAATGGGTTGACACCGCTCTGGAAATCGGACGGTGACGTTGTAGTTCCCAAATGGGAGACTGACTTGGCGGTGTAGACGAGGTCGACGACAACAAAGATGATGGAGACAAACATGCACATCAGGAGGATACCGAAGCGCGGGCTGATGTGTACCAGACCAGGCAGGCTATAACCGTAGTTGGTGTTGATGACACGGACGAGCCTGACTGTGGTGTAGACCCACCAGGGGTCCCTATAAGTCGGCGGTCGGTCAGCTATCTGGTCCGTGGACAATGGAGAGGGTCCGGTCCATCCCAAACTCACCTCAACAGCGGCTCGATGCATCGGGTTATCGGAAAGACATGTGTGCCCACGGAATCGTACAGGCTGTTGAAAAAGGCAAAGTTGGCCCATATCTCTAGAACCCAGAATGGCTGGACTAGGCCGAGCGTCACGATGAAAAAGAGGCCTCCCCACCGGGGTAGGAAAGGCCTAATCTTGATCCAAGCAACAACATTGTGAAGCGTGTAGGAGATGTACAGGGGGACTGCAGTGATGCTCAGAGTCCTAGAGATAGGAGACGTGTGAGAAAAGGTCGATCGACACAAGGGGGCTCCGGGAAGCGAGGATAGATGCTTACAAGTAAGAGGATTTCCCGGGGAAGAAGATGTAAAAGCCGTGCCAAAGGGCGAGGATGAGCTTGAGGGTTGGTTAGAAGCCATGTACAATACAAGCCAAGGCAACGATGTATAGAAGACTGGAGATGGTTTTATGTAATAGATGTACATACCTCGAGCAAAATGAGTTTGTGTAAAAGGATATGCCTGCGATAGTTGCAGAGGACAATGAGGAAGATGAAGACAAGGGCGCCTACGTTGAGTCCCTGTGCCCATGCCTCGACCACCGTGGGGATCAGATCATCGTATCCGTCGTACGGGTAAGAAGGCTTATTGTCAGATGCCCGAGGACCCAGTCTGGGCTCCGACGCGTCC
This sequence comes from Geosmithia putterillii, assembly GCA_900188575.1. NCBI lineage: Eukaryota > Fungi > Ascomycota > Sordariomycetes > Hypocreales > Bionectriaceae > Geosmithia > Geosmithia putterillii. The sequence continues at coordinate 89,166 of FYEU01000301.1, read as the reverse complement.
GAAACCGCGTGGCTAGGCATCGGCGGCAGCGATATAGATGGAGATGTCCAAAAGTGAAACAGGAGTGGAAAAGGAATAGAAAAGAAGCGGAAGCGCCTAGTCTCAATCGGCCGGGGAATAAAATGAACAGAGGTTACGGTGTATCGATTGAAGACACCCGAATGTAGTATTGCCGAGACGGGAGATGCGGTTCGCAGCAGTGGGGGACATTATGACGCCCCTACGTTGCTTGACGACAAGGAGGAGACGACTGATGGAGCATGTAGTAATACTTATGGGACAGTAATATGGACGAAGAAAAACAACAGGTGTGCATTCGCACTGGAACAAATGGAGAGCAGACGGCCGGTGGAGTTGAGAGTGCGGGCAGGCCCCAACTATGATATAATAAACGGCTGGGGGTTGGTGGTGGTGGGAGGGCAGACGGGCTAAAGCGACCGGGGTGTGTGTAGGGGGGATCGTGATGATTACATGTATCCCTACGGAGGGCGCAGGGGAAGCTTGAGTTTTTTCTGGACTCCATCATGCGCCGGGCCACGGCACACATCAAGCCTGAGGGAAGGACTAGCACGGGAGAATGGCAATGTGTGTTTCCCAGTCGAGTATCGGGGTTGGTAGATCGCCGTCTGCATAGGCAGTGCACAGGACAAGGCATATGCAGGTGCGAGTCGAGCGAAGCGACGGCTGGCGAAGCACGAGTTTTCTTTGTATGTGTCCTTTGCCTTGCCTTTGTCCGCCGTAACAGGGTACCATTGCGCCCAGTACCCAGCGCTTATGGGCGTCGATCTACATGGTGCGTACGCCTTACGAGTATTACAGCGTGAGCGGTTGAGCGCAAGTTGGAGAAGCTGTTAGTAACAAAAACGGTGGAAGGCAATGTGCATCTCGGCGCAAGCCATACCGCGCTACATATTTACACGCCCGAACAACAGCAGGGCAATTTCTAGAAAACGGATACAAGGATTCAACTGTGCAATCACCCCTCAAGTCGTTGTAGAGTTTCCAAGAGAGTTTTACTCGTAAAATCCTGGGAGCAGGCAAGTACCTCGCCTTGGCCTAGTCTTGCCTTGCCCTTGCCCGGCTTGGCGGCAGTTGACAGTTGCGGAGAAAGAGCCGGGGTAAACGCCAGCGGTACAAGTAGCCCCCCCTTGCCCCCTATTGGCATCAATTCGGCTGCCTGGAGAGCCCTGGACCCTCCCCCGTATTTTCTTCTTCCCCGGAATCTAGCGAGCGCCGTGATGCGCCTTGGGCTCAGGACGGAAAGGTCCGCACGACTACGGCGTGGACTTTCCCATCTGATTGGCGTAACCCGCCGCACTCGTACATATCGCTGCCGCAGCCACTTCCAGTCGCTAACTCAGCTTACTCCGTAATATGCCGACAAGAAGACATCGGAAGGGTGCAACAAGTCGCCAGAACGGTCGGTGTAGTACATACCGCATCCGCATGAGCTTCTTCAAGAACGGCCCAAGGGCCAAGAAGCAAGAAAAAGGAAGGGCACATTTGAACGTTGAGCAAGATATCGAGTACAACACACCACCTTATGTGGCACAAAGCATCAGTTGGTCACGTCGGACTTGAAGCCGTGTGGTATTGGTGGCCATGAATCCTGCTTTGGACGCCAATGACGATGGAACTAATGACTACGGCTGCCAAGCAGAAGCCAACAGCATGGCACCGGACAAATGTCGATCCTGACCACACGTGGCATGTACCCAGACTCATAACCAAGAAACCAAGCCATGCATCAAGCCCTGCCCTTCCTTGTCTTGCCTTACTTCAGCCTGCCTACGTGGGCAAGTGGGGAAGACAAGGTCGAGGTCGAACGGACCAACACCATCGGGGGATTTCCTTGCCACCTTTAGCTCGGAATCTGGGACTTGCGATGAACGCGGGGGCGGCACGAAGCAAAAGAGACAAAAACTTTATTTTCTTTGTCTCGACCTGCGCAGGCCGACAGGTAAATGGATGTCCCCGAAATCAGTGCGACCCTTACGAGTAGCCCGACTTGTGAGAACGCCCACTTTCCCATGTGGCCGGACTCCGCCGTACATTACGCCACCATGATGCCACCCTTCCCCGGATCCAGCCAGCGGGAGCGGGGCGTCTTAGATTGCTTTTTTTTTTCTTTACTTGCCTTGCTTGCCTTGCCGTAGTTGTCAAGTTCAATGCTATGCGCGGTGTGTTGGGCGCGCCCTGCACACGTGAAAACCACCCACACTCCTGTATTCAAAGGCGACCGGCCAATCGACGGCTTCCGATTCAACGGTGCGACGCAGTGTGCATGATTTCCTCTAGGCTGTCGCGAGCCAACCGAACCGACTTTGTGCTCTGTGGCAGTTGGCAGAGAGTCCTGGACAGTGTGGACAGCAGCGCCATGTATTCGTCGTGTGGCATGGTTCCTCGACGGTAGTTGCGCCCGATGGATCTCGCCAGCAGCCGAGCGCAGGCGCTGATGTTGTGGGGGAACGGGTCGATGGCTACAAAGCATGTCGTGACAGTGCAGGTGCTCGCGGGGGAATCGTCTGCAAATGGTGATGGGGGGATGTGGAGAGTAAACTGGCTGTCGAGGCCCAAATTGATCACGTTGAAAGCCTGGTGCTCCGAGTCTGTCCTCGCATCTGCCAGCTGCGACAGCAGGTCGTGACGCCGGGCGACCTCGACGGCATCGACGACCATCAAGATGCCCAGGTGATAGTGCAGGGCGGCCTGGTACCAGGCGAAACGGTTCGTCTGCGTAAGAGAATCGAGGCTTGCCTCGCAAATGTCCATCAGAGGTCTTGCAGTCGCGCGGAAAATGTCGAGCGCGTCCTGCATCGCTCGCCAGGCGAACATGATTGTCTCCTCGGCCTCGCCCTCCACAAGCCCTTCCTTGAGTGATGCCGCCGTCCTCCAGACGTACAGGCGGGCAATGTCAGCAGCTGCAATCATCTGCTCGGCCATGTCGTCCGACACCTTCGGGCATCTTCTCCACTCCTCCGCCTTCTTGTGGAACGACGGGTCGACGAGGAGACTCCTCGTCAGGACCCATGCCGGCTCGGAACACCCACCCTTGAGTCCCGTCACGAGACTCGAGCGCACATTGAGCGTCAGTGCCGCGGCTGTATCCCACATGACGGCCGTCCAGTATGCTCGAGTTTCGAGCTCCAGGAAGGCCTGCGGCAGATCACCTGGAAGTCGCGGCTGAGGGGCCCTAGAACCTTCCTCCTCTGCGCCCGTGCATTCAGTGTCGGTCCATGACTCTTCCATGCTGTTACTTCCGTCAAACTGGTATGTCCGCAGTCGTCCTCGGAGCTGCTGTAGCATTTTCAGAGCCATCTGGATGCACACTGTGCCTGTTATTCCGTCTCGCTCCTCGTCATGGGAGATGCCCACCGGGACGGGGGTCTGTCCAAACAGGTACAGCGTCAGGACAGAGATGTACGATGGCCGGTTCATGACCCGTAGCATGTCTCTTCTTGCCTCGCGCCAGCTCTCCCGTACCACATCAGTCGCCTCGGTCCTCGTCAGTAGAGGTGCCCAGCGGCCTGTGTAGGCCTGTACGGCCGCGGCAAGGGATCTATGAATCTGTAAATCCAGCAGTACACCGGGGCCTGAATTCTCCGGATGACCTAGCTGCTCGTTCATCAAGTATTCGATTTGTCCAAAGAGGTCCACGTGGGTCATGTCGACGTTGCTTGTAGCGTTATTTCTGTCCAGGTGTCAGCTCAAAATTGGGAGACATTGAAGATGGATTGACAGGACTTACACCAGGGGGCAGCCATATCTGCCTATCCAGCGACCACAGACGTTCTCGATACCGGCAGCAAATACGAGAGTACCCCATTGATCCAATTGTTCCGGTCGGGGTGAAGGGAGTCCAACGGCATCATCATCTGTGTCCTCTAAATCAGGCCCCATAGAAGACTGGCTCTTCTGTTGCCCCCACATGACAAATGAAGCATCGGTGACAATGGGCCTGTCGGCTCGTTGCTTCCGTCGCCTCTTTGTCTCGCCGATCCACTTTGCATGTCCCATCTGTTAGTGGAACGTATTGATTCAAGGGCCCTGGCGGCATTACATATCCCATACCTCAAATGTACATTCTTGGCTCCGTGATGAGCATCTTGAGCAAGAGCCAGACTCCCCGGACTGGCGGGTGACCCGCGTCGCATCACAGGCAACGCGCGCACGACGGCAGGCATCGCAGCTCGAGAACTGGGTCCGCTTCATGCTTAAGCCAAATTCTGCCTGGTGTCTGGGCGAATACTCGAATAATTGAGCCGTGTTGTGTGATATGAAAGGAGAGAGTCCGGATCCGATGTTACCAGATAAGGATAGTGCTTTTCCGATGGTACCGATTATTAATGCTGGACGCTGGACGCTGGACGCTGGCCCGGGACCACGATAGGCGTTAGAGTCAGAACTCCGAGAAGATATCTTCGCCATTGCAGTTTGCCTAAATTCTCAATCGCCAACATGCATACCCACGAAGATTTAGATGACGACAGCGAATAAGGTGGGTGACTCCAAAGTGCCCGCCGCTTCACGCAAGTTGGCAAGTATAAGGCGTCCCAAGATTGGCGGTCCCGGTTCCGAGCACTTCTCAACAGGGAAATCTCGGATCCGCTGTCGCCAGAGGCGTTGAATCAGGCCCACTTTCTGCCGTCAAGGTCCACCAAAATTGAAGCAATCGCTCTATTGCTCGTCTCAATGGCAAGTGAAGTTGATGTCTAAGGAGATGATCTGTAATGGCATGGATGATTGGTCATGCCTAGCGCTACGCGATGGGTCGATTGCCTCTCGACTGAAAGTACTTAAACCCGTCGCTCCTTCCTTGTGTTGGGGAGTCTTGTGCAGAAGGAAGCAGTGTCTTCATATTCACAGTCACCACTTCAAAAATTACCATGTCCACTCCACCAACAAAGGTCGCGATCGCCGGTGCCTCGGGTAACCTGGGCAATCCTGTCCTTCTAGGCCTTCTCGACGCTGGCTTCTCCGTCATTGCACTCGTGCGCAGCAACTCGTCCAAGCTGCCATGTAATCACCAAAACCTGACAGCTCGGGTCGTGGACTTTTCCTCGTCCGAGTCCATCACACCAGCCCTTGAGGGTGTCGAGGTTGTCGTCTCGTGCCTGTCCACGGCCATGATGGACGGCCAGAATCCACTCATCGACGCGGCCTCGGCGGCCGGAGTGCGACGCTTCATCCCTGCCGAGTTCGGCATGGACTCTACCAATCCGCATTGCGCGCGACTGCCCCTCGTCTGCGCCCCCAAGGTGCAGACCCGAGCGTATCTGGATGAGAAGCATCGCGCCAACCAGGCCTTCACCTACACTGCCATAGCCAATGGGCTATTCCTCGACTGGGGTCTCCAGACGGGCTTCATTGTCAACCCGGCGACCCATGAGGCTACCCTTTACAACGGCGGAAATGTGCGCTTCAGCGTCACACTGCTGAGCGACATCTCCAAGGCCGTTGTCGGTGTCATCCGCAACCAGGGCGCTACGGCTAACCGGGTCGTCTATATTCAATCAGCGACCACGACGCAAAACGAGCTTGTGCAATACGCCAAGGAAACGGATGGCAAGGGATGGACGACAAGGGTCAGGGACACGAAAGAACTGCTGGAAGAATGCATGACGGTGGTTGAGGGGCGTGCCGAGGGCGACTTCGACGAGGCCGTTGCGGGCCTGTGTATTTGCGGAACAATGGACCCAGATGCGGATTGCGATTTCTCGGACCGCCTTGACAACGAGCTGCTGGGTATCAAGACTCTGGATGTTCCGGAGATACGTGCTGTCGTCGAGGGTATCTTATCTTGAGCTAGGGGGCTGAGCACATAGTAGAAGTTGCTGACAGAGAAGGGAAGCGACCGGTTTCATTCATGTAAGATGGAAGAGAGCCTTGGCCCTTGGCTCACTTTCGTAGCTCGATCCAACAATGCAACTTGACCAGTAACATATCCAGCTGCCTCCACTAAACGAGACGGCACATAGAGCAATTAAGCTATTGCCAGTTCCGTATTACTTGCCAGCCATCTGATTGTGAGCCTCTTACTCACCGGCCCCTAATCTCTAATACATGGCCTATAAACCGACCTTTGTCCCGACTCAACAGCCGCAGAACATGGCTCAATCGATCATCGTGAAATAATGAGTGCGTGCGCTCAAGAAAAATAAACGATTGGCTCGTACAACTGGCTCTTCCCGTCTATTAGGAGGATAAAAAAAGGAACGAGCAAGAAATCAAATTTGATCCTCCCCTCGAATCCGTGGTTTGAGGCTGTCTCCAACTGCCTAATTAGGCAATGTGGCGTCAGAAATGAGTGGGGATAGCCTCCCGGTTGATCCTGAATTTCTCGATTGGGGGCCGTCTAGTTGGTCCCATTGCTTACACGAGTCTGCGTATTATCTCAAGAGGTCTGAGTACAGGTAATATCTCGCGAGATGGCATGGTTACCTGAGTGAAACTTTGGCCCAAGGTTGCTCATGATTGAGAAGCGAAGCGATCTTACAGGCGGCCGGGCTCCCGTTGGGCTGATGACCGAGTAATAGTGAATCCTTGCACCGGCGTGTCCGTCGGAGCGCTTGCGATATGAAAGTTGTTTGAGCAAAAGTAATATGCCCGTTCCTATGGGCGGACTTTGAGAACGCAAGGTGAATGAATCCCACAGAAACTCGATATGTACATGTAGTGTCCGCCATCGTCTTGATTCCAGTCGTTCTCTCTTCCTCCTCTTCCTCCTCCTCACGACACTCCAGACATTCTTTTCATCTCTGTACTTACGGCTCACTGGCTTGAGCCTTTTGGTTTTTCTTCCAACCAATAGTCACTCCTTTCTTCTCATACCAAAAGAACAAGCACAAGCAGATATGACATTCAACAAGTTTGCCCTCGCGGCCGCCTTCCTGGCGGCGTCGGCCGTGGCCAAGGATACGCAGACATTTGCTGTCATGCACTTCAACGGTCTCCTGACGACTGGTCGTATGGACCCCATTGTCAGCCCTGGCGAGACGTCGCAGCACGTCCACGGAGTTCTGGGTGGCAGCGCCTTCAGCACGACGGCCACGGGCGACGACATGATGGGCTCTAGCTGCACGTCGACCAAGGTTGTGGGGGACAACAGCGCGTACTGGTTCCCGACGCTGTACTTCAAGGACCCTTCCACGGAGAAGCTGGAGCCCGTCAACTTTTACTACGCCAACGTCTACTACTTGTGAGTGGCTATTCTCACACACGTACATAAGCATTGGATGTACATGTACAGGAACGACTCTGACTGACACGCACGATGCAGTTTCGAGCCCACCGACGACGAGATCAAGGCGTTTCCCCCCGGACTCAAGATTGTGACAGGTGACGCCATGACGCGTGTTGCGCCGAGCTCAGGGTCGGAGCCGAATCTGGACCCTTCCAAGGGCGACATCAACAACATCCACTTCACGTGCCCGCGGCTGGACAACGTCTACGACCCGCCGTCGTGGCCCACGGACTCGGACGGGTCGACGGCAGGAGTCGGCACCTCGGACCAGAGCGTGGGTATTGGCTTCCCTGACCGGAACTGCGACGGACTGTACTCGCCGCTGCGGGCCGACGTGCACATGCCGTCGTGCTACAACCCCGAGGTCGGCCTGGATGACTACGCCAACAACATGGCCTTCCCCGAGAGCAACGGGTCCGGCAAGCTCAACTGCCCCGAGGGCTGGACGCACGTGCCCCACATGTTCTACGAGATGTACTGGGACACGCCCGCCTTCCTGGACCGCTGGTCCCCCGGCACGGGCAGCCAGCCCTTTGTCCTGTCCAACGGCGACGTCACGGGCTTCAGCTCCCACGCCGACTTCCTCGCCGGCTGGGACGAGACGATCCTCCAGAACGTCATCGACAACTGCGATGCCCAGCACGCCGGCGTCGAGACCTGCCCTGGCGTCACTGAGAACACGGAGCAGTGCACCATCCCCTCTCAGATCGACGAGGTCATTGACGGCATCCTCGACCAGCTCCCCGGTGACAACCCCCTACAGGGCTGGAGCTACGGCGTCAACCAGGCCGTCATGGCCGCCTCCCACAACCACACGCGCAGGGCCGACGCCAGCGACAGCGATAGTGGCAGCAGCCGCGTGCTTCCCAACAAGAGGGACAAGGCTATGCGTCGTCACTTCCACTCCCACGGCCACGGCCACCACAGCTTCTAGAGGGGATTGGCTCTCATGTGAGCTTCCATTGAGTGTGTCTTCTTCTTCGCCGTATATATTCTTTTTTCCAGTCTGTTCTTTTTCCTTCTCTGCTTCTGGGGGATCAATGAGGGTGGGATGTAGTAGTGGCTGAGCCTCGAGCATCCGTCGATCCATGTCTATAGTTGAATTAGCTTTCTGCAATGTAACCTGTATATACCGCGTTGATGCATACGGAGTATCGCGAACCCTGTCGCCAGAGATGAGACAAAATGACAATGAATACCACGGAGATCACGCGCAAGTGGGCGTAATCTAGATGGGTGCGATGGTGATTGAAAGACTACACGTAGTACCTAGTTATATACGGAGTAGTGCCACGAGATCCTAGGATCCCAAGGATATATATCATCCATCAGTAGGCAGGAGCGACCCGGCAGGTCCTTCCTTATCCGGATGGGGCACAACACGGAGTACACGTATTACAGATAAGAGTTCCAAAGTGAAGTCCGCGTACCATTTCACGTAGTATATATTAACATCTACCTGTACTCAAAACATTTCCCAAACTCTTATAAATAAAGTATTGATAACAGGACTCTAATGTCCCAAAAGAATTAAAGGAGAAGATCCGCCCAATTGACATATACATTTGAACATTTCGTGCAAAGACCCCATTTCAGCCACCTAGTCGCCCCTTGCCTCGGCTATCCTAAAGTCAGGCGAGTGCAGAGGAGGCGACCCCGGCGCGCGTTCATACGAGGCAGCCATGGACGTGCCATCAAGCTCCGAGTACCGGTTCGACTGCTGTTGCGAGTAGAGCTCGTCGGGAGTCTTTCCGCCGGCGCTGACGTACTGTGCGGAAGGTGAGCCGGCGACGCTGGTGCCCGGAGTGGTGGAGTTGGGCTCGTAGGCGGGGGCAGCTGCGGCGTGAGCGCCATCGTTGTGGTCCTGGTACGGCTGCTGCTGCTGCTGCTGCGCCATGGGCTGGTCCGGCTGGTCGGGCGTCCCGTCGCCCCGGAGGCTCTTGTTCTTCCTGAGGAGCCAGAAGATGGCGGCGAGGGCGGCGGCGGCGACGACGCCCAGGATGACGGCGAGGGCGATGGTGGCACTCCGGAAGGCCTTAGTCTTAGAGTCGTCGTCGTCGTCTGTCTTGACGCCGGCAATGCTGGGAATCTCAAAGGCGTCCTTGGTGCCGCAGCAGGCTAGGTTGTTGCTGCCACAGCAGTACTTGCCATCAGTGCAAGGAGTTATCTCGACGGACGAGTTGGCGGAGCCCCAGTTCTGCGGAGGAGGTGTTAGCATTTATTCATGTCGCAATCACGGGCACCCAAAGACGGGCAGGCATTGGAGCTGGGCAGGTACAACAAAGAAAGATTTCTGCGAGAGAGAAAGAGGCGACATGAGGTGAGGTGAAGCTTACAGATGAGTCGGTGCAGACATTGACACAGGCGGCGTTCTTCCAGGTCTTGTCGGTGCAGTAACCACGGTGAAGGACGCCGTTGTTGAGGCACAGTCCGGTTGCGGCGCAGAGATCGCGGTTCTTTGCTGAGCCGTCGAGACGGCAGCAGCTTGACTCGATGCCGTCCTGCTGGATACCGAGCTTGTTGCAGGGCACGTAGGTCTCGTTGTCGGCGAGGGTCTTGCCGTCGGGAGCCCAGCAGGAGACCTCGGCCGAGGAGCAGCCGGAGAAGAGGCCCAGAGCCGCGATGGAGAAGAATGTGAGGCGGACCATGGCGACGGGAGGCTGGATGTTTTCAGGTCTTGTTGGAGGCTTTCGGTTGGTGTTGTACTTGACAGTGCTATGCAATATTACCTGGCGTGTATAGTACCTTAGTTCGTAATACTGCACGGAAAACGACCAACGAGTGTCTGTGGAAATCGCCTGGTTTGTAGAATTGGGAAAGAATGCCTGACGCAGCAAAGCGAGTGTTGTAAGTGTCCAGGGACGAGCTGCCAGGCGGGTGCGGAAGAGACTGGCAGCCGGGAGATTCCCAGATGTCCATCAATGCCCTCTTCTACTTCGCATGCTGGCAGATGGGGCCCTTGCAAGGCAAGGCAGAACCAACAAATCTCCGCTCCAATTCTACTCGTCCTGTTCCGAGCTTGGTCCCCATCGTACCCTATTCCCTCTTTGTTCTTGCATTTTGCACCTTGGCGCACCTTGCTCTTTGTCCCTTCGCTTCCCTCCCCCCTGTCGGCAGAGGCTAATATGTGTGTTGGTCGCTTGTCGTGGTTGTCGGTGGGGTGGCACGGGCCAGCTTACATGCTGACATACCAGTAAGACGGGCGTACATGGCGCATTAACCAACCAAGGAGGGTAAGGGGGGGGGCAGATGAATACAGCAGACGAATAGATTGTTCTCGGGCATGAATAGACGCCTGGGATTCAAAGTCAGCCCACATGTACGTGCGGGGTCCTTGATGGGAGAGCTCATCCATACACGTCGAGGCACCCGTGTTAGTCGACACTCTTATTGACCAGCCCTGCCCCCGCCGGCCGCCATTCAAAGGATCCATGCAAAGGTTGCCAAGGATCCCGACCGCGTCTTGCTTTTTTTCTGAATCCTTCGCTGCGGCCAACTCGTGGCCACACGGCCTTGCCAGTGCCGAAGGATTCACAAACGAGGCATGCTGAAGATTGGAACACACCCAAATGGCTGGGAAGGTCCCTGCTCAAGAACACGTCGTATTTCCAAGGGTTCGAGGTGATGGTGTGCGTATCCGTACTAGTGCTCCGTAAAAGCCGGAAGAGGTCATGTCATGGTGGATTACATGTGCACTCTGATCTGTATTAATTCCCGTACTCGTACTCTGCCATAGTACATATGTACACCGTTAAAGGACAAAGACAAGACCCATGTTGCCATGACAGGGGACAAGCCAAAACTCTGCACTCGATACGCGGTGTACGAAGTACTCGTACTCGCACGGCCGCGCATACTCTTTCCGTCCCACCTCCTCCTAAGGCAAAGTGTACCCTCCATCAACGAGGACGTCACTGCCAGTGGTGTAAGACGACGCATCGCTCGCCAGGTACAGATATAGGCCCTTGATCTCTCTAGTGTGGCCCTGCCTGCCCAGGACGGCCATGCGATACGCCTCCTGGATGACTTGGGGCCCGGCTCCGAGGCGGGTGTCGAAGAAGCCCGGCGAGACAATATTGACTCGGGCAAAGTCGCGCCACTCGCGGGCAAGTGACTTTCCAAAGTGCGACACAAATGCCTTGCCGCCGTTGTACACTGGCTGGTCGACCGGCACGTTGACAATGTGGGCACTGATACTCGACGTGATGATGAGGTTGCCGAAGCCCTGACGGCGGAACACCTGGCCCACATACTTGGCGCAGTAAACGACTCCATCGACTAGAAACACATGTAAGATCAGCCAATGTCAGCCTCGGCCGCATACCCGGATGCCTATAAGCCGGGAAACCCCGGTCATTTGTTATTGTCAATGATCAATCGTCATTGACTTTTTGAGCCTCTTAATCCAATTGAGGTTGGCCCATGACGGACGGGGGGCCAGGGACTTGAGGTGTGCATAACATGTTAAGATGACAGTGCTACGGGAACCCACCATTCACAGACATGAGCTTCTTGTAGTCGTCTAGTGACATGTCCAACAGGGGCTTAGAATCGGCAATTCCTGCTCGTACAGTCGTCAGCATGACATCTCTCCCCTTACTACTTATAAGTATGCGCACTCACCCGCGTTGGCCACAAAGACGTCGAGCTTGCCATTGTCCTTGACAATTTCGTCCACCATCTTCTCAACCTGCTGAGCGTCAGATACGTCGACCTTGTACGCCGACGCCTTGACCTTGTGTGTGCTCGACAGCTCCTCTGCCCTCTTGACGGCCGCGTCGTTTCTGCAGGTGAAACGCGCAAAGACATGTCAGCAAGTCACCATCACTCGTGAGGAAGGAAGAGAACTCTTGAGGTAGAGAGAGAAAGAGGTCGACCCACGAGTTGTACAATAGCACCACATCAGCCCCAGCTTCAGCCATGCCCTCGGCCACCGAGAGCCCAATGCCGTCTCCCGCGCCCGCCACGGCTACTACCTTGCCCGCCATGCGGAACTGCTCCAGGACATTGTGGGCTGTTTCGGGAACGGGGCGGGGATAGCCCGGTCGGACGGTGGCCGCGTCTTCGATGGATGCGGACATGGTCGTCGATGGCTAGGAGGTAGTGTTCAATTATTGGACGATGGACGATGTGATGCTGGGTTCCTGGGAAAGAGCGACTGTGCATGTATATTGGTGGTAGGTGCTGTTAAGATGCGAGGGAAAGAGAAGAGGGGTTTATAACCCCGTGTGCTCGCAACACTACGTGCACATGAAATCCAGGTTGCCGACGGCATTTTACGCCAACTCGGGCGAATGCAACTGAGGAGAAGCTATCAGCTACACTGTACGTACGTAGAGCAGCCAACCGCTCCATATGTTGTGGGGGTCGGGGCCCCATGGCACGAGTGTTATCTGGAGAAACCGTGCTGCTCAAAGTGAGGGATGACATCACCTGTCTCTCGCATCAGCAAGTCTTGGCCGTCGGTTACCGACGTCGGCACCTTGTACGATGTATGTCACGGCCCATGGGGTGGTGTCGTGCATACACTCGTCGCGATAATAATGGGCCATAACTCATAAATCGGACTGCTGTACTCCGTACTCCGTGGCCGCCAACATCACGCATGGGCCGCATGACACGTACACGTAGCAACCAACAGATACATAGGATCATCGTATCCGTCGCCACATTACTCGACTTCACACTACGGGCTCGGGGACTTGCAAGATATTGTGAGGCGCGTCTATTGACAGTGGGCCTTTGTTTGCTAAACTACACCACCATTCTGTCCAAATCGAGGGCGGACAATGGCCTTGTCAGGATCCATCGTGCCGCCCGAGGTCTGCGGTAAGCGCAGCCTCTCAAGCCCATCCCTCAATTCCAGTATCAATACCTTCCAGCGCAACAAGAGGGGAGGGATGCTCTGCAAACCACCCTCTCTTCCAAGAGAACGGGAAACAAAAAGAGACAGAAACCTTCCATAAAACAAAATCGCCACCCAATAAGAAAAAACCTCCGTGTCCCGGAAGTGCGTGATGAAGATAACCATAATGAGAGACTGCGAAGTGAATTATAATGTTCGATAGTATCGAAGAATCCAGGTGGCCGGGTGCAGAAGCCCGAAGACGTCCTGAAAGACGAGAGAATGGAAAGAGAAAAAAGTGTTGGAATAAGAACCCTGCAGTGCAGTCCCGCCGTGTCCAAGCAGTCGTGTCACAGAGTCTAGGCATAAGTCGTGAACATTGATGACGAAAAGAAAGAAAAATATGGAAGGAGAGGGGAGGAACGTAAAACGAAAGCCAGCTTTACATCCTCTAGGCCATGGGAGCCGCCATCCTGCGCTTGTCCGAGTTGGTCAGCACCAGCCTGGGAGCACGGCGCTCGCCAGCCTCGTCCGCCTTGGAAGCTCGCAGAGCTCCCTTCTTGAAGACGTGGGCAAACGAGTTGGAGTCGGACTCGCTCTCGCTCGCCTGGCGCGAACGCTGGCTAGAGTTGGGTCGGTCCGAGCCGATGGCACCCCAACCACCACCATTGGGCTTGCTGCGGGCAGAGTTCTCCTCCTCACCAGCGAGGCTTCCGGAGCCGCTGCGTCCAGAGTCCGAGTCGTTGTCCGTGATGGGCGTGGATGACTCCTCCGTCTCCGAGACGGGGCTCATGCTACCGTTGGAGCTGCCGGTGCCCTTGCGTCGCTCGAGTCCGGCTCGAACGAGGTTGTGCACGGCCGAGCGGCGGGTGCGGGTAGCAAAGTTCTTGCTGCCCTCGTGCTTGGCCGTCGGCTTCAGCTTGAGCTCGTCCATCGACGGCGGGCCACGAGGCTGACGGATGGGGTGCTCGCCGGCGCGACCCTGCCCGGGGCCGTAGCCACCTGTGAGAGGCGTCATGGGAAAGGCAGACTTGGGTCCAGCAGAGGGAAGCGGAGCGGAGCCGGCGCCCGACGCGAGCGACGAGTTGACGGGGGCGAGGGACGAGGCCTTCTTGTGTCCACGGCGGAAGGCGTTGGCAGACGGAGGAGGCAGAGGCTGCGTCTCCTGGGGCGATTCACCTCGCTTAGAAGGCGAGTTGCTGCGGTAGCCGTTGTTGCTCTGGCTAAGCGTCTCAGGGGGAGGCGAAACCTGGACTCGAGGTGTCTGGGTCTGGCTGTGGCTCTGGCTGTGGCCCTGGTACATGTGCTGCTGCTGGTTGTGCTGCTGCTGGAGGCCACCAAAGCTGCCGGGCGTCATGGGCTGCTGCTCCGTGTACGACGGAGCCATCTGCGAGGTCATCTGCGAGGCAGCCGTGGTGTCGACGTAGTACTGGCCAGTCATGGGGTTGTAGTAAAACTGCTGCTGCTGCTGCTGCTGCTGGGGGATCTGGGTGGCAGCAGCCTGGGCACCAAGCTGCTGCTGCATGGAGCGCAGCTGGTTCTGCTGCTCATAGATGGCCATCTGCTGCTGGACCAGCTGGGGGTTGTTCAGGTTGAGCTGCTGGAACTGCTGAGCGGCAGCCTGAACGCTACGGAGCTGCTGCTGGAGGCGCTGCTGCTGCTGGGCCAGGTACATGTTGGTGGCGACAAGCTGGGCGTACAGACCAGGGTCCATCTGCTCCTGAACCTGGTCGTCAAAGGAGAGCTCCGGGGGGGCAAGGACCTGGTCAACCGTGTACTGCTGACCCATGAGGTGCGCATTGTTCACCTGCACCTGCTGCGGTTGCTGTTGCTGCTGATGCTGCTGCTGGCCAGCATACTGGGGGAACGCCGTCTTGGGGGCATTGCTGTAGAGGTTGTCCTGGCCAATATTGTGAAGGTTGTTGGAAGGCATGCTGTTGTTGTTGCTGCGAGCATACTGCTGGGTGGGGTTGGGCGAGGAGATGCCAAACGAGGACGCGGTGGCAGACTTGGGAGCGGTCCTCAGGCCAGCGAGTAGGTGACCGCGGCTAGTGCGGGGAGTCGGGACCGTGTTCTCCTTATCGGTAGCCTTGGGGACGCCATCAAAAGAGAGCGGCTTGATGTTCTGGCCGCCTCGACGCGAGGCCAACCCACCGGCGTTGCCGAAGCCGTTGTGAGAAGCAAAGTTGTTGGAAGACATTTGAGCAAGACCGCCTGGGTTCATGGCTCAAGATTGGGGGTGCGTGTCTGGAGGATATGAAACTGATCAAGTGTCGAAAAAGGAGGTGCACGTCCTTGGACTAGAAATTCCTTAATGTTTTGACGTTTGCGAAACGGGAGAGGTGATGAAGGCGGTTTGGTCGAAAAATTAGATGGGTTGAGATGGAATCTCGACGAGGTGATTCTGGTGTGTATGCGACAAAACAATGTATGCAGTCCAAGTAGCAGAAAGATGTGGGTTGGATCGATTCAACCAAAAAGAGAAGGAATGAAGAACAGGTGCAACACTTCTGAAGAGCGATGCGATGATGATGGCGAGAAATGGAGCAAGGGGTGTGCGGTGCGAGGCGGTTCCTTTTGGTCTGACAGGAGAGTAACAAGGAGTGCCGGCGTCACGGAAGATGCAGGATTAAAAATGTATGCCGTCGAGAGCAAATGCCTCGAAATGATTCAACGAATGGACAGCGCAGCTGCTGTTCCAAAGTTTCCAACGCAAAGTGGCGGTTGTTGTTGAGATGGACAGGCCAAGTATTGCGTGTCAAGCAGTGGGTCGCTCCTGCACGGGGGAAAAATTGAGAAGGAGAGGAAGGACGGCGAGACCGAGAGAAAAATAAGGGCCACAATGACCAAGAGAATAGTCCGGCGATGGAATGGAGATGATGTTTCTTGTCTGGAGGAAATGATGATGGACTGTAAAAGTCGCGAGATGATGCGGTTGCGGGCGGCAAGTGTATTCTGAGGTCGAATCGGTCTGTTGTTGCTGGTCGGGCCAGTCGGGGATTAAAGTAGGCGAAAAGAAGCGTAAAAGAAATAGATGCTAATCGAAGCACAAAGGGCGGAAGAAGAAGGATACGGTCGAATTAATCTTTTGTCGGATAGTTTCGCGATGGAAAACGGAGCGATGAGAGAGATGCGGCAGGTTGTCGTCGGTTTGGGTACCCTCTTTCCCTGATGGTTGGTGGTGGAAGGCGGCGCACGGGAGGCAAAACACCAAGCAATGGAGGGGGGTTGTTGGGTGAGAACCACTCAAAAGCACAGGGACAGACAGGCAGCCAGGTGGACAACGGTTTGCACACAAAGGAAGGATGTGGGAGAAAGAGAGTGGAGAGAAGAATAAGAAGGAAAAAAAGAACAAGGTTTGCGAGACGGCGGAAGAGAGAGAGGGGAGGAGGGGAGAGGGGCGGATGGAGATGCAAGAGAAGGAGATTGAGAGAGAGGAAGCAAAGGAGGAAGAATCTTGAGAGACAAGAGAGAGTGGACGGGAGGAGATGTGGTGGATGGATTCCGAGCGACGTGAGTGGTGGGACGGACGCGTTGGCGGTTGGAGGCGAGGGCCTGGCCCGGGGGAGGGAAGAGGAGGAGAGACAGGAGGGGGGGGAGCCCGGGAGCCCCTTGACGCCCTGGCCAAGGCTTAGTAGGGGAAGGAACCCCCTAGAGGAGTCGTCCCCCCTGGACTCTACAGGTCCGTTATTTACGCGGGAAGTAGTGCTCCATCCATGCAGCGTACTGCAGCGTACGACTGCCTGAAGCTGCAGGCTTCACAGCGGCCTGACGGGTACGTACAGGTACAGTGCGTCTCCATTTGATGTCAGGTGACGAATCAGAGCGCAGGATGAGACTGGCCGTACTGGATGGTGCACGCACGACTGACGAATACGGAGTCCCATGGCCCTGCGACTGGCCTTACGACTGGGAGTTGGTACTTACAAGCACCTGTAGTATGCGTATCTTAGCTTCAATGTCATTTCCATGGCAAGGTGCGAGTCACGAGGACGAGGCCAAACTGGTTTTCCATCCGTCATCTACGAATACGGTGCCAAGTCGGTGTGCAAGGACTACGAGTCCGAGTACAGAGTAATATTTAGCCTACCTGACATGGCAAATTACGATGCAGCGTACGGCGTCTGAGAGAGTTTTGAGAGTTGAGAGTCCAGAGCCGGATTCCCATGCCAGGAACGCAGCGCGATTCATCCACTTGCCACGCTGCCATTTGATGCTGCCAAGGTCCAAAGGTCATGAATGTCTCTCTCCCATACCAGAGATGCGCCACAGGGGCCCTGCGCTGTGGCCCCGCTGCAGGTGGTCATTTCGAGACTGCACGTTTGCTGTACGAGTACTTGTACGGTACAGTACGGTACGAGTGCTTGCGAGTCTGGAGTCCATATCACCCGCATCCCCTTGTTGGCAGAATAGACGCTGTGCCGTACACACGTACGGAGCACACACACGTTCAAGTCTTGCGTTCTCTGCACGAATACCTGTAGAGGAACAAGCGGTTCATGGTGCTGCCAAAACTGCGAGTAAGAGCGTGGTGCCTCCATCCAACCCCAGCCACCGAACCTGTTTAGACAAGATGGTGTACTCCGTACGGCGTAGCGAACAGCAAACACCCCGGGTCCGAGAGTGAGACCCCTGCCAGGTGGGAGGGATAGGGGCGCCAATCACAGCCCCGATGCCCTTGGGAGTATTGAGGGGTCAGGGGGATATTTCCCAGTCATGCAGGGTGATGGCATTGGAAGCGCCGACACGGGCATCGGGGGCGTTATTATTACGGGATGCTGGCTGATCTATTCTAATAGCTCTCTGCAGAGCGACGAGAAGCAGCCCCCAGCTCGTCCCGGAAGTATTATTCGCTGTAGTACCACGAGCGCAAGAGAGTCGTCGTCGATTGCTTGCAGACGGCACAGAAACCAGACCATCGGATTCTTCGGGTAGCACCTACCACTAGAGTCTTCAGTCTGTACTAGTAGCAAGCCCACGGCCCATCCTCACACCGCCTCTCCCGCCCAACACTCAGCTACAAGCCTACAAGCCCGCGGCCGGACTTGGGCGGGCCTAGCGCCAGGCGCCAGTGAGTACGAAGTATTCCATAGGCATTTCCAGCTCCACGGTAACGAGTGTCACGGTAGTCGAGGGGACCAAGGGACATGACAAGAATAATCTTTGGTGGCAATAGCGTATGTGCGTTGTGTCAATGTGTGTGCGTGTGCGTGAGTGTGGGTGGAGACATTTGCTGTACATGACAATGACATTGAATGGAAGCTTGCGGTGGTGGTGGCACGAGGCATCGAGCAAGCGCCGTCGACTCATTCGACATGCATGTTTTCTGTACGAGTAGCGTCGCGATGGAAAGCCGCCACAGCACGAGCAGTAACTATTATTGACTCTCCTCGTACGGAGTAGACTGTATGAGTATTAGTGCATGCCTTGCATGCCTACAAGTGCTGGTGGTATTACGCTGTAATATTGCCCGCTCGTATGGACTCTCACCGTCACCGTATGCCCTTACCGTAATAATTAACGTCGTAAAGGTGTCAAGGGTTCCCACGTCTGCGATAATACGCTGGACGGGAGCCAGTATTGCCGTAATAACAGTTGACAGACTCGTCCGACAACGAGACCGAGGTTGGAATTGGAATTGGAAGGTTGGAAGGCAAGGCATAGGCAGAAACATACCCCCGTCCATGGACCCTGCCCTTGCACCCTGCTTGCCTGCACATGTCTCGTGGAGCCTGTTTCAACCCGAAGCCCCCCCTTGTCCCCCGTTGCATGCACGTATTAAGGGGTGACATGCCGCGCCCACTGCCAATGGCCCAAGGGCAAGTGTCACGCGTTAGCAGCCGCAGCAGTCATCCACGCACTGCTGCTACGGTCCTCGGACTCTGTGGGTACGACGACTATTGCCGCAGCACGAGTACGGAGTCAATGATACGAGTCCAGGGAAATCCAGGTGAAATACGCCTTGTAAATCCAGGTACGGAGTGATACTTGCTCAGACAATAATGCCTCTAGGAAACTCGAAACTCGCCCTGGCCCCATGTTTCGAATCCAGGTAGCATGGCCCGTCTCGACGCACCGCGGCACCACTCATCCAAATAAACAACTGCCAAAACAATTCATCATTCTGCACTCAAGAGTCAATTGTACAGCAACAGCGCATTTACGCATACACAATACGCATACCTACAGCACGCTCATGCTATTAATAATCTCCACAGCCATGAGCCTCGCGGCCATACACGTACTCGTACACATTTGACGTACGTACAGTGGCTTTTTCGTCCATGCGCGCCGAGGGCATCCAAGGGCATTGAGGACATTCAGGGCATTCAATTTGCGTGCGACCTACCCGGTGCATGTCGCGAGACGCTCAGTATCAAACTCTGCCAGACGACGTACGACGTAGATGAAATCAACCAAGAATTCTCAGAGGACATCTGTCCTCCCAGGTATTCATGCCCTCCTGTCAATAGGACCGCGTGTCCATCGAGACTCGTGGGATTCCGCCACGAAACGCTTGACACGTTGCCCATTGTTGTCTGCATGCCGTAAATCCCATGATAAGACAATGCGGCGACGTATGACAGACCGCCATCATAAAACAATTCATTTATAGGCATTGACATTAGAAGCAAACCCGTATTGCCATTCAACAGTAATACATTTAATCAATCGCCTTGGGTATTACTGCAGAATGCAGAATGCAGAATGCAGAGTGCTGCGAGTGTGGTGCAGCGCGTCCTGACGGCGCTTACGCGGCAAACCGACGAATCACCAAGCGCCCCCGCCTGCACGGCACATCACGTCACGCGCACCTGGCGCGTCCACATCCCGCGACCCGTCCCATCCCATCCGTTGTTAGTTTACCAACTCCCGGCGATAAGACCGACTGGTCGTGGAAGCGACTACAACCTTGACGGTTGGGCCCGCAAGAGGCGGCCAGCCCGTTTGCTCGTTGCCCAGTCCATGCAGGTCGTGCTATGCAAGGCCGTCACGCAAACAAGCGCAGGCAAGCGCGGCCGCCGGGCGCTTAGCACTCACTCTGCCAACGATATCGCTTTGCCTCGCATATATGTACAAGGGCGCCCACAGACACAGCAAACAGCAAGTTGATGAGTTTGTAAAAAGGTATCTTTTGATAACATGTATTACGTAGTAGCTGTTTGACCTTGGCGTTTCCCCTGGTATAATGATGTAATATGCAAATGCCCCTGATCCAAACCCCGTGTATATATGTATGACCTCCAGCGAGGAGTGGTTTATAAGACAAAGGAAAAGTGATGAGTAGAGGATGAAAAGGAAACAGAAATGGTGAAAAGAGTAAAAAGAAAAAGTCGTCGTCGTCGTTCATAGCTTCATATCATAATGCTCCCAACCTTTGCTCCTAAACCTGAGCCCTCGCGGGCGTCCCATATATATCTATCAATATATATATATGCAAAAATCGTAGTCGAGAGAAAGAGAGAGAAAGAAAGGGTATTCGCAGATGTGTGCGCGCGTGCGGCGCATCTTTTAGGCGCAATGAGGCACGCATAGGTGATGAAATGCGGAGGGAGAAGAGGTGAGAGAAAGAGAGAGGGATGATATGGCAATCATCGCATCTCCTCGGGAATGGGGGCGTAGAAGCCCGGCTCGGTATGCCGATGGGTCGGCGTGGGAGGGAATGGGTTGCAGCCACCGCCGCCGTAGATGCGGGTGTGGCGCGTCCAGCCAGTGCCGTTCTTGTCGAGCATGGAGATGATTTCGCCCTGGACGTCAATCTCGCGGGGGCCGGGGCCGTCAGGGCCATCGGGACCGCCGCGCGAGAGGGTGCCGGCAGGCGGGAAGGAGCCTCGGAAGGACGAGAAGAAGCCCGGGTATGTGGAGCGGGCCTGGGGCTGCGGCGAGCCGACGGCAATGGTCTTGTTGTATGATAGACGGCGGGGTTGCGAGGGAGGCGTGGCGCGGGACCGCGTCTCGGCCTCGTGCCTGGGCTCGGGCTCCGAGTAGTCGTCGAGGCCGTCGCCGGCCATGGGGTTGGAGGCGTAGTCGGGGTTGGGCTGGTGCATGAAGTTTTCCTGCTGCTGCCGCCTCTCGTCGACGGAGAAGACGCTGGTGCTCAGCTCGGGAGGGGTCAACGGCGGGGCCGGAGGCGGGCGCGATGTGAGCGTGTAGTGGGGCTGGTTGTGCATGGGGTAGTTCGGCGGCGGCGGCGGCGGCGCCATGCTGCGGAAACCTCTGTCGCTCATCGCGGGCAGAGGATGTGTCTGGTGTTGTTGATATGGGGGAGGGGGAGGAGAGGTGTCTACAGACAGCTCGCCCTCATGTAATTGCTGACTGGGCTCAGCGTGGAATGCGTTGATGCCAGTCTTGGTGGTGGGAGGACCGGGTCGACGAACGGGTCGCGTGGACGAGAGTCGAGAGGCGATGCGGCGGACGCAGATGCGCAAGACGACGACGAGGGCAAATAGAGAGAGGCCGGTGCGGGTAAGGTCTCGGATCGGGGATTGGGTCCTTAGATAGCAGGAGGCGTGAGCGGAAAGGCTATGGTTGATGTTGTTGCTATCGGCGGTGGCACTTGTGGGCGCAGGTGGCATGCTATATCATGGGCGGGGTGGATATAAAGCGAGGTTATCCTGACAGTGTGATATGTAGTCGATGTAGCCGAATGGTTGTCGTTGTCTGACAAGAGGTGGAAGGCGAGGTAGTTGTAAGTGGCGTTCGATGGTTGGCGTGACGGAGAGATGACAGGAACAGATCCGAAGACTCTGGGGAGTGGCAGTCCGGGTCTTGTTATAAGAGCAGGGTATGATGTGTGTGTGTGTGTGTCAAGGGAGGGGTGAAGGTTGAGGGGGTGTGTATGCGTTTGTGTGTGGGTGGGAACGGTATGATGAAGAGCCAGGGTATAACAGAGGGAGTCGACTGAGGGCGAGATGATGAGATGGGTAGTGGTGGTATTTCTAGAGGGGCACGATGGTCGACGTGAAGTAAAAGTCGTCGTTTAGCGGCAGTAGTGGTAGATCTGGTCCAGGTGGTGGGGAGGGGTGGATTCAATGAAAGGGGTGTGTACGTAGGGGATTGTGCTCAAGTGCACACATCCATCTGCAGTCCTACGAGTACTCGTACGGAGTAGCTGTGGTGGGTGGTGTTTGTTGCAGGGGGGAGGGGGTGGGCGTGGATTCCATGGGTCCAGTCTGTAAGATGTCAGGCAGTTGTGTGTGTGTGGCGGACGGAGAATTCGATGTGCGATCATTGATCCAAAATCCATGACTGAAGGCTCCATGCTACTGGTAATACTACGGGCAATTACTGGTACGAGTGCTCCTTCCCTATAATCGATGTCCTATAACTTTCTTGTGGGCGACAACCGATGGAAAGAGACGGAAGGAGAGACTGACTGGTGATGGGGAGGAAAAAAAACACGGCCAGCAAACTCTATCGTGGCGGCCCAGGGCGTGCGAGCTGGAAGCTGCATGGGCGGCGGTCTTGACAGGGCCCTGGGCACCGGCCGGATTCAGGCTTTCAGCTTGGGGGCCATGGGGTTTTCAGCTGCGGCGACGTCAGCCAGGCAGCACCTGGGCCAGGCTGGGCAGCACCCGGCCCTGCACCCTGGGCCCTGTTAGCTCCCTGGACCCGTAGTAACGCCTATGGGCCTACTGGTCCTTAGTGCGAGTACAACGACGAGGTACATGTCCGAGGTATGAGTACGAGTACAAGCTGCTCGTAGACGTACTTACCTGTGGACGTGGGGCCGTGGACGTAGGGAGCCAAGGAGCCCAGGCCTCTTGTTGGCCAGATGTGGGGCCGTTTGTGGAGCAATGGAGAAGCGAGTCAGCGCGGACGCCGGGTGAGCAGGTGGCCAGACTCGACATCCCAGCTGGCGCCGGCTGGCTGGTACGAGGGTGAGTACATCATTACGCATACACACTTCCCACTGCCATATGTCACTGCCAAAAGTCACTGCCAAAAGTCACTGCCAAAAGTCACTGCCATACCTGTACCACTATGTGAGTCTGAACGGAGTACGGAGTATGTAGCTGCGCATACTTACCTCGTATGGACGGATACCTCGCAGCATCGGGCTGCTACTGCCCGCCCGCACATTAATGCTGCGCTTCTGCTAGTGCCAGCAGCTAATACTCTGTACTTAAAGCGCATGCAGTCTGCTGTAGACAGACAGTTAGTATTTCAGGTGATACTGGGAATAGTGGTCGTGCAGTGTTAGCGACCTTGATATGCATTCCATCGGGTCCAGCATTGTTGTTTATTCCCAGATCCGCGGTCGTACTGACCCATAACATCACGATGGGCAATTGCCAATGCCATTGCAGCTTACCGAGTACTCGTAGTCCCAGTAGGCACGACTGCATGTATTCAGTAGTCTACGAGTATATTCAATACTTTGTACTGGCTGGCAATAATACTCCGTACTGCAAAGCAGTGATGCGCAATGCCCAGACGATACGTCGTATAATATGCACCCCCAGAGCGCCCCCCCGGATCTTGCATGCAGCTCCATCGCTGTTTGGCTGCCTGCTGCTGCAAAGTCTGCAAAGCATGCAAGGCATGCAAAAGCAGAAAACGAGACCCTATTCTTCAGTATGCCAATCATCTTTCACCATTGCCGTCATGACGGACATTTTTGCCTCGCTCCGACCAGCTTTCGCCTCCAGGTACTAATATCAGGCGCCATTATTATTCATCACAGTCTACGGAGTACTCGTAGTCTCGTACTCGTGCAGCGAACCCTGAAGAAAAGAAAGCTGACCGACCTGCCGGCCGGGCAAGATTGGTAGTCTTTTTTGTGGTCCCGTGATTCTTGGCCCGGTCCCGTCCGTCGGCCGACGGCGAAAGCGATCCGATTCAACGGCGAAGCCGGGGAAGGGTGTTATTAATATTCTTCCCACTCAACTACTGACATGGGCAGCACGAGGGCAGGCATGCCGTTACCGACACGATGCCAATCGCAATTCTACTTCGTAAATGGCCATCCGTCAAGTCGACTTGTCTGACAAGACCATGTCACGTCGTAATCAGATCGGGAGTCACGGGTTCTTGACAGCAGCGGTATTACGTCGTACCGCGCATCCTGCGATGCGAACCCTACCCCCTAGTGTATGTACTAGTAGTCTGGCGCCTAGGTGTCGTGTGTGTTGCAATACTACTGGACCTCTGGCACTACGTCGTAGCTACGTTGTAGGCTGGACGAGCACGGCGCGCAATTGCACAGTAGCATCGCCATGATTAGTGAAACCACCTGGGCCACCCCCCGACCGTCATCCAGCGCCCATCGGCCATGACAAGACCAGCTGGAGGGGTCGAGTGAGACACAATCCACATTCAAAACTCGCCCAACTCGCCAATTCGTCTGGCAACGACGTCTTCTTACTCGGTCGCGGGTCGCCTGTGCCGAGGTCTGGCTCGCCCTTGTTGCTCACCGCATTTATCACAACTTCAACCTACACCTGCGTGCACGCTGTGTTTAGGCGCCGCCTGCACCAAGTAGTACGCAGTAGTCGCGGCTGCCAAGGGGAGGGGGAGGGGAATATGGATGGATCGATGGCGACGCGACGGGGCATCAGTCATCCATCGTTGCCACTGCTCATCATCGGCCGCGACCGAGGAGCTGCCACTCGCGTGCGCACTCAGTGCTCACACACACGGCGATAATACAGCGTGCATGCAGAGTATCATGCTGTAAATACAGCGTCTCGTACGCTGTAGTGGACATGTACTCGCGCGCAGCGCAAAAGCACGGCGTCGGAGCACCCGTACGTGATGGGGGGAAATCTCCGTGGTTCGAGGGCAGGGCAAGGTGAAAATACATAATAGTGGAGCAGCCTCAGCTGCTCTGTCCAGTCTTCACGCTTGGTGCGGACGGGACAATGGACATGTCCGGAGTAGGCACGAGCGAGCCTCGAGTGAGCTGCTAGTGAGGATTATTATAGCGGACAACCCGCTGTAGTCAGTATTCTGGTGCGCTGTACGCTGTAATACAGGCAATTTGCCCTTGTGCCATGTCCAGCTGCTGTCGACGCGGGCCAACGACGCGCCTCTGCGTTATGGAGCAAGACTCCGTACAGCGTCATGACGCTCGCCACCAGCCATCACCTTTTACTCGCAAGTACTCCGTACTCGTACTGCTACTACGCAATTACGCTACTTGGCTACCTGCCAGCGCAGAGCACACTCTATTTATTTTTAAATCTCTTTCAATACTCCGTACTCGTACCGAGCGCGGCTGCACACTGCAACAGCACGGAGCAGGGCATCCACATCCCACATGATGCATGTCTCGCCTTGCCTTGCAGCCCGTTGCTGCTCGCTCCGTATTTTCTTCCTTCCCCAGCTGGCGCCGGCCGGCCCATTCATTGTCGTCGATACGCAAGGTACGGTCATGTCCGATAGTACTAGAGGTACTGCTAGTAGCCCTCTGTATTACTGGTAGCCGCCTTGCCGCTCTGGAACACACACACGAGACCAGCTGTCGTCTCTCCCGAGTCCAGCTACTCCATCCAATGCCCGTCCGGCGCCCACTCAAATCACCCGAAAGAGAAACATGTGCGTGACACCACAGCTGTCAACAGCTGTTTACATAGGTACCATTTGCCATCTACGGAGTAGCCATATCATTTGGGTGCGATGAGGAACACATCATCTATCGTACTGCCGTCGCTCAAGATCTCGTACTCACGATCTCGTACGACGGCCGATGCAAGCGCAGTGTGTTCCACCGCTCCTTCCTTTTCTTCCATCTCTCCCGTCGGGATGCCACATCCCTCGCCCGAGTCACCCTATGCCCACATCCCTTGGCGTCGTCGGGCAGGCACGATGCCATCCTCGGCCTTCCCCATCTTTTCCCCCAGCTCCAAGCCTTTCTTTTTCCACCTCCCCTTTCTTCTAGTCCTTCTTTCAATCCTTCTTCTTCTCAATATCTTTCGACCCCCGCCGTGCAATTCCAACGTTGACTCGTCGTACAACATCATCTCAGCCCTACCAAACACTTATGCACTCACATTCACTGCAGTCATTGCATGCACAGCATGTACGGAGTATTATAGCGTAAGACTACACCACACACACCCCGCCTACGTTGTCCTGCTGTTTTTGACTCTTCGTTGGTCCTGATTTGTGGCCTGGCCGGGATGACCTCCCAACCAACACAAGGTTCAACCCTGCACAACTACCTGTATCTCTTGGCACAAGTATGGGCGTGCGAATGACTGCCGGCATTGCATTCGCCGGTGTCTTTTGTCACATCTCTTTTGATCATCACCAGCGTTTTTTTCTTCACCTTGTCAACTCCGCAGTACTTGTACAGGTACGGAGTGAGACCCTCAAGTGTTATCATTCCCTGGACGATGCCATCACCACCCAGGTACCACGAAGAAGTATGGAGTCTCCAAGATTAATCCCGCCGCAGGGACTCGCCCCATGGCCCATGCAGCCATGTTGTCGTGCATACTCCTGTGACTTGTCGCAATGTCCCTGACCAGCGGTCCCTGGTCACACTCCCAGAAAAGTTGACAGGTCACACCAAAGAGGAACGTCTAGCCTCGTACCTGTACGCATACGAGGACAACCGGCGAGTACCAAGTACCGACCGCGGGCGTCTATCACCTGTATTAATACCGACTACGCTATTATTCCTGTATTATTACGTATCTGGCGCCCACACTGGGCGTCGGTTACGACGCTGTGGCTTGTCGATAACATCGTTCTGCAGAGCACAATGCTTAAATACGAGTACAGAGTGGTTCTGTGGCATGCTGCTACGAGGAGTACAAGTATTATCTCGTTCGCCCATAACCTGCCGTTCAATAGCATCTACATCGTAAAACGTCACACTCGTACGAGTTCTTGCACCCCCTTTGCCAAGCCACCATGTCCTTGGCGCACCCTCCCCTTGCCAACTCCCGCCAACTCGTCCAACAACGGGTGCTCGTCCATGATGCTCCGTACAACCACTTGACGAGCGCATGCAAGTAACACATCAAGTACAAAGTACGAGCACGTTGCAAGCTGAACCGAGTGCTGGGGTCTTGCTCTACCCACGGAGAACTACCCGCTTCGAGTTCAACGGCCTTGCCAACGGGTACACCTTCAACACCATGACGTGTGTGTGACCAACATCTCCACCCCCGGGCTCGCAGGTCCCTCAACGTGGCGCTCGGCGGGGTGACGCGTTAATATTACGCCTACTCCGTACGAGCTCGCCTACTCGTGGCTAGCAGAAGCGCGCCCGCAGCGGCCGTTGTCTCGCCCCGTTTCCCAACTTCCTTCCACTCATATCGGGGGCCTTGCTGGGTTGAGGCAGAAGCCGAGTTTTGGGTCCATGGACCGACCCTGTCGCCATATGGAGCCCCAAACGGTGTGTGCCCTACGAGGTAATATGAGCGAGCGAAGATCCTGGCAAGTGCCGAAAAGACGATAGTAATCAACGCCGTGATACGTCGCCCGACAGCGGGCAAATTGGGTCGTCGTCGACTGATGCGGAGTACGAGTATTATTACTTTGGCAACGTTGTTAGAGCATCCAAGTTGCAAATCACCCCAACGGACCCCCAACGGGGCCACGAGGCGTGCGCGGAGTATTCCGTGGGCCTGTATCCTGGCCGCTCCGCGTACATTGTACGTCGTACAAGTAATAGGCTCTCAAGCCCTTTGACATTGATTTTGCGCATTTTTGGCCCGTACCGTATTGCAGCTAATCTAGGGATCCTGTTTGTGGATGGAGAGGGCTTCACGAACCCACATAACCTGTCAGGTTAAATTGCGTCGTCAACCAGACCTGCGCCATCATCATGTTCTTGTCGTGCCATGATCCATAAGGCCAAGTGCCGACGGGCGTGGCGAGAGTTGTGGCACGAGTGCCGCCGGTGGCACAGATTGGTCTCATTTCAACGCCATGGTGCCAATATTACGGACACTCTGAATACTTGGCTTGGTAGTACAGGTACGAGTACGCCTACGCCATGGACTACGAAGTAATAGTCTGCGGCTCTCTCCATCTTCCTTGTCCAACAGGAACACAACAAGGCCAGCTTCAAAGTACGCTACTCATCATCGTGCCGAGTAGGCGCAGGCGTCTCCCGACTAACGGCAAGTGCCGAACTGTTGGGCTGCGCCTGCCCCCCCAAACTTGGAATCAAGCGTGCAAGAGTCTTCTCTTCACCAAGCAAAAGGTAAAATCGATAGTATAGGTATCAAGCGTGAAATGTCAGATTCTTCTCTTTCAAAACGTCTAAGTTGTTCGCCCGTGATCGGTACAAGTACCCCAAGACATCCCTACACTCTAATACATGGTAATAATGCTCTGCTTATTGCGACCTCTCTCTATTTCTTGAGCCATCCCTTGGGTCCACCCCAGGTCCCCTTCATCATGGAGTTGTAGTAGACCCAGGGGAAGAAGTCCTTCTTGAGGTAGTAGAAGGGGCGGCGGGGCTCGGCCTGGTCGAAGCCGAAGAAGTCGCCAAACGTCTCCTTGGGCACGCCGCCGTACTTGAACTCGGCGAGGAGCACCTTGCCGTACTCGGTGAGCAGCGGGCACGAGGTGTAGCCGTCGTAGCCCGGCTCGGCGGGGGTGTCGACGCCACGCTCGAGGGCGGCGAGGATGTTGCCGACAATGACGGGGGCCTGGGCCGTGACGGCGGCGGCCGTCTTGGACGTCGGCAGGCTGGACGCGTCGCCCGACGACCACACGTTGGCGTACTTACGGTGCTGGGCCGTGTTGTCGTCAACATCGACGTAGCCGGCCTTGTCGGCGAGAGGGCTGTCGCGCACAAAGGCGTGGGGGCCCATCTTGGGCACGGCGTGCAGCAGGTCAAACCGGCGGACGACGCGCTCGCCGCTGGGCGCGTGGGCAAAGATGGCCTTGTCGCCGTCAATCTCGACCAGGTCGTGTTGGAACAGGCCCTCGACGCCGCGCTCCTGCCTCAGCTGCTCCAGCTTGGCCGCGTACTTGGGGATGGCAAACATGCCGCCCAGCCCCGTCGCGAAGGTGACGTGCACGGGGGATGCCGACGACCCGGCCTGGTACAGGCCCGCCCGCTTCCAGTGGTCCAGCGCCAGCCACATGGCCTTTTGAGGCGCGCCCGCGCACTTGATGCCGCCGGCCGGCTGTGTGAAGAGGGCCTCGCCCTTGGCCAGCGTCTGCACCAGCGGGTTCAGCTTCGACACCGAGTCGTATCCGTAGATGGACGCCACCGGCGCCGACCGGTCCGCCAGCGCCTCGGGCAGGCCCTTGATGGTCGTGAAGTCGACCTTGACGCCCGGCGCCACGACGAGGTGGTCGTACGTCAGCTTCTCGCTACCGCTGCCGCTGCCAAGCGTCACGCTGTTCTGCTCAGGCTCAAACTTGCCCACGCCGTCCTGGTACAGCTTGATCTTTTCGTTCACCAGGCTGTCCAGCGGCCGGCGCAGCTCCTCCTTGGTCTTGAGGCCGCCGCCCACCAGCGTCCACCCGGGCTGGTAGTCGTGCCACTCGGACGGGTCAACAATCGCAATGTCGTCCTGCGAGAACCGTCCCGTGTTGAGCAGCTGGTGGCCGATGGTCATGCCTGCCGTGCCACCGCCCACCACCACCACCTTGTGATTGCGCCCGCTGGCCGCTGTCGTTGCCGCCGCTGCCGTCGCAAACGTGCGCTTTGTCGATGATGTACTGACGCGGTTCGTCGCCGACGATACCGCTCGCTGGATGTTGGACGCCATCATGTTGTGTCGCTCTTTGACCCCTGCGCGGCGTCAATTGGAGGGGAGAATTGATGGAGTGGAAGCTGATTGTTTTTCGGTCGAGGGCGGCTTCAAATGTTTATTTCCACAGCTAGCTTGACGATATGGCCACTTTCCATTGGGTGGGTGGTACGATCCGGGCGAGAAAACCTTGGGAAAAAAAATGGCCGCCCCGGCCGTGGATACCGGCGCGGGTAAGCACGTCATTCGCGGCAAGCGGCATGACCCCTCCACTGCCATTTCTAAGCCGCGCCGATATGGAAATTTGGTGCACCACCACATAATGTTCCAGACCTCACTACCAAACGGAAAACGACATATTCAGACACAGAGGCAGTAGCAGCAGCGTTCAATGATTCCGTAGTGTACCGGTATTCATTTTCCCAGGTATCAAAGCAAGTTTCGCTTATACATTGACCAAAAATCAAGATGAAGAAGAAGGAAAATAGAATGCCACCTCTGCCGCTCCCACCCAAACTCATAACACACCATTGCTAGTGCAACCTCTTTCAAGTATAGACATTATAAAGACAAGGAAAAGTGAAGAAGAGAACGTAAGGATAGGGGGCCCTTTATACATGCACATCCATGGGCTCCGCGCTTCCGGACAGGCCGTCGAGGTTGGGTACCTCCCTCTGCTCCTCCATCATGTCAATCAGGCTGTCGAGGTTGCTGTCAAGGCTCTCCTCGTCCCTGGGGTCCAGGCACCTCTTGAGAAGCTTGCGGTACTTCTCAATCTTGTCGCCCGTGCCCACCATGCTCAGGGCATCGACGTACTCGGACTCGACCTGCCTCTGCTCGGCCAGCAGCTGGCCCAGCTGCCGCGCCAGGTCTAGCTTCTCCTCGTACGTCGTGGCGTCCTCCTCGGCGTCCCCGTTTCCATTCGCCGTGCCGTTGCCGCCGAGCTCCGTATCCACCGTCTGCTGCACGTGCAGTCGGTTCTGGTGCGCAATCAGCTCCAGGACCTGGTGCTTGGCCAGGTTGGCTTCGTTGACGAGCCTGGCGGCCGCCTCATCCGTCTCCAGCTGGGCTTCGAGCTCAGCAATCTGCTGTCGCGCCAGGCTCAGCTCCGACTGCGAATTGGCTAGGATCCGCCGAGCCTCGGCCTCGGCCGCGTCCTTTTGTTGCCACTCGTCTTCGTAGCTCTTGGCAAGATCCTGGAACTTGTCGAGAATCAGGGGAGAGATGCGGCTGTGCACCGTGTTGGCTGCTGCCGAAGAGAATGACACAGCCGACTTCTTGGCGGCGGCTCCGGCCCCGGCTCCCTTAATATCGCCGGCAAACGCATCTCGGAACGATACGTGCTTGTGCGAGTCGGGCGCAAACGGCGACGATGACCGTTGCGGACCCCTGTCCTTCTTGTTGGCGTTGAGCTCTCTAATGAGGTCCTCCGCTCTGACACCCTCATTGTTGGCAATGTCCGCGGATGCGTTGCGCCCCAATAGTGCCCTGATGCACTTACGCGCATTGCGATATGCCGCCAGGTGCAGCGCCGTGTTGCCGTCGTTGCTCTGCGCGTCCAGGAGCTGCTGGAATGCGCCCGGGTCCATCGCCTCTTGCAACCGGTTGAGCATGTTCTCTAGGTAGTACCGCGAGCACGGGTGGCTGTACACCCTGCCGTTCTTCATGATAGCTGCGTGGTGGATCACGGTGCAGCCTTGGCTATCCCGGGCGTCGGCAGTCTCAAATAGCTCGTTCATGACAGCCGGGAATGACTGCTTCTCGAAACAGTTGGTAAAGTTGAGCGACCGCATCAGGGGCGTTTCACCACGAATGTTCCTCGCTGAAATATTGGCATTGAACCTCTTGAGCTGCTTGATGACGTCCACGTCGCCCATGGCTGACGCCCAGTGCAAGGCTGTGTGGTTCTCGGCATCGATGAGCCAGTTGGGCTGGAAATTAGGCGGCGGATCCGGCTTCACTGCCGGCTGCTCGTTATGCGATAGCAGGAAGTAGTCGAGGAGCTCGTCGCCGTATAGCGCATGCTGCTGCTCTGTTAGGTCCTGGATCTGCTCCTCCCTCTTGCGCTTGCGGTGGCCCGTAGAGATGTGTGGCGGTATCTCGAACCGGTCGTCCTCCCCCATGTACGATGCCGATGCTACTGTGAGGTTATCGGGTGTGTCATCCTCGCCCATCATGGTCGAATCGGCACCATTGTCGTACTCCTCGACCACGGGAGGAGGTGGCGGGGGAGGGTCTGCATTTAGGTCAGTCACTACAATTCTCCTCATGTAGGCGTATCAAAGTGAGGGGAGTGGGAGACATACTGTTCCATTTCGGGATCGGCGGCTTCTTTGGGGCTTTCGGCTTGCTCGCGTGTTTCGGGGCCGGTGGCGGGCTCTCATTGCCAGGACGAAACTCGAAGATGGGTCGCAGGGCTTCGAATACGCTGTGTCGCACTGCCAACGACTCTGCGGCTTCTATGGGAATCCACGTTCCTATATGGTATTAGATATGGAAAGAGCGCAGAGGAATCATGGGCTGAACTGGTCGAGCATCATACCTTGGTACTTTCCATAGCCGCCCTGGATCTTCTCGTGTGTGTCCTTTTGGACATCACGCTCGAGGATGCGTGTTCGCGCGGGCTTATCAAACCCGGCAGCCTTCAACACGTGCGTTGCGTTGACCCAGTCGTCGTGTCGCCTTCGCATAACATGTTCTTTGAGATCCACGCCGAATTGAAACTCGTATACAGGAATCTGAGCCGAGGTTGTCATGTCAGCAGCCGCATCCCGAGCAAAAATCTATCAGAGGGAAAATTGAAGATAGGGACTGCTACTCCCACATCGAAGGGTAGCATCCCCAGAAGAGACCGGAATCAAAGAAATGGAAGTATACTCACACCACTGTATGTGGCACTGTAGATGCCTGGGCTGGTGGCCTTGACCATGATGGAGGCGAGTGTGGGATATGTCTGTCAATGGCAGGCAGCATGCAGGTTCTGAAGGCCCTCGGCGGGAAATATGTTGATATCGGGGGATACTAGAAGACGACTGGCCGAGGAAACAGTCAAGACAGGATTTTGGAATGGCGGACAGAGGAGGCGTCGTCAATGTCGAGACCTGGCTGCAGAGATGAGGTCAAATTGGGTGCGAGGAAAGAAAGGGTGCGCAGGGTTCACGTCGCCGACGCGCTCAAGGGCTGGCGACGCGCCCTTCACGCGAGGCAGGTACTTTAATTGATTGTCTGCCTAAGGCGTCGATAAAGTTCAATCCCTGGAGCTGGGGGGTTGCCCGCTAAGGGGGGGGGGCCACCACACGTGATTGAAGCCAACCGCCAACGCCTCCTGAGCTCTCCCATATTACGAGTACGAGTAGTATTATAGGCGACTCGACGCGTCTCGTTTCAAGGGAAAAAGGAAGCTATTGAAGCCAACCGATCCGACAAGTCGGCAATCGCCAAAAGCAGCGTACCCCCACCAGTGCGACCGTAGAGGGGTGACACCAGCCGATACTCCTGGCCTTTCGCGAGCCCTCCCAGACGAGTTACTGCCAGCTGGAGCTTGAGAGCCTGTAACTTCACCGTGCCAAGCTCCCACCTCCGACCCAACCTTGCGTCGAGTCTAAGCACGCCACATCGCGACCTCGCGTTGTCCGAGGGAGATCAGCTGAGACGCCGTCTCTCCCCTTGGGCGAATACGAGTCAATAAAGCTACGCGCACAACGAACCACAGCAAACATGGCCGACTCGCTGCACAACGCCCCCATTGTTCTGGACAATGGCTCAGGGACGATCCGGGCAGGCTTCGCGGGCGAGGATGCTCCAAAGTGCTTCTTTCCCTCATTCGTCGGGCGTCCGAAGCATCTGAGGGTTCTGGCCGGAGCCCTGGAAGGAGAGGTGTTCATTGGGCAGAAGGCGGCGACGGAGCTCAGAGGTCTGCTAAAGATCCGGTATCCGCTAGAGCACGGCATCGTGACAGACTGGGATGACATGGAGCGCATCTGGGAGTACGTGTACGGGGAGGGTCTGAGGACGCTGAGTGAAGAGGTATGTGCGAGAGAAGATGGAGTGGGTTACCGGCAAGAGTTACGAACTGACATGCGTGACCTACTAGCACCCTGTTCTCCTGACGGAGCCGCCGCTGAACCCCCGGAGCAATCGCGACACGGCCGCCCAGATTCTGTTTGAGACGTTCAACGTCCCCGCTCTGCACACGTCGATACAGGCCGTGCTGTCATTATACGCCAGCGGTCGGACGACGGGCATCGTGCTCGACTCGGGTGACGGCGTGTCGCACGCTGTGCCCGTCTACGAAGGCTTCGCCATGCCCAGCAGCATCCGCCGCATCGACGTGGCCGGGCGCGACGTGACCGAGTATCTGCAGATGCTGCTGCGCAAGAGCGGTTACGTCTTCCACACGAGTGCCGAGAAGGAGGTGGTGCGCCTCATCAAGGAGAGCGTGTCGTACGTGGCACACGACCCGCGCAAGGAGGAGAAGGAGTGGTTTGGCGTCAAGCACAATGAGAGCAAGATGGCCGAATATGTTCTCCCGGATGGTCACAAGCTCAAGGTTCGTCTTTCTCTTTGCCAGTTGCTTCCAGTCCCTCCCGTACTCACTCAAGTCAACTAACAACAAATCGTAGATCGGAGCCGAGCGCTTCCGAGCGCCGGAGATCCTGTTCGACCCCGAAATCGTTGGCCTCGAGTACCCCGGAGTGCACCAGATTGTCGTCGACGCCATCAACCGTACCGACCTGGACCTGCGCAAGTCGCTGTACAGCAACATTGTCCTGTCGGGTGGCAGCACCCTTACAAAGGGCTTTGGCGACCGGCTGCTGCACGAGGTGCAGAAGCTTGCTGTGAAGGACATGCGGATAAAGATTTTTGCCCCGCCTGAGCGCAAGTACTCGACCTGGATAGGAGGAAGTATCCTCGCAGGCCTGAGTACATTCCGCAAGGTAAGTTGCCAGCCTCTGAGCGCCTCTAGCTCTTCATCATGCATGGCGAACATGTGCTAACCCTAGGGACTATAGATGTGGGTGAGCATTGACGACTGGCACGAGAACCCGGACATAATCCACACCAAATTCACCTAGTCGACAAAACACTTGTGGATACGGAATGAGAGAGGACGGCCGAGGATGGCCACGGACCCTGCCTGGCGACGAGACACCAAGGACGCTCCCAGATGAGCGTCCTGTAGATTTTCCAGACAGAAGGAAAAGCCGTCCCGGATAGATACTGACACTGATACTACTACTGCTAAACCTGTACAAAAGCAAGCGGGCATATTACCAAGACTTGACTGGGAAACGACTAGGTCGCCTGTCCCATTTTGGGTCCAAATAGAAGAAGCCAATGATACCCAATTGTGTTGTTGCCAGCCGAGGCTGATGTCATGCTTGATGTGGAGCGCGGGAGTAATGAGAGCAATCAACGACAGGGAGTCAACGGAGTAGTATTTGGAGTGACAACGCATGTACGAGAGAGAGAGCGAGAGCGAGAGTAATATGTAGTCATGATGCTTGGTACTATGCCAAGAGTGTTCATTTCATTCGTGAGAGTTTGTTGTGTTGCGCCTCTACCGCGTCAACGGGGTATAATATATTAACATGAGAGTAAGTAAATGCAGAACGCCTTCTCAGCTCCTTTGCTGAGATGTGTTTTTTTTTGTCGCCATGAATTCCAAAGTAGTTTCCAGAAACAGTAATCGAACAAGTCGGTCCAAATCCGAGACGGCGAGACGCCATGCTAGGATGGCGGCACACGCTGGGGCCATTACATGTCCTTTCCCGTGATACGAGCCCAGATCTTTGTCCTTGAGCTGGAAGAGCTCATGGAGCTGCGGGCATCGTCGGATCCGGCGGAGCTGGCGTTGCTCGGCTTGCGCTGGCTATGCGACGACTGCGAGTGGTAGACGTTGCCGGCACCACCAATGCCGCAGTGGCCGCGGTGGGACGAGGCGTGCTCCTCGCGGGTAGCCAGGCGACGGAGCTCGTCGTCGAGGCAGGCGGCAGGAGGGGGGCGCTCCGAGGCTTTGTGGATGTTACCGGCTCCGCCGATGCCGCTGAAGAAGCGGGTGGTTGATGACGACGAGGCCTTGGTCGAGGGGGAGCTGAGGGTGGTTGTGGTGGCGGGTGTCGAGCGAGGGGCGCGGAAGGTGTTGCCAGCGCCGCCGCGGCCGGCTCGCACGTACGACGTCGTCGTAGGCACCGGCTCGGTGATGACGTACTTGGGGGCCATTGTTGTGGTTGTGATCAGGGTAGAGTTGTTGATGGTGGTGGTGGTGATGTCGATGTAAGTGAGGTAGGTGGTTGGCTTGGGCTCAGGTATTAGAGCTGGCTCTGGTCAGGGGCTTTGTAGTAGTAACAGACAATGAGTCTTCCGTCTGAGTTTCTTGAAGAATGATGAAAAGCTTGGAGGAGCAGTAGTAGTAGAGGGCAATATGGTATTATATGAGTAACAGGAGCTACCAAGGTGCGAGGCCGGCTTTGTCTTATATGGTCCCCGCCCCTGAGACCGGCGGGTCTCCAACGGAGTATGGGTCATAGAATCGATCATGAGGAGCAAAAAAAGTTTTCCCTTGGCCTTGTTCCTTGTCCTGTGGACTCTGGAGAGAGCTAGGCCCATGGCGACCATGTCGTGTTCTGGGTCCATTTCCCCGCGATCTTGCGATGGCCAGGAGCTCAAGGCCTCAGGTGACGGGGCGTGTGGAGATGGGCGAAAAACTCTGTTGGCACTGTACTCTCCCTGCACATTTTGGCGTATACGGACAGTGCCGTTGGAATAACAGGCACCGTTAAAGAAATGCCATGGCCCCATTCTATTACGAGAAACGGGTCACAAGGGCGGTTAGAAAACGTAACGCTTACCCCATAGAAATCCAATTCAGGTCAAGGGAATTTTTTCTCGCCATGTATTGTTGTTTTCACTCCCGTTCCTGGCCAACCATGGATTTCCTGGGGGTAATGCAAATGTAAAATTCGCACATTGCATCATCCCCTGGCTGAATCACCCCCCTTCAGGCCGACGGCCTGTACGAGTAGCCGGGCGGCTCAGGGAAACGTGCGCCTTGCTTTCTAGCACGGGAGCATTTGCCGAAACCTGGGGGATGTGCTGTTATTACCCGTCAAACGCGTACTGTATGTAGTCGTGGCTTTTTGCGGTGTGGTGTAATAATGCTCCTTGCCTTGCCTGCCTGCCTGCCCCTGCCTGCCTCTCCCTTTAGCTTTAGTCGATGACATGACAATACCAAGGAAGCGTTATACGTGCTCAATACAAATAGTTGCCATTGAGCACGCCACAGCTGCTCTGCCCATTGCCCGATGACGAGCCTCAAGGCACGCTGATGTGATGAATCCCAGGTCAGGCCGAGAATGGCTGAATTGTCAAGATGGCCACGTTATACTCACCTATACATCGCAACCGTCGTCACAGTTACTAGGAGGCCCAACGCCGACGCAAGGCGGGCGGCTTGTCGCGTCATATGACTCTTTGGCAAGTCTAGAGCTGTAGTCACCAGGTACACCCCGCAACCGGGCATGCTATCCATTGCAGCGTATTTTGCCAAGAGAGTTCTGGAAACGCCACCCATCAATCAGAAGAAATTGCAGAATGGAAACCGATGCTGCGGTCCCGGCCTATTATTACTCATAATCCACGGGAAGAGAAAGGCACGTCATCCTGGCCGACAAGTCCGCCTTGGGGGGCTAGAGCTTGTGACAGCCGTTCATACCGAAGCGATAGAACCCGCTGGCACTGTCCATCCATCTTCACTCACAAAGGAAAATTGGATTCAATCAATCAATTGACCATCGGCCATCGGCGAACTGTGTACAAAAATTGACATCGGTTACTTCCGCCGGCCTCCATCGCGAGATTAACCTTGATAGTCCCATATAGGGTAAGCTCACATCTAACAGCTTGGTCAGCGTAGAAATATCCAGAAGCCTCTGCGCGTGTTGAACAAAAAGACCCCGCCATCTCGGAAGCAAAGCGCATTCAGCAAGGAACGCAGACATAGTACAGCACTGTCAGCGAGCAAGGCCGAGGAACAGCAACTTCCAGAAAAGATCAAGAGAATACCGCGAACACCACAAGCAAAGTCCAAGAAATCAAAATGTCCGGCGACAAGATCCACCACATCACCTCCTCGTCGGAGCTGGCGTCCCTCTTCTCCTCAAACACCTACGTGGCCGTCGACTTCTTCGCCGACTGGTGCCCGCCCTGCCGCGCCATAGCCCCTGTTTTCGAGAAGCTGGCCTCGAGTAACGCCCTCGAGGGCCAGTTGGCCTTTGCAAAAGTCAATGTCGACCACGTTCGCGACGCCGCCGCCGCCCACCGCGTCACTGCAATGCCCACCTTCCTCTTCTTCAAGGACGGCCGGCAGGTCGCCGTGAATGGCAACGCCGCCATCCAGGGCGCAGACCCGAGGACTCTCGGCGCTGCAGTCGAGAAGCTGGGTGGCCTGGCAAAGAAGCGTGCCGAGGAGGCAAAATAGCTCGAGGCAGAAATAGATAGACGTTGACCACATGACAGACAGAGATGTCATGGCGGTTCCATACACATTGTTAGGACCTAGGCGTTCGGAGCATTGCTTTGACACGGGAATAGAAGAGTCTCAGGTGCATACATTTCAAATACGAATACCAGCTATTTTCCCTTTTGGGACGATCCGTCCCGTCCCACACGCCTTTCCCGAGCCCGATATATCATACGGTCAATCCAATCCCCAAACGCCAACATACCGATCCAAAGATTTACACATTAACAAACGCAAAGCCGACTGAACCCTATGTAATTATATCAAACACTCCACAACAACATTTCCAGGGCCAATTTTGCACCACAACGCCAGATAAACGACAAGGACTTAAGAGACAAAAGGCTTAGGCATCGCCATCGCCCAGACTCATCCAGCCAAACATGCCAATGGTGCTCCCCAGGATGAGGAAGGTCAGGATACCTGCACCGGCCCTGTCCCCGGTTGTGATCTTGGACTTTTCGTTCAAGAAGTCGTTGGCCTTGGACCCGGCGTTGGGGTTGCCCTTGCTGGTACCGCCGTCGTTGGCCGTGGCGGGAGCAGCCACGTTGTCGAGGAGGAGGGCCGAGAAGGCGGCCAGGGCACTCATCTCCTGCCCAGCGCCCAGGCTGCTGTCAAACGATCCCTTTGACCAGCTGAAGCCACATTGGTTGGTGGTGCCGCCCGTGCATACCTTGGCGGCGGCGGCGGCCGACTTCTGTAGCACGGGCTGGACTCGTTCTTTGATGTAGGGAGCCACCTTAGAGGCACTGGCATACCAGCGGTGCACGTAGCCCTTGAAGGACTTCATGTCGGTTGTGCACGAGTCAGAGGCCTCGCACCACGGCTCGTAGCAGATATCCTCCGGGAAGAAGACTTTGAACCCATGATCAAGCATCTTGTCGAGGCGGTTCTTCCACTTCTGGTCACCGTCGGTCTGCATCAGGTTAGCAGTGACTCCAAGGAATAAGAAGGGATAACTTTTTAAAGAGAGGGCTGAGGGGAGCTCGGACGAGAAAGAGCAAAGGAAAAGGGGTAGTGAAAAAGGGGCAGGGGAAAAGGGGGAGGAGGTGGGACTTACATAATTGTACATGAATGCAGCACCCTGGAGAAACACGGCATTGTTGTAAGAGTACTGCTCCTTGTTGATATCTGTGCAGTTGGTCTCAACGTGGGCTCCGTCGTAGAGGGCTTCGTTGTCGGTGCCCATGAAGCCAGTGTCCTCCATCCAGTCCCACGTCTTCTCGGCCCAGTCGGCGTAGGTGCTGTTGTCGGTGTAGCGGGCGAGGCGGGCGCCGAGGTTGAAAAAGCAACCGTTGGCAATGGAATTCTTGTAGTCGTAGCCCTTGTTGGAGAAGGGAACCTGCCAGCGGAGCCCGCCTCCACAGACGCTGGTCTGCCAGCGATCCGGGCTAGCCATGGCGTTGAAGACGGCCTGGGCGAGGGCCAGCCACTGCGGCTTGTCCGATGGCGGATCGGGGAAGATGTTCTCGGCCGCCGTCATAGCCGTCATGCCCCAGAAGCCCTGGTCATCGTTGCCCATCGATGCCGTGTAGTTGCGGGGCATAAAGTCCTGATTCTCGCCAACCTGGAACAGAATAGAGCTCTTGACCAGGTCGTTGTACGTCGTGTCCTTGGTGTAGTACCAGTAGTCGACAAATGTCCCCCACATGGCACCACCCTGCCACCAGTAGTATGGTCCCAGGCCCGACGCGGGAGGGCCTGGCAGGATCCCGGGCGTCTGGCCCGTCTCGTTACCGTGGTAGTATTGGAGTAGGTTCCAGGCAACTTGGCTGGCGGCCTTTTTGATGTTGGCTGGAGAGCGCCACCAGGGCTTGTTAGATACATATGCAGGGCAGATACGCGGAAGTGCAAAGTGCAAAGTGCAAATGGCAGTGGTGGGGTGGTGGTGTGACGTAGGGCCTCAGACGGCTACAGACATACCTTCATCGTCGACGGTAAAAGCGGCCATCTGGGCCTGCGAGAGTCCAACCAGGCCGGCGGCGATGGCCGCCGACGCCAAGGATAACTTCATGACGAGGGAAGATGTGGTATGCGCCAGGCGCAATGTGAGATGGCTCTGAGATGTACAGATTCGGCTCGTGCGCGGGGCTCAATTCAGATCGCGTATCGTTCCCAGACTATGTAGCCGGCAGTCTCGGACTCGATGTGGGATTGACGCTGTGGCGATGTAGAGGTAGGTGAGTGAGGCTGGACGACGGGATATTCACTGGTAATGTTGGACGAGATGGCAGCAGAGGTGTAGCATGGAGTTGGAAGAGGAGAAAATGTTTGCTCGCGTACGAACAAGGTTGGCTGGTGGATGGTGATATGAGGTAACATCAATGGGCGAATGCGGAAGGCCAGCATTCTAACGCAGAAGATAAGGCCACTACGGCTGTACGAGCATTCGGCTGTACGAGGATTGGATGCTATTGACTGCTGTTGGTATTCCGTTAGTGCTGGCACCACTGTTGCAAAATATTACCATACTAAGTACATACTAGCAGCATGTAGTAATAGCCTTTGCCGGTCCTGCCTGCCTTTCTCGTGTAC
This sequence comes from Geosmithia putterillii, assembly GCA_900188575.1. Classification (NCBI taxonomy): domain Eukaryota; kingdom Fungi; phylum Ascomycota; class Sordariomycetes; order Hypocreales; family Bionectriaceae; genus Geosmithia; species Geosmithia putterillii. The sequence continues at coordinate 48,352 of FYEU01000301.1, read as the reverse complement.
GAGGAGCACTGTGGTCTCAGCGTTCCACGCCTTCAGCTCTTGGTCGCTGTTTCAGTCAGAGTCGGTTTCTCCTCCACTCCGGTCCCATGTCCCCCCACATCCGTCACTCGCTGATCGCCGCTGCGTTGCACTGCCCCCCTCAACTCCGTACTCCGTATTACTGAGTGAATATCGTGGCCCAGCAGCCAGTGCGCTCTATGGGACGATGTGATCAAGGTCACCATGTGCTGGCTGGTACACGAGAGTTGTGTTCGGCTCATCGTTACGAGTATTAAAAGGCGAGTACATGGAAATAGACACGAGCTATACACGTAGGCGCATAGAAGGCGGAACTTCGTGTGCGGGCTAGTAGCCATGAAGCACTGGCTTCATGCCAGCTGCCTATGAGAAGCGGTCCCTCGTAAAGGACGGCGCTACTCCGTAATATGGCGCTAGCCTTTCTCTTGGTAGGGTAATAGAGCACTGACTGACTGGCATGTTGCATCTTTTCCCGCAGGTTCATCAACATCGCAGACTATTGCCATGCTCGGAAAGTACAGTGTAGCAGCAAGTTTGCGGCTGTGCTGCTTACTGTACCTGTTCCTCGGTGCGAAAGGAAATGAAATAGGAGCCATGATGCATCCAACGAGATGTGCGGCCAGGTATTTAATACGAGTCCCGCCCTTCAATAATACCCCAAGGCATGCCAAGCTTCGTCGGCGCCACATGGAGAGAATTATTGCGGCTCGATGGGCCTCTGGACCGATCGGGCGGGCCCAGGGTCTTGGGCCCCCTCCCATACTCGTATTTTTAGCAATCGTTTACGAGTATTCGGTACTCGTGCCCGTCAATAGTACATCGTAAAAAGGCCAGTCATCCTGTCCGAGGTACGAGGAAATTACGCATACATGTAAGCTGTAGCGCTGACAAGGGAATTCGTTTCAAGACGACGAAGAACCCTCCTGCTCTGTTTGCCTGTTTTTGTACACTCGTAATATGCCATTCCTCGTATTCATATGTACATGGCTGTACTCCGTACATGGCTGTGCGTGCCTGTTCAGTGTTGGCAGGGGTTGAATATTGGTACAGCCTTACCCGTACTCGGTACGGAGTACGGAGTACGCATGCGGTATACTACGGAGTACTTACAGGCACGAATCATCCGACCTGCAGGCGTTGGGGTCCTCGTCCATCGCGTGGAGAACATGACTGGAGATGCGACCTGGAGACAGTCAGCGGTCTGGGGATAATACGGGACCTCCATTAAGTCTCAAGATTTCGCGCAGGTGACAGATATTGTCGGATGACGGATGCTACAGGCAGGAGACAGCGACTCGTGCATGTTCTTATGAGACAGAAGCAAGGACGAAAAGCAGGTAGAGGCAAGTCCTGCAGAGCTGATTATGTCATCAGCTTGTGGGAGGGCCGGGTCGGATTATACTTCCTCCGAGTCGTGCACGGGGAGCCAATCAAGTAATGGCCTGCCCCCAGGGGTCAGTTAACCCAAAAGGTGTCCTTTTGGCGTTTCAGGTACGGGAATACATGCCTAGTGGCATCAAGAGCGGCGCAGCTCCAACGACGACGACCGAGCTGGCTTGCAATTGAAGCCTTCACCACAATCCGACGAACCTGCCCGTGAGCTAGACGGCGACTAACTTCTCCGCCGAGTTATGCGGCCGCGCGAATAAACACACCTTCTCAGCCAACCACCTTGCATTTCGCGACAGATAGGTCCCTGCCCTCTGGCGGCGGAACCGAGCCGCGCGTTCTTCACCATGAACGGCCTCGAGAAGCAAGAACTGAACGACGATAACTTTGGCGCCAGCGGGAACATTGTCAAAGCCTTTGATGCGTTCCGTACGTGACCGCAGACCCCTTCTATCCTCTGTATCTTGCCAATTCATCTCGGAAAATGTGCTGACTGACACGAGGGGGGTACAGCCAAGTCGAAACCCGAATATGTGACGCACACGCCGGGCGGGGGCAAGTGGACGGTGGCCATGATCTTCTTCTCGCTCGTGTTTGCGTGGACGGAACTGTCGCAGTGGTGGACGGGATACGAGACGCACAACTTCTCGGTGGAGAAGGGCGTGGCGCATCAGATGCAGATCAACATGGACATTGTGGTGCGCATGCAGTGCGATGATGTACACATCAACGTGCAGGACGCGTCGGGGGACCGGATCCTGGCCGGGTCGCGGCTGCAGCGCGACCGGACCAACTGGAACCAGTGGGTGGACGGCGCGGGTGTGCACCGGCTGGGCCGCGACAGCGAGGGCCGCGTCAACACGGGCGAGGGATGGAAGACGCTCGTGCACGATGACGGTTTCGGCGAGGAGCATGTGCACGACATTGTGCGAGCTGGAAAGAGGCGCGCCAGATGGGCCAAGACGCCCAAGGTCAAGCGCGGCACAAAGACCGACAGCTGCCGCGTCTACGGCAGCCTCGACGTCAACAAGGTCCAGGGCGACTTTCACATCACGGCCCGTGGCCACGGCTACGTCGAGCTCGGCGATCTCAAGCACCTCGATCACGACAAGTTTGACTTTTCCCACATCATCTCGGAGTTGTCCTACGGGCCCTTTTACCCCTCTCTCGTGAACCCCCTCGACCGCACTGTCAACGAGGTCGACCCTGGCCACAACTTCCACAAGTTCCAGTACTACCTCTCCGTTGTCCCCACTGTCTACTCCCACGGGTCTGCCGTCGTCCCCACCAACCAGTACGCTGTTACTGAGCAGAGCAAGGCCATCGACGAGCACAACATTCCGGGCATCTTTTTCAAGTACGATATTGAGCCCATCATGCTGGTGGTTCGGGAGTCCCGGCACAGCTTCCTTAGCTTCCTCATCAGGGTCATCAACGTCGTCAGCGGCGTCCTCGTCGCCGGCCACTGGGGGTTCACCATTACCGAGTGGGCGCGGGACGTCATTGGTCGCCGCCGTCGTAGCAGCGGCGGCGAGGGTGTCCTCGGTGCTAAACAGGACGATTAGAGGAGGAGCAGGCATCCTTGGGACATATTGTAAAACACAAAGAGAGAAGGAGAAGAAAGGAGGGACCTGTACGTACATGCGGCAGATGTGAGCGAGTAAGGGTACGACTTTAAGCATGTACATGGAGTTTTGTTTTTTTTATACTACTACTTCAACATGAGGATGTTGCAGACCGTGTCAGTTGCGCTTGAGATGCTGCGTAGCCCGCTTGATGCCAGCGACCGACTTTGTAAATAGGTGGCGGAGGAAACACGGCATAATATCATGATCATTGAGCACCATCGGCGGTCAGAGGCGCATACATGGTGTGCACCTGATACAGTTGCCGCCAATAACAAGTCGCGCACAGCTGCCGCGTTGTCGGCTTTGACTTTGTTGTCCTGCCCCGATCGGCTTATACTCGTAGGGCGCGCCCAAGCGTTCAAGGCAATTCGCGGCTACCACCGGGCTATCAACGCGCACCAATTCCGCCTGTTGTAGGGCGTGCAGGACAAGACCACGGATGTCAACATGCAGGTTCATAGGGCGCAAAGATATCAAGAAAAGGGGAATAATGTAGTTGAGGACGAATCAAAATGAATGTTTTTTTTGTTCAGTGGTATTGATAAAGGGAGCACAGCAACAAAGGCTGTTACTCGTACTGGGACACTGACACCGGGGCGCCGCGCCGGGGATCGGGGGTGGGGCGGCGGCCACGTTTCCGTCCCTGAGTCCGAAGTCCGCAAAGCCCACCTGGGCTACACAGTCACAGTGCAGGTAGGTTTCTCAAGGAATACAATATTGAGACTTTAAATTTTATGTTGAATCTGAAAGAAAGCCTTATATAGTGTTCATATAGAAGTAGATGAATGTATGCAAGACACAAAATTCCGACGTGTACGGTCAAAAGTCGAGTCATCTGCTCCTTTAACGGAGAGTACTCGTAAGTGTTCGTGGAGGAGTGGATCATGATCCGGTCACCTCCGCCATCGCCGCTACCGCAGCATGTGTCACGGGCCCTTGTCTGGACAATGGGCATTATGACGAGGGAAAAATTCTCTCCCTCTTGTCCAGGCCAGAGCCGGGCCGAAGTTGGCATTGCTTTACATATATGCCCCTCCCCCTCCTTTTCCATTAACAACCTGGCTCTTCTCTTTCCACCGCGCACCTTTTTTCTACAACCACCCCGCAGATAGCGATTTGATCTGCTTGCCCTTCTATTTCCTACTACCGAGCCCATTACAACGTCTTTGCAACCTACAATCATGGCCCCCACCGCTGTCAGGAGCCAGGATGGCGATGTGCCGGCCGGCAAGTCGGCGGCTGGCATTGCCCCCCTCGACGCGTCCAAGCTGACGTACAACTTGACCAAGACGCCGCGCACCGTCCCCCCTGAGGCCGAGGCCAACGCCGGTACCGAGACCATCTGCACCGATCACATGCTGACGGCGACGTGGAACGCCTCGAGCGGGTGGTCTGCCCCCGAGATCAAGCCGTACGGCCCGCTGTCTCTGCTCCCCACGGCGTCGTGCCTGCATTACGCGACAGAGTGCTTCGAGGGCCTCAAGGTGTACCGTGGCTACGATGGGCGCCTGCGCGTCTTCCGCCCGGATTGCAACGCGGAGCGCATGTGCATCTCTGCCGACCGCATTTCCCTCCCTAGCTTCGACTCCGCGGAGCTTGTCAAGCTCATAATTGCCCTCCTGTCCGTCGACGGCCCGCGCTGGCTACCCCGCGACCAGCCCGGCAACTTCCTTTACATCCGCCCCACCCTTATCGGCACCCAGCCCCAGCTTGGTGTTCAGGCGCCCCGCGAGGCCATGCTCTACATCATCATCACCTACATGCCTCGTCTCGACACCCCGCCGGGTGGCATGCGCCTCCAGACCTCTCCCGCCGACATGGTTCGTGCTTGGGCCGGTGGCTTTGGGTACGCCAAGGTCGGTGCCAACTACGGCCCTTCCCTTCAGGCCACCGTCGCCGCCCGCACCCAGGGTTACCACCAGATCCTCTGGCTCTACGGCCCCAACGCTGAGTGCACAGAGGCCGGCGCGAGCAACTTCTTCATCCTCTGGAAGACAAAGGACGGCAAGAAGGAGCTCATCACAGCCCCTCTCGATGACAAACTGATCCTCGATGGCGTCACCCGCCGTAGCTGCATTGAACTCGTTAAGCAGAAGTTGTCTGACGAGATTGTCGTCACTGAGCGCAAGTACACTATCGATGAGGTCCTCGAGGCTAGCAAGGATGGGCGCATCCTCGAGGCCTTTGCTGCCGGTACCGCCGTAAGTCATTATCCACCCCGGCCCCCCCTTGGTGAAAATGACAATGCATACTGACTTTTGCCCTCGATAGTATTTCATCTGCCCCATCTCGCAAATTCACCATCGGGACACCGATGTCGATATTTCCATGGGCCCCGATGGTTCCATGGGCGAGGTCACGTCCAAGATCAAGGGCTGGGTCGGTGACATTATGTACGGTCGTGCCGACCATGAGTGGGGTATCGTCATTCCTGAAGAGCAGTAAAGTCTGCATGGATGTCTTTAGATTATTTTACACGTTTATAGTCACGGCGTTTTGGGATTCTGTTTTTCCGTGTTAGCATAGAGAAAAGTCTATCGTCATCTGCGAAGCGAGGTGGGATTTATTTTTGGCCTGGTTGAGCAAAAAGGCAATAGAGCTAACGATAAATACGTCAAACCATTGGTAACCATACATGATCTTGCCTTTGCCCACGGGCCAATAACCTCTATATACCGTGGTGGACATACAATGGTGATGCGTCCAAGAGTTTTAGTGCAGTAGGCTGCTCAAGCAAATGTGTCGTGACATTAAAGCATCACATTGTAAAACATGCTTTCTGTTTCGTCACGAATCTTTTGCATAAATTCCTATAAATGTCAATATCGAGTGAACATCTTAGGTGAAAGAGAACATCTTAGGTGAAAGAGGTGCTAACTCACTTCATGAATATCATCAATCATTTGGCTTTTGAGCTTGACAATCTGTTGGCCTTCCTTCTCAAGGTCCCTTTGCGTATTATCAGACGCATCGCGCCACTCCGAATCGTCTGGCTTTGAGCGCCTTTGGGTTTCCAACCCCTCCCACGCGGCACGTTCTACCGCCCGACACTGGTCCCATTCTTGTTTCAGGGACGCAATCTTATCTTCTGAGGTCTGAAGACTCGCCTCAAGACGTGCTAGGTGCTCTACCACAGTAGCGCATGGGTACTTTCCAGTAGGGCATTGAGTCTGGGACAGAGGCTGCTCGACGGTGGAGTACAATGTATCGTTAGTTTTGAGGATATCAGATGTCTTGTTGATAAACTGATCGATGCGCTCCTGGACTTTCGCGTAGGCACCAACGAGATCCTCTACAGCCCTGGCGTGGATAGTAGAGCCTGCCTGGATGAATGCACCTGCAGAGAACATCAGAAACGGCCTGCTTCTTGCTACAGTCTACATACTGGTGAGCCCCACTAGGGCGTCGCAAGGCATCTCTTTTCCACGTTCCATGTGGTGTGCCCGTTCTTGTGGCAATTGAGAGGTGTTGGGCAAGAAGCCTGGTCGAAATAGCTCAACCACGTCGGAGAAAGGGACTTCCAGTCCTGGATCGTTGGTGGGTGGACGACGGCACTCCGAAGGCCTCACACTCTGGAGGCGGTCCCGAAAGTCAACAAAGCCGGGAGAGCTTCCATCATTGGAATCATCCGGCGTGGGGCTTTGCAGCCGACGGTAAGAGTCGACACATGTCTTGGGAGGCATGCTTGGGAAAAAGTATAGAGACAGATCTCTGACGGGACACGCAGTGCCAATGAGATGATAATCCTTGATATGATGGACAAGATGATGTAGAGTGCATGGGAGCTGGAAAATTGGCGAGGATTTTCCTTGGTGTAGGGAGCTGGGTGTTGAAGAACCAATCTGAGGAAGGGGCAGCCGGGCATATTGGGATAGACGCTCCTTCCACTTGTGTCCCGCGTGCGACAGACAACAGGCGGACCACGCCTGTCCGGAGAGAACACGCATCGAAGGAAATATGAGGTACTAGTAGTTTAGCTCATGTCCGAACATCAGGACATGGGCACAATGGGATCTTCAGATAGATTGGAGGCCAAGCTTCCTGTCAACGAGAGAAACAACGTCGGAAAAACCAACCATAGCGCCATCCCCGACGTCGCCGCAAGCCAGAGACTTCTCAATCGGCCTCATTACTTCGACCCAGCCTTGGTCGCCTCCCCAGTCTTCCTCGAGGGTCTTGATCTGACGAGCGGTGATGGGATGGCGCCACATGCAAGTGTTCATAGCAGGAGCTACAACGATCTTCTTCTTGCTCGGGCTGTCAGTGCCAAAACTGTCAACGTAGCCAGTTGTATCCCAAGCTCTGACGACGGATAGAAGCAACGAATCGCATATGCCCGTGACCATTTTCGCCATCGAATTTGCGCTCAGTGGCGCAATCACCATGAGGTCCGCCCATTTCCTCAGCTCAATATGCAGGACTGGTGCACCACGTGTCCACGGCGGCGCCCACTCCGAAGCATCACTATAGATCGCGTCGACGTTGGGGAATCGGGCAATTTCGATCAATGATGGCTGCTCGGCGGACTGGCCGTCGAGGAAGCGGGCGGCGGAAGGCGTTAGGACAAGTCGGATTGAGAGATTATTCCGTGTCGACAGCTCTTTGACCATCTGAAATATCTTAATGGTGGCAACTGAACCGGTCTATGATAAATCAAGGCAATGTCAGCTCAAATCCACGCGAAACACAGAGTTGGGCAAACCCACAGCTGCGAGCAGCAAATGTCGCTTTCCGTCACTGCGTGCTTCGGCTACCGACTCAGCTGAGTCGTCGTGGCCGCTTAGGGACATGACGGTGGTTTGCGGGAAGAAAAAGACTCCAGCAAGGCTGACAAGGATGACGACGAGATATTGTCAGTTATCCTGACACGAGCAGGTCTACCATGTCTTGATAATCCCCCTCCTAATAAATTCTGGTAGCTACCTTCATTCTCTCGGCAAGCGCTAATATTTGGGGGGCGGAAGAGCCGAGATCGCTTACTACTGGCGGTTTGATTGGTCAGCTGCCCGGGTGGTCGCCACAGGAGCGGGATTGCATCACCAAACATTTCTTTCGTCTCTAGATTCTTCTCTGCGACATCACGCACATCCTCGCAACATACGCTGAGCAACCATGTTTGCACGCGCACTTTCATCCGTACGTACTGCGATTCAAAGAGCTTATTGTTGTTATCGACAATTCCGAGTGGGATCGATACTGACTGAGCTGAGCTACAGGGTCTCCGCCGACAGGCCATGCGCCCCATGGCCTCTGGCGGCGGCGCCGCCACCACGAGGGCCTCTGTCCCGGCCTTTGCCGCCCGACCGTTCCTTTCGCCTTTTCAGATGCGTCTCCTATCCGACGAGACACGGTCAGCGATTGATAAGGCCGTTGCATCGGCACCCGTCGTGCTGTTCATGAAGGGGACACCCGAGATGCCGGCCTGCGGATTCTCGCGTGCCGTCATCCAAATCCTCGGCATGCAGGGAGTCGACCCCGCCCGCTTCGCTGCGTTCAACGTCCTCGAGGACGATGAGCTGCGTTCCGGAATCAAGGAGTACTCGGAGTGGCCGACCATCCCGCAGCTCTATGTCAACAATGAGTTTGTTGGTGGATGCGACATCCTTGTCTCGATGCACCAGAACGGCGACTTGGCCAAGATGTTTGAAGACAACAAGCTCCTAGTTGCCGAGGACGGAGAGTCGGAGCATTGAGTTTTGGAGATCTAGCCATAGAGGTTGTGATTTGTGTATGTACGATAGCCTGTTGTCGACGAGGCAAGATTTCAAAAGGTAGTAAAACCTCAAACTTACCTAGAGCATTTTGCGCACATATGGCAACCCCTGATCGATGCCTTGTCCATCGTCAGCTGGGTTGAGTGGTTACGACTTGGCCGCAAATAATATTCTGAGCGTTGTTATATCACCAAGCCCCTGTTTAAAGTGCGTTTGCTTGTTTCGTCTCTTCTTTTTCCTTTTGCGATCGAGGGGACCTACATTCCATATCGCCCATTGCCCATACGTCGACAGCAACGCACTTTCATCCAACGTACAACGTACCAGCCGGTCTGGTTAACTGAATGTATACCCGTTCTATTCAGCTATATTATTGTTCTGGAATAAGAAGTCACCAATGGGTCCTGCCGATATGGCATAGATGCCGTTACACCGGGTACGCACCGCCGTCTGCCCGCATGTCGCTACCAGCAGACCACACCAGCGTTTCGTCTACAGGGTCCACCGTTTGCCGAATGATCTGGCCCCTCCCGAACATACTTCTCTCAATGCCCTTAACAATTTCGATCTTGTGGCCGAGGCTGATTAGCCCATCCACCGTCTCCTGGGACATCCCCTCTTCCACGTGCACAGTCCAGTCCATCACGTTGCCCTCGTGCATCTTAGCACCGATACACACTCTTGGGGCATCCAAAGCCTGCTGCGGATTCAGTTTACCAATAATCTGACCCAGGAGAACCTGCACATGGCCCTGAGGCTGCATGAAGAGGCCCATAACGCCAAATGCCGAATGAAGGGAGCCATCGGAGATGTTGGTTGCCATTCCGGGGATGATGGTATGGTATGGCCTCTTCCGCGGCTCCAGTCGGTTGGGATGGTTTTGGTCAAGGGAGAAGTTGGCGCCGCGAGCCTGAAGCGTGAATCCGCACCCCTTGGGGATAATTCCAGATCCAAAGCCTTCGTAGTTTGAGTTTATAAAGGACGCGGCATTTCCCTCCGAGTCAGTCACGGCAAAGTAGACCGTGTCAGAAGTCTGCAGAGCTGGCGACACAAATTCGTGAGGCTTACCAGGCTCCATTGGTGCAGATGCTCTGGTTGCATCAAATAGCTTTGCCCTCTCAGCCAGATATTCGGGGCTGATCATGGCTTTGACGGGCACCTCCCTGACGTTGGGGTCGGCAACGAACCAGTTTGTGTCGGAAAAGGCGATGCGAAGAGATTCGAGAACCGCGTGAAGGTATGGTGCCGTGTTGACATCCTCCGGATTAAACGTGGGAATCTTTCCCTGCTTCTCGAGCTCCTGGATGATGCCCATGGACATCAGGGCCACAATCCCCTGCCCATTTGGCGGGTGCTCCCACAACTCGATTCCACCTTGGCTTCCTGGGCCGTCAGATAGACCCTGGCCGTAGAACTTGACTGAGATTGGGTCCACCGGTTCACTCTTGGTGTCCAGGTGGTGCTTCAAGTCTTCCATCTCCAGATTGCCACCCCTGTCCTTAACGACCTTGATGATCTCCTCGGCTATCCGGCCAGTGTAGAAACCCTTCGTGCCCTCTTCGGCGAGGGTACGGAACGTTCTGGCTAGATTGGGATTCTTCATGATTTCACCGGCGCGCGGGGGCCTGAATCCATCACTAGCGGATGGATCCCTCTTGAATAGTTCGCTGTAATTTGGAGAAGCATTGCGGATGAGCTTTGAGTGAAAGTTCCACTATATAATTGTGTCTTATTAGCATTGTGCACACTCGAGCAGTAAATGGAATATCGGGGCTTTCCTACATAATGACCAGTAATCTCAGAGACGGGGAACCCCTTTTCAGCGAGCTTTATAGCAGGAGCTAAGATACTGCCCATCGATATCTTGCCACTCCCAAACTTCTGGTGAGTATCGGACCATCCGGCAGGAGCACCAGGAACAGTAACGGCATGGATGCTGGTCATAGGGATACCGCCCTTGTCGCCAGCCTTGAGCCCCAGCGAGCCACGGACATGGTCTATGGTGTATTTGGCACCGCTCCTGCCAGATCCATTCATCGCCTTGACTTTCTTCTCTTTGGCATCCCAAAACAGAAGAAAGACATCACCTCCGATGCCTGTGGAACAAGGCTCCGTCACATTAAGGGCGGCAGCTTTCAATCACCGATCTGTTAGCTCGGTTATCCTGTTTATGATTGGGGTGGGTGCGGGATATGACCTACCAACTGCAACGGCCGCGTCCTGGGATACGAGTAGTGGTGGTCAGCATGGCATCACTCATCGGACACTGTAGGGTGGCTTACAGCGGCATTTCCGCCAGCCCGCAGGATTTCGAGTCCGCATTGGGCCGCAAGTGGCTGCGAGCAGGAGACAATTCCTTCTGTGCTGTGCACGACGCTTCGGCGGGATGGGAACCTCATGTAACTGGCCGATGCGGCCGGGAAGAGGGACGAGCTAGGGAGAGGCATGATGATCCAGGCGCTAACATGTACACGATTGACAACAAGAAGGAATCGCGTAATTATTCGTTCTGCAGATGCTGAATCAACAGCCACGCAGCCTTAAAAGTGTGATGTGGTGTACAAGAATGTAAATTAATGGTCATGCGGCAAGAGCCGAGAGGGGTGTGTGAGGCAAGGCGGCGGCACACGGGCGCTATCGTCTCAATAGCCAGAATCCGGGTGAGGTCACTTACCCAGCGGTACTCGTAGAGCACTCCACAAAACCCCCTGCAGTGGGGAACCAAGAGAACGAGGAGGGGGTTTTGTCAGTGGGCACGCAGGCTATGAGTACTTGCATTGGGGCAATTGGCGTCGTGAGTACATACATGTAAATGGTAAAACAGACGGAGCCGAGCCGAAGAGGGATTGGGGGACGAGGAGACGCGGGGGCGGGAGCGGGGTTGTAATTCATCTCGGCCGAATCCCGATATCGCATCACTTCCAAAATGAAGCCTGAGCGCGAGAGATGCTGGGTCTGACCAAGGGTCCCTGCATGCACCAGATTACATAACGATATGGGGCCATCATGCCTGTCGACGAATTTTCACGCGAGACCGACCTCCTATTAACATGTACACATCATGGTTAATCTCCCACAGCTTGCCAACGGCTCAAGGCTTCCCCGCCTCATCTACGGCACCTGTCTTGCTCCCACAGGGGAGCCACAGACGGATGCCGATCTGGCTCTCCTGAATGGCTATTGCGCGATCGATACGGCCTCGTCGCGGAGCTTGCACGACGAGGTCAAGGATGGCCAGGCCATCGGCAGAGCACTGTCGAATTCTGCCACGGGCCGCTCGACATTCTGGGTCCAGACAAAGTACACGCCGCCCATAAGCCAGCCGGCAGATAAAAGCCAGTGGCCTTACAGCTCGAATGATCCCCAGAGAATGCGCGTATTTAAGTCATTTGCGAGAAGCTCGGCCGATCTCCAGGCCGGCTCCGTCGACGTCTACTTCCTCCACACAATGCTCGGCACTCTCGAAGAGATGATTGAGGCCTGGAAGGCAATGGAGGAACTGGTATCCCATGGCGCAGCACGATATCTGGGTCTATGCAATTCCCCTCTTGAAGTTCTTGAGGATGTCTGGGCAAGCGTCGATATCAAACCACTTTTCGTCCAAAACCCCCTAAACCGCTCCGACAAAGGATACAGCGTCGACACTGTCACATTCTGTAAGAGAAGAGGGGTGGTATTCCAAATATTTGGTGTCTTTTGGAAGTGCAACGCAGACCTCCTCCAGTGTGCTCCTGTGCAAGATGCCATGACCACCGGCCTCACGGCGCACCAGTCACTTCTCCGACTTCTCCTTGAGGCTGCCAAGGAGATTGGCATTGAGCTCTGCATCTTGGACGGGACTACTAGTGCCACGCATATGAGGGAGAACATTGCAATATTGGATCTCACGGCCGCTATCGATGAACCCGTCAGAAGGGCTTTCATCGAGCTCTTGGGTTGGGGCCAGTTCATGGCCTAGACGCTGCCGGCATCCGTTGAATGGCATCTGAAAAGCGACTCCTCAGCTGCAATTTCACAATCTGGTTGTATATACGACAAAAATATATTTCATTACCCATATCTGGTCAGTAGCCCCCATTATGCTATGCTGAATCGATACGAATGATTGTTGAACAGCAACCCCTTGCCCACACCGTATGCTACCACAGCAAAGCTCGATGCTCCGACAGTCAACGGGAAAATCTGGTCAAAGGTTCTGCACTGCCACACGCCCTGGACATGGTTCCATGTCAGGGTGAGCTCAATCGAGGCTATAAATATAGCCAAGGCAGCCCCGCTGCCGATGAGTTGTCCGAGTCGTACCACAATTTTGAACCCGGTCCCGTTCGTTCGGGACACGCTAGGCCGTTGGTCCCAGTGGCTTAACTTGGCTGCGAAGGACTTGGAGACTCGATACAGCTGTGCGACAAGTAATCCAGCCGAGCAGACAACACTGATGATAAAGAAGACCTTGAGGACGACCAAGACCCAGCCGAACAAGTGTGCCTTGCTGAAGAAAAACACAACCTCCTTGCAAGGTGCCCGATCCATGCCAAACATGCCGACAAACAAGAACCAGACTCCGTAGGAAGTGATGAGAGTATTCAGGGTGAGCCCAGCGAACGTATCGACCCTGCCGTCTGTCCGATTGGCAGCCTCTAGTCGACCACTGGCTTGGAGACCAAACGAGGATGCCCAAACCCCGGCGTAGCAAAACATGAGGACAATATATCCCTCGAGGGCCCGGACATGATCACTCGGATACTGGCTGATGCGAACGAGACCCGCAAACATGGCAACCTGATAGCAATTGGAAGCTAGACGTGTCGTGCCAATGTCGGAATGGTTGATGTTTTCAGTGAGAATTGACGACAGCCACTGCAAGTAAATGCCGAGGCGAACGCCAAGGCCCAATATGTCGTCGTTGCCCTCGAAATCGCAGCTCTGCGGCAGAGATACGCTCGCAACATTCAAGCTGCGCAGCGTGGTGTTGAGATCCATAGCCCCCCTCCAAAAGAAAAAGAAAGAAAACTGCCGGCTCTGTTGTGCGGCACGGCCCGTACCGAGGGTGCTCATGAACCAACGTATGAATAGCCGAATTGGTTTCACGGCAGGCGTAGGGAGGTTGCATACTCCGTACATACACTCAAAAGGAAAACAAACACTTCTGCAGCGTCATTTTGACCAAAATTTGTCCCATGGTAACTCTGAATCGGCTATACTCGTGTCGCCCGGCTAGCATTAGGAAGGAGCCTGGGGTCCTTACTCCGCGAGTCCGTAATACTGCCGCCTACGAGTGACAAGGCTTTGTGGCTTGCATGAACCCCTGTTTAATTCTCTGAGGATTTGAGTTTGGGACACCAACTACAGTCGCCCACCTGCAGCTGGGCTTACTGCTTACTCTGCACTACAACTGCCCATACGTATCATAATGTTACAAGGCATCGGCATTACGACGGACGTGTCAATACATGTACGGATACTCCGCAATACGGAGTACTACGGAGTACATGGATGTAAACAAACTTGATCGATACCGAACCCCGCATAAGCCTGAGGGATTCATGCATTGGCGACATGCACTGACGCCCGGGAGGCTAGGCTAAGACGAAAACGAGAGGGCGGACAATAAGTACTCGCAATATCACCTGCATTTAGACGCTGTGGCTTTCGGGGACCTTTCCAAATCGAACAGTAACGCCGTCCAATTTCCAAGTGAAGCTTTCGATGCGGCCTTTGACTTGGCGGTAGAAAGTGAGGAGAAACTCCCCCCAATCGTTGAAGCTGCTAAGAAAACCCCTAATCAAGGCCTCTTGCGGGGTGCTGGGGGCAAGGCTCCATGTATCGTAATGGTAGTGCACCAAGTGGAACGATTGTCGAAAGTGTCCGTTCACTGCAAGCTCCAGTCCGTTGTCTGCGTGCTTTCGTATGGAGACCTGCAAACCATGTCGGCTTTGAAATCGTGAGTAGACTCCCACAAAGTCACCCAACGATGGCTGTGGCGTGCCCTCGACTCGATGCTCCCTCAAAGGTTCAATGATGGTCCTTGCGTACAAAGTCGCGCACTCTTGAGCGGCCGTCTTTGCAATCTGCACGTAATCGTTTCGTGATGCGAAACCGAAAATCTCCTGAGTGATGTCTTGAGCGATCCAGTCGGTGCAGTCGCTTAGGCCGGTTCCATTCGAAAGAACCACGATCGCAGCACTTTTCTCAGGGAATAGGTAGAACGAGCTTGTGTATCCAAGGACGTCCCCATTGTGCGAATACACCAAGGTTGCTGGGTGTCCTTTCCCCAATACTGGGGAAGAGAACCGTCGATTTGGTGAGATCATGCCGAGAGTCGCAGGTGTTGTTTGGCGTACCCAGCCCAGGCAGTACTCGCCCGCTTTCGTAGACCTTGGGCTGATGATCGTAGCACCCTCGAGGACTCTCGTCACAGGAGACTCCCAGTTTCCCTTTTCAAAAGCAGAATCACAGACACTGAGCATGTACTTTGCCCACTTGAGCATGTCGTTAACTGAGCTCCGAATGCCCCCAGAACAACCGTGCATTGCAGACGCAGATATTTCTGGTTGATGTACTGTGTGTAGTTGTTTATCAGGCCCAACTACACACGGCTCAGCCAGATTAGGCTGGCCCGTGAACGTTTCCCAGTCCGCAGTGGTCTGGTGCATCTCGAGCTTCGATAGAATGGTCGACCGCAGGAACTCGTCCCATCGTCCACGCCCACCGTACCTCTCAATGATTTCCCCGGCAACTGAAAAGGGCAGGTTCGTGTACCAGAATTCGGTTCGTAAGTCTGACCTTTTTGGTAGCTCATTCAGGAGGTGAATGACGTCCTTCTTCGGAGCGAGAATTTTCCCGTCCAGCCCTTGAATCAAATGGTCGAGACTGACGAGCCCGCACCGATGGCTCACAAGATCAACCACTGTCAATTCGGCTTCCAGATTAGGGTCGGCCTTTATGTTGATTTCTGGAATAAGTTTGGACACCTTGTCTGTCCACTGAATCTTATTTTCGGAAACAAGAACAGAGAGTGAAGCCGTTATGAAGGCTTTCGTGAGAGACGCGATACAATAAAGGGTATCCCCGTCCGATGACAGTGTTGACTTGACGTTGCGGTACCCCAGAGAATGGTTGAACACCACCTGGCCATCCCAGACGACGCCGATCGATACGCCGGGCTGTCCCGTGCAAGCCATGATATCCTCAAGTACCGAAACCCGGCTCCTAAGTCGGGCGTCCATTTTGGATGCTGTATTAGGCGTTTTCGAGAACTCCCAGAGTCCAATCTTCACCATGTGACGAACCTACTATTTCAAGTCAGTAAAACGATAGTCGCACGGTAGAAATATGTGCGGTGGCAAATGGACGAGGATACATTAATGGTACGCTTTAACCGGGCACTTTATGGCAGCATGCACGCTCGGGGTTGCTGCAGTTGAGATGCCTGTAGAAGGTGGTGTGTAGAGGAGGTGATAAAGAAGAAAGTAATTAACACGGCATGCACCGTGACCATCACTACCTACATGTACATGCGTGGACTCTAAGGAAGGAGAAGGGTATGTTAACCCCTCTCCCCCGCCATGTCACGGACTTTTGAATCTTGCTCCTTTCTCCATTGCAAGTGGAAACCCCAAAATAAAAACCACAACATCATAATTATTCAAGCCCCAGTTCCCAGCCATCTAAAGCTACCCACTCACAATGGACAAGACCTCCGAGAGCCGGGAGCAGCCATGGAAAGCCTGGCTTGATCAGGAGATTGCAGCTCGGGAGCAAGTCGACTCCGCCAAGGGCAAAGACGATTGCCAGGACAAGATCAAAGATTACGTGGACCAGATGAAGAAGGACGGAGATAAGATGGATCTTCCCAAGGGCAGTATGCAGCAGTTTGACGAGAATGCTACATACTACACACCTGGAGGCGGCAACAAGGCCGGCTAAGTGACATGTAAGTCCCCCCCTGTCCCCATTTCCCGTATTAATACATATTTCTTACCAGTGAAAATAGTCAGACTTCCGACATGAACACACAGGGATATTCTATGAGAAGGCCAATTTCAAGTGATTATAAGTACGAAGGTTTTTATGTACATGTGACAGCTTCAAGAGTTCTCAATACATTGAATATTCCGCCTCCCTATGGATCTAACTAATCTATAAGAAGAGCTCTGATTTCCATGCTTTCCCTCGGCGAGCAGTCGGCCGGAGCATCATCCCAGCTGAAGGCACAATGGGGGGTGCCTTTGATTCAACAATTAGTACCATGTTTTCTTTACAACGCAGTGATAACTTACATAACGCGACCCCTTTTCCATTCTCACCAGCCCAGGAGTCAAACATCTTGATAAGCATGACCTCTTCCTGCTCCATATTCCTTGCAAACCACCACTCGTGAGCAGGATTGTGGTGTATTTGGAAGGACTCTCCTATGTATCCGGGAGATGGGAGGTCACAGGCCACGTAATCAGAGGCGTTTGTTGTTCGCCAGTCACAAAGAGCCAAGGGGCGATGCTGTAGTGGCTCAACCAAAGGGCGCCAAATGCTAGTCGGGGGCGCATTAGAGAGTGAAGGAACTATACTGTGACTGCAAGACAAGGTACGAACTTGATAATCCTGACGTGTCTGTCTTTTAGTTCCTCGAACTGGCCTGGAAATATCCTCTTGAGACGAGAGTAGGTAGATCCGGGAGTTTGATCTGATGATAGAGTTAGAAATCGACTCCACTGGCCTCATATAAAGCTCATACATACCGACATGTGCATCCCATGCCGTGCCCATCACTTGCTCACTTCGTAGCTCGGCTGACGCATCATAACTGTCCAGGAGGTTTGGGCCAGCATCGCGAACCTATGCCAGACTTTTAGCGTTCATGCGCGAGTCTTTGCCTGATAAATGAGGAGGCTGACCGTGGCATCAAAGATGTAGACAATTCTGGCACCGAATTTGCGCTTTAGGTACTCTTCAGCTTCTGGATAATATTTTCTATGGATGCAATCCTGACTTCGAAGCTCCTCCCCCGAGAGAGAAGTAGGGAATCGCGTAAGCTCGAACCCCTGAACATCTGTCGAGAAAGACTCCGGCGAGTCCTTTATGTCTCTGATGTCAGCCTCGTGAAATGTTATGCTCAAATTGCTTGCTTTAGCACCAGGGGTATTGTAAGGAACAAGTGCAGAGGCATACGGCTTGACCGTCTTGTAAAGCTCAAGCCGGTCGAGGTATCCAATGTGACTTCCCGTACAATACACAGACATGGCTAAGGCCGCACAATTGAAGCAAGGGAATCGCGTGTCACAGAGATGGGGTAGATTGACCTTGAGCTAAATTCGAGAGAAAAAAATGTTTTTAAACGCGGGGAAGAGGTTAACCCCCAAAAGCCATATACAAAGGCTTATTCTATCATACAAGAGCTCTCAAAGATGAGGGGAATCATACCGGCCCAGGATATGCATGTCCGGAATCTAGATATGTCCACAGAACGGAATATCGCCTCCGCCACTTCAGGAAAATTCAATAGTCCACTGAACGCCTTGCGGGCTTGCAGAATCAACCCCACGTCGCACTGCATAATATTGCATTCTTACTTACTGCAGCTAGCTGGTCTGGTGTAGCGTACATGTATTTGCGGATCTGCCACATGCATGTCAGACTGAAAGTGCAACAGGCAAGTTGGCAAACTTGGATGGAAACACCTCGGGTTTGTGATGCCCTATCTTTATGTGTGTTACTGGCCATACTTGGTATTGTTACTTTCATTACCGATCAATCTACTAACCATTCCCACTTCGATCCGTAGCTTCTAGCCGTAGGGCACCAATGAGTTATACGACTCCTCATCAAGTGGTGAATCCCCGCCTTTCAACTGCCGATACAGAGCTTCAGCTTCAAGGGCAACAGAGGACGCTGATGCTTCACCAAGATTGGCAAGGACCTCCGAATACTTGAACAAAGATCGCGCCAGAAAGCGCTTGTCCATGTTGGAATCTCGTGATCTAAGAACCCTGATAGACTCATTAAGATAGTCTCTGAGCCAATTAAGATATACATATTAGCAGTGCTCCAATAGCTCAGAATTAGGCAATTGTACTTACTCGGCGCATATCAGCCCATCTTCCTTGGAACTGCCAGTGAGCTTGAGGTGACATAGAGCAAGAACGTGGAGGGTAGCTGCCGTGTCATGATGATCGCCCAGGACTTTCTCGCGTATATGAAAGGCATTCTCCAGTTGCTTGAGTGCCTCGTCATATAGGCCTTGATCCATCCTCATGCATCCATAGTTATGGTACGCCAAGGCCAGACGAGCAACTGAAGCCTCCCCAGTACCCGAAGCGAGGGCCAGTTCGAAATTGCGTGTAGCCGTGTTGTAGTCTCCCATCATTGCCAGTGCCATGGCGAGGTTGAGGTAAGAGAGGCACATAAGATGCGACAGGGAGAGTTTCCGCTCATGGCGCTGCTTCAATTCAAGGGAAACACCGCCATAGATGCACGAGAGCTGGTAATTTCCCATGGATAAATGAATTCCAGCCAAGTTGTTGTAGGCATTGGCCATGAAAAGATCGTCTCGGAGGCCCCAGGCGGCTTTCCCCACAGCCAGAGAACGTTTCTGTTGTATCGACTTGCATTCGTTGAAACAAGAGATGGCCTCGTGGAGTTGTCCAATGTCTCCGAGTACACTCCCATGAATGGATAGTATCTCAGCATGAAGCAAGACATCATCGAATTCCTCCATGTGGCAAAGAGATGTAGCCTCGGCAAGAAGAAAGTTCCCTTCTTCTTTGACTCCAGACACCCAGAGGTCAAATGCTGCGAAAAGAAGAAGACGCGCGATGGGTTTTGGATCCCTGATCCACGATCGAACCCTCCACAGCTCCTTACTCATGGCAATGATGTGAGGAACATGCCGAAGCGGTGCCCATTTTTGGTCTCCTAGCTCATGATCCCACGGGGTCTTCTGTGGGAGCAGGCTGCCTAAGTATTTTGCAAGTCGCTCAAAACTTTCTCCGAGGATCGTCTCGCTCAATCTGTGGAGCAGGTACCGTTTCACCTGACGATGGATTGTATAAGAGGTTTCCATATGGCCGGGTTGCTTTGAAATCAGGGAATAACGCCTGATCTTTTCCATGGACTCCCGATAGCTGATATCCGATTAGTTCATATTAATCTGGGAATGAAGTGGTACTGGAGGAGGCACTCAACTGGACTTTCCGCTGGAAATCTGCATTCGAGCGTTGAACAAAAGTGTCGACAAGAAGCTGTTCTTCAACCTTTTCGCAATCAAGAAAACAGCATGCGGCGAGTATTGTAGAGTCTTTGGTCGACAGTCTCTGGTGAGAGAAATCGAGAAAGTTGGCCAAGGTACGGGGGCATGACTCTGCAATGCTGTCATCCCAATTGTCGAAGTGATCAGGATCCTCCCTATACTCCTTTATGAACTCCACCGGATCTTCCTCATTCGCACATATGTATGAACTGAGATGGCGAATTGCCAATGGCAAACCCCCAGTCTCTTCGAAAATCATCTGTGCTGCACCGGGATGAATGTCCTTCCCATGGCGGTCAAATATCTCCTTGATCATGGCGACCCCTTCGTCAGAGGTCATGGATTGTACGTCGACCGATCGGCTGATGTTCTCCGAGTGAGTCCATTTAGAGTCCTGGGTTGTGATAATGATAGACCCGCAAACTGATGGCCATATCTGTTTCACGTCGTCCATTGTCGTGACATTGTCCAGGATAAGCAACCACTTGATGTCTGTGAATGTGAGCCCATGCTAGGGAGACCTTGACAAAGACAGGATTGGTATTACCAGTTGTACTCATCCATCGCCTCATGCTCGCTTTCAATTGATCCGTGTCACTTTCTTCCATCCCGATGGACGTCGCCATGTTGTTAATTCCTTCGTTTGTTCTGACTGCTGTATCACAGGTGATCCAGAAGCACGCATCATAGGTATCCCGATAACCATGTGCATATTCCAACGCAAGTTGGGTCTTTCCAACACCACCAAGACCATGTAGGACGACAACTTGCTGACGACCTGGGTGCTCTCCTGGGTCTAGAGAGCCGTGGATATTTTCCAGTGTGCCTTTGCGACCGGTGAAAATATGACTTCTCGGAAATGGAACGAGAAAGAGACCAGAGCCCTGGGGCCCGATGGGCGGTGCGCGGGTCTTGTCATCCCGAATCGCTGATATGAGTTTGTCATATCGTTCGATTTCGGTCTTTTCGCTCTGTTGTTGAAGGGCATACCCTGCTTCCTCAGTGACTCTCAGCTTTAACTGTTCAAGCTCTTGCCTAGACTGTTCAAGACGCTCCGTGTAATGTCTCCATTTGACCTTTCGCAAGGGATCTGGAAGCAGGTTAATAACCAGATATCAGTGATGGAACAGGCCGGATAATGCTGCTCACTGAGGCTAGAAGACTTGTTCCTCCCAAAAAACTTGACACACTGAAACGTGACCGTCATGTACTCGTCAAAGACTCTCTGTATGGCAACACGGAGGCTCGGGCTTTCAGGTAGTGCTTCTTGGTACGAGACCATTCGTGGGAGACCTTCCAGAGCACATTCGAATGCCGACATAATGGCGTCTAGAAATTCAGCCTTACTGCAAGACATCTGATAGGAACGGTTAACGTGAACCAAAAAGACATAGGAGTCCCCACGGGAACTAAGACTAGGACCAACCGACAGGACGAGCCCAAGAGCACCCCATAGTGACTTCGACGGCAAGCAGAGACCGGATGTCAGTACATCTGCGGCAGCTGCCATAGGGCTCATCAAATTGATGATGTGACTCAAACGATCAGAGGTCTTCTCGACACGCAGATTGGTATGCTGGCGTTGAAGGTTGTTGAGAATCGTATCCAGATCATCCTTATCTGCTACCTGGTGGAATTGTTTTCGCTCCTCGGGCGTGAGCTGGCTTTGGAACTCCGCCTCGACCCGAGTCCATTCCGTGACATCTGCATATTGTTGAGATACTCTGCTGGCACGACGATCTGCCATTTCATCAACCAACAGCTATTTCCTGTCGGAGAGGTGAAGCGGGTTAGGTTATCGTGGCGGAGTATTCTGCAACTACCAGCATCGTGTTGGTTGAAACAACCAACGACGTCTCCCTAGCCTTTCGTTCCTTATTACCAACAGGCTGGCCGTCACAGAGGAATGAGGCTTATGTCGAGAGCTGCATGTACACAGTGTGGCACTAATGCATTCATTCTTGCCTGCGTTAGTCACGGGAATAGGTGCAGGAGGTCAACCTGGGACAATGCATGCCCTCAGGTGCGGGGAGGAGCTGTGTGCTGCCAGGTGCATACCTGCTCGTGTAACTACACTGATGAGTTGCATGATGACAAGAACTGGGAAGTTTGCGAAATGTAAAAAGTGTGGGCACGTTCTCTGTCCGCGCCCCATTAGGAGTGCATGCAATTGAGTGTTTCGTGGCTGTGTTCAAACAAAAGGGTTGGCGACCGAAGGCCTTTAGCCCCCAACTACTCTGCCGGCTTGTTTGTGAGGAAGACGGAACAGAACTTGTGCGAGTGCGACTCTACTATCGGTCTTCTGGCAGGACGGTTCTCGGGCTGTGCTACATATGACCACAAGCCACACAGAGCATATGAACTTTTGCACACACCGCCTACGGCGACGGGAGCACTGCCGTCATTCATTCCGAGAACACTACATACATGTACATAGTGAGAGCTAAGCCAATACAAAGACGGAAGATATTCGCGGAAGATACCTGGTGTTTAAACATGTACGAGTTGTTTCCGTTCGGCCACCAGAAGTTTATTTCTTGAGTGTGAAGACTCGCACCCACTAGGTCCAGGGCAGGCTCCTATATTTATCAAAAAGAGCCGATGGTTCCCTCAACCCCCGCCTCCTTCATTGAATCAGCACACGGGAAATACTATAAATCTGTGGACTCAAAGACATCCAGATCGAAGAGAACAAAAAGCGAGAGCAGAGATAAGTGTATCCGTCTAGCAAGCGTATATCATGGCGGAAACATGCAAGACTGCCTCACCGAAGTATGTGATATGATACGCGTTTGTATTGTATGGATCCATTCTGACGACGTGCAGTTTCGAAAGTATCAAAACCCAGATTGGTACCATACGTCAAACCTTTGGGACACCCTCAATATCCTGCGGTGTCCTCCATCATGGGAAAGTCATTTTCTACCACGGAGAAGGGTTTGCCGATGTCGACAAGGGGCTTCAGCCCAACGCCGATACGTTATATCTCGTGGCGTCCTGCACTAAGGCGTTTACTTCGGCAACATGTGCAATCCTCGAGAGCGAAGGAAAGCTGAGCTGGTCTGAACCACTGTCGACATATCTCCCCAACTTCCAAACGGTCAATGATCCAATTGTCGGTAGGCGCGCCACTTTGAGAGATATTTGCACCCACAATTCTGGCCTGGCACCCGTGGATCACGCAGCCGCAGGCTTCCACGATGAATTCTACAACAGTGGGCATGACCAAGTTGCCATTGCCGCAAACCTCCCCGTAGCTTACGATTTTCGGTCAAAGTGGCTCTACAACAACTCGATGTATGGGGTCGTTGGCGAGACCATTGCAAAGGTCTGCGGCAGGAGCGCGGGACAGACGATTAAAAACAAGATCTTCGAACCCTTGGGCATGACGAGATCATGCACAAGTTCCGCGGAATATATGGACAAAAATGTGGCTCAAGGATACTCAGTTCTCAACGATGGGACTCCTCGCCCTCTCGGCGACCCCAAACTCGAAGATGGCGGCACCCAAGGTGCCGCTGGCTTCGTCCGCAGCTCTGTAAACGACATGTTGATATGGGCTAAAGCTGTTATGGAATCCGAAATGGACGACAACGCCACAATGGAAAGCTCGAAACTTCCCGGAATCGGCTTTACACGCTGTGCACACCACCCCATAACCAATGAAAATGGGCTCGGGGAGAATGCGTATGGGATGGGCTGGTTCAGGCACACGATACCCTCAAAATGGCTGTCATCTATCGGACCAAACTTTGCGATCCTGCCTGACCCCCCCATTATTGGTCGCGAAAGCAGCCCAAGACTTACTGTGGCCCATTGGGGAGAATTTCAGGGCTTCTTGACGTCGTTCTATACGTTTCCTTCGACGAAGAGCGCCGTTGTTGTTATGGCAAATTCATCACCATCACGCGGAGACCCTTCCGATCTAATTGCTCAGGCGCTTTGTCAGGAGCTATTCGACATGCAACCACGAGTCCCACTTGAGGCTTATGCTGCCAGAGCCAAAGATACAGCTGATCGTATTTGGGATTTGGTTGTCGAGGAGTGGGTTCTCTCTCGGATCCAGAATACCGTGCAACCTCCAGCACAGGACTTCGTGGGCATTTTCAGAAATGAGGGGCTGAAGCTTGACATCGAGGTGCGCGAACTGGATACGGAGGACAAGGGCCAGGGCTTGAATCCCGAGCTACTTCGTTTCACTGTTAACAACTTGCCGCGCCAGTCTGCAAAACTACGACACTATCACTACGACGTTTGGTCTTTTCTTCCAGACTCGAGAGATGACGCTACTCGCAAGGGCCTGGAGCCTTACATGAAGGTTCAATTGGTGTTGTTGTCGTTTGTGCGTGACACGAGTGGCAGCGTTACAAGTTTGGAATGGGATTTACAAGCTGGAGAATGTGAAGGTCCCGCTCCTGGTTTAGAGTCTGCAGTGAAGCCAATATGCTTCAACCGGGTATCATACGGAAATACATGGTAGACGTATGGCAGCAGAATCAGAAGAAGCGAAATTAGTATTGTTTCAATCAAGATAACTTAGAGGTATTGTTTACTGGATCTCCTTGTAATAATCAAGTTCACTTGTGAGAATCATGCACATATTACCAACCCCGCAATAGTGTCTGAATCACTGTTTGACGGAGGATTGGAAAGAGCTCAAGCATGGCGTTTATGAGTATGCAGCCACTGGTCCATGTGACTTTGTCGCAGTGCCAAAATACGAAGGCACTGTGCATCGTGACCACTTGTGCATATATTGATGTATTCCATCATGCGAGGCGTTTTAAGTATCTGCCAGAAAAGGGCAGCCACGTCGAGGCCGGTGTCTTTGCTGCGGTAGTCAGCTTATGGATCATGCACGAAGCCCGCATCTTATCCAATGATATGTCGTAGTAAAGAACATAGTCAAGCCTCCCGTACTGATTGGGACGTGGCAAGAAGCGAGGGGAAGCTTGATGGGCCCAGGCTCCTATCTGGTGTCGCACAAACCCCATGGAAAGTCACACCGGGCGGAATGCGCCTTGCAAAAGTAAAGGCGGAGAAAGACGATCATGAGTAAACCCGAGCGTCAAGTACATAAACACTCCTTGTTATCTCTGTTATATCCATCATATCCATCCACATAACTCACCCTTAGGTCCTTTGTATGAAACCCGGAATTGCAGGAACACCATTGAAAAGAAAACGAGATCTGAAATCGACAACATGGGTGAACAAGGCCCAGTCAATGTGGAGTACATGGGATCCCATGCGTACAATGCAGCCTTGCCTCCAAGCGAAGACCCTTTTCGACATTCATCTTTGGCAAACTCTCATAATCATCATGAGTTGCATCCTTGGGGCAAAGACGTCATTGTTGGAAGTCAGGAGTTTGACGCCCTGTATGCCGAGGCCAACAACCGCTACCTCTACCACTTGTGGTACAAGCCAGAACTGGCTCCATACATGGCAACAGAACTTCTCAGCATGACCCCAATCTCGAAGGAGGTGATGACACACATGGATGTAATGCTCAAGGATCTCTTGGTGTCCGGAATCGATGTTGCTATCCAATCCCCCGACGGAAAGGCTGTCCTCGCAGAGATCCAGAGGATTCTGGACGACACGAAGCTTTCACCCGGCGACAAAATATTTGTCAGGCTCAGCGCAACGTCAAACAAGGATAGCTTTGCCCTGAATGTCCCGACAGCCAAGCCAGATGCCCTTTCACCCAATGCCGAGACTATCCTCAGGCGGCTTCTCACTAGTGGCAGGTCCGTTGGAAGGTTGTTTGCTCTCTCAGACAACATTTGGCGCGACGACCCCGGGGAGGCCATCATCATCCAAAAGTGGTCTCCAGACATCGACCTGTCCCGAGAAATCCGGGTCTTCTGCCACGAAGGCCGCGTTACAGCTATCAGCCAAGACATCTGGTGGGAGAAATTGGGATGGAGAGAGCGCTACTCCGAGGGCTTCGTGCCTGCCATCACAGCCATTTGGGACAAGGCGAAGGCACACCTTCCATTTGACAGCTGCACGATGGACGTCTTTGTCACGCCACCGAGCAACTCTGGCGACAGCTGGGCTGCGCGGATCATCGAATTCAACGGCTTTGGTGCTCACCTCAACACGGGAAGTGACCTATTCCACTGGGTCAATGATCACGATATCCTCTATGGAAAGACGTCTGGAATCACAGTCAGGTTTGTTGACGATTGGGAGGAAGTCACGGAGAAGAACATTGCTACCCCGCCTCCGGCCGAAACGCCGACCGACAAGAGTGCCTCCAACAGTGCATCGGGAGAAGGTTCCCAATCACAAGAAACAGCTGCCGCCGAAACCGAGCCGGACTGGATGGTACTGGAAAAGAAACTGCGACAGAAGTACGCCGATTCGGACAAGGACCAGGAGAGACTGACTATGGAAAGTCGGGCTACCCTCCCTTTGCGCGGTCGTTGGTGCAGTGCATACTGAGGTTCCTTGGGAAATTTTGTTGATGGACTCAGTACGATGATAATTGAGAAATTTTTTGCTCTATCGTTGCATTCCTTCGATTAAATTGTTAGATACGCACACATATGCATGTGCCTGCCATCAATATCGGTGAATCTAGAGACGATGACCATGACTTCCACAACCCTCATTGAGGCCATGGAGTTGCGCATCCGAATTGCATGAGGAAGGCGCTTCCGTACGAGGATTATGTACCTGAGAATCTTCACCAAACCAACTGCATGTAGCAGATGTATTTGATCCACATTACATACGTGGAGAATTCGTGAGCCTAGAAATTAGATAAACGCAGATATCTGCGCATCAACGTGCGATGCAACCCACCAGCATGTCGTCAATGTAACAGGAGCGAGGGGCACACATTGAATCATTGATTCAACCAACATCCAGGTTACAATGATAGAGGGGCCCTTGAATGTCACGAACGATTCACTCCAAGTAATGGATATAAGCTCGTTCATATTTGAAATAAATACCTCTTCCGAAGCAATACGCTTATAAGTCGTCATATGCTATAGTAATGTCATGTAGTTGTACTCGCAATGCAATGCCACCCTGTACGCGTAATTGATTTAAAGTATGAAGCCACGAGACATTCCCGAACAGGTTCTTGTTCCCGCTACACATGTATGCAAAGTATTCGAGGGCTGCGAAGAAAGGCCGAAGATATTTGCTTCAAAAGTCGGTCATTGTCGTTATCCAACTGTCGTGATGTAAACCCAAGACCTTCACCATGCAGATCCTCTCATTCTGCCTGCAGGCTGTGCTTCTGGCATCAACGACCATCGCTTACCCAAACCCCAAGTCATGTACTGGCAGCTGCTATTCGCATGACCCTTCTGTGATGCGTCGTGAAAGCGATGGCGTCTATTTTCGTTTTGAGACTGGAGATCACATCGGTATATGGAAATCCGACGAGTTGACAGGTCCTTGGGAATACCAGGGGTATGCCATTCCAAATGGTAGCATCATCGATCGCCCTGGAAAAGATGAGCTCTGGGCTCCCGATGTTCACCTACTTGACGACACCTATATTCTTTACTATTCAGTATCGGAATTCGAGTCCCAAAACTCCTCGATTGGGTACGCAACGTCGCGTAATATGGAGGCCGGTTCATGGTCAGACCACGGCGCCACGGGGATATCCTCATCTGAAAGCGACGACTTCAACGCAATTGACGCCAATCTCATTGAAACGCCCTCCGGTGCCAATGTGATGACCTTTGGGTCATATTGGAATGGAATCTACCAGGTGGAAATGTCGTCTGATGGTGGCAATGCAACAACTACGCCCGAAAACATTGTCTCAAACTCTACAGGTGCCCATGCCATAGAGGGATCTTACGTCTTCTATCGGGAAGAGTATTATTATCTCTTCTTCAGCTCTGGCCAATGCTGCGAATACGACACCGAAAAGCCATCCCCCGGGGAAGAGTACAAAATCTTTGTTTGCCGGTCCGAAGACGTGAATGGACCTTACGTTGATGATGGTGGCGTCAGTTGTCTTCAAGACAATGGTGGCACGCTAATTCTCACCAGCCACGACGACGTCTACGGCCCTGGAGGCCAGGGCGTTATGGAGACCCCTGACGATGGCACTATAATTTACTACCATTATGCCAACATCAGTATCGGTCTCAGCGGTTCTGACTATCAATTTGGATGGAATGTGCTAAACTGGACTGATGGGTGGCCGGCGCTCTAGAAGCACAGAGCCAAGCGTAGGTAGCTTACAGAAAAGGTAGTTTATAATAGAAGATCCCCAATTGCTGGCGCGAGAACCGTTAGGTTATGCGGAACTGGAGATAAAAAATACAAACCTCTATAGAGCAAGCAATAAAAGAAAAGAGATGTGCACATAGTATAAGGCTGCAAACACTCGCGTCCACATTCAATACAACAGCTACGCTGTTATCCCAAACAGAGCCATGTTATGCCCATGAAGCTGTTAATGAGAATCCATCAATCCATGCATGCTTCACTAAAACGGCATATGAAATCTAGATGAGGAATAAATCTAGAATTCTAGCAAGTTCCAATAGACTTAGAGATTTAGTTTTACAATGCGACAGCTCGAAATATGAACTATGACAGAGATCGTACAGGTAATGTACTCATATAGTGTCTGATATAATTGAAGGATGAGGACGATCTCTATGAATGGGGGGTGGGGGG